>CM075885.1:17429139-17841639 GCA_038021265.1 Cyprinella venusta
GCTCAGGGGTTTGAGCCTCTTGAAGCTTTCGGTTGCATAGATATATGCAGCATAGATGTAGCTGTGTATCCATCTATGCTGCATATATCAATTAACTCCTGAGGGGGGCGCCAAGTCAGGAGAAATCCTGCAGAATTCAGGGATTTCGGGGAGAATTTGCGGAGAATTCAGGGACTTGGCGGCCCCCAGGTTACTGGAAGCTGTGTGCCAATCCCCGAAAACTCCCCCCAATTTTCCCGAATTCTCTGGATTTGGCGCCCCCGTCATTGGACGAAAGATAAATCTACAAAGAGAACCAATAGAACTGTGTTGTCTTCAGTGGCTCAGTGGTAGCAATACTGGCTCTGTAGCGAGTGGTCGTGGGTTCTATTCCACATTCTTCTTGTGTTTAGACTAGATGAAAGATTATCATCATTGACTAATAATTCATAGAGAGTAAAAGAAAAGTGATGATTCGTGTGAATCACACCGTTGCAAACTGAGTCCGAACGAGTCTAATAAACATAAGTGTTTCGCCCTCCTGTGGTGATTTGTGTGAATTACACCGCTGCAAATTTCTTCTGTCCTTCTGTTCCGTCACACACACACACACACACACACACACACACACATATAAATGCAAAAAACTAGACTTTCTCATTCAAAGGCAAATCATTATTTTCTGCACCACAGAGCTTGTCAAACATGTTGCTGCTGCAATTTTACAGGAACTTTAATCCGATGCATTTTCAATTACATTTCCCGGTCAACTAAATGTCGATGACTTTTCAACAACAGTGTAGTTTCCCGGTCAACTATAAATCAATTACTTTTCAACACATTCAGCGATCGCCCGGTAAACCAAATATCAATGCTAAATCAATCATAAAGATAACTATAGATCAATGTTGTTCCAATATCGTTGCCATCAATATTAATAACACCAGGTTTTCATCGCCAGACCAATATTGATTCAACATTAATTTTGCATTGAAATTTCGATATCAACCATAATGATGATTCCGATGGAAAAACAATGTTTATTCAATGTTGGCTTGCAGTGCGTGTCAACGTGTTCAAAATTGCTGTGTTAATAAGGACAAACAGTTCGTGTCAACGCGTTCAAAATTGCTGTGTTAACACGGACAAACAGTGCTTGTCAACGCGTTCAAAATTGCCGTGTTAACACGGACAAACAGTTCGTGTCAACGCGTTCAAAATTGCCGTGTTAACATGGACAAACAGTGCGTGTCAACGCGTTCAAAATTGCCGTGTTAACACGGACAAACAGTGCGTGTCAACGCGTTCAAAACTGCAGTGTTAACGCGGACAAACAGTGCGTGTCAACGCGTTCAAAATTGCAGTGTTAACACGGGCAAACAGTGCGTGCCAACGCGTTCAAAATTGCAGTGTTAACACGGACAAACAGTGCGTGCCAACGCGTTCAAAAGAAACATGGAAAAAATTGCCGCGTTAACACGGACAAACAGTGCGTATTATACCGAGTTGGAGAAATGGTGTTTTGGCTACTTTGTTTGATATAATCACATCAATTTAACGTAAGCAAGAATGGGATTTGAACTCAGGTCTCATTGATTAAAGCCCAACGCTTCATCAACTGAGCCACTGAGTCTGTTAAGTTCAGTCCATGAGCCCAGGCCACAATTTTCACTAATCGGTACCACCCAAGGTGGCAAATTCTAGTTTGATTTTTTTTCAGTTCATATCTCTAGATGATATTTCAACATGATAACATTTTGTAAGTGGTAGCTTTGTCACAGAAATTAGCCTTCAATGACACAAATAGTCCATGGGCCAAGCAAGAATTTGGTACCACCAAAGGTGGCAAAATCTCTTTGGTACCGGATTGTTTGTAGAGTCCATATAAGTACTTTGAAACATGATAACCTTTTCAAATGAGTAGCTTTTCTAATATTTTGGGACAATCATTATTATTGCCATTGTCGTTTGAATGAAGTCTATTATAAGAGGTAACCATACAAGCTATATGTTTATTTTTTTCAGGACAGTCAGGGCTATCCAGATCTGCCATAATTTGACATATATGTGGTATACGTATTATATTAGCATTCATGTTAAAGAAAACTAATTTTTTGCATCTACTAAATTGTATATTTGTAAGTCTATCTCAAAAGATATTGATGTTAAGGGGGGTATCTTTTTAGATGTGGATAGACAAGACTGTCTGTAATCTGGTGATCTCAGAACCATGATGGTGGGGCAATCCATGATCTAGCAATTTGAAAAAATATGAATGTGCTGTATATGAAATAATATTATGCAACAACGACTGGTGCTAGTTTCATATTACTCCTCCATACCTCGTTGTACAGATAAGCCACTATGTTTATCTGAAAAGGTGAGTCTTGCAGTTTATTTTGATATATGTTATCCTTGGAGGCTACATGGCACTTCTCGACTTATTCAACTATGACTCAGCTGTGAGAAATTGAGCGAAAGTACAGATTATTGCAACTTTGTTTTATATTAACTACATTTTTCAAAACAAGATTACTCAGACAATTTTTGTTCTCCGTCTGCACCAGTCTGTCTTGTCATCAGTATTGCACTTCCCAGGATCCTCTTGTCACCACACCTGAACTCACTCCCTCATCAGCCTCCTGTTCATCGTCTTGTTCATCTGTATCACCTGTTTTCACCTCATTATGCTTGATTCCTGCTTGTATTTAGTTCTCCCTCATTCAGTCAGTCGTTGATGAATGTTAGTTTGTGTCTCTGAGTTTGTGAGTGTTCCTGCCCGTCTTCGTATACATGTACCTGTTTTGAGTCTTCAGTAAAGTAATTGAATTGGAGCATTTGCCTCTTTTCCTGGAACTCTCTGCTGGGGTAAGCTGGTCAGATGATATCTCCAAGATTGTCTTTTGGATGGGCCCAGATGATCAGCTGTACCATCAAGCCCCAGCAGTAGTGTTTCCAGGAACCCTCGCCGGTTACCTGGACCATGTGTTCTGGTTTAGTGGTTCAGCCTTCACTGTTGGTGACGCTGAAGATGACCGCACCACTCAACCACACACACCCACCATCTTCACCTCACCAGCCATCATCGTCTTCCAGCCTGAGCCCTCTTCATCGCTGGTTCCGTCCGGTCCAGCCTGAGCCCGAGACGGTCCAGCCTGAGCCCCAGACCATAATCCCACCCAGCCTCCCTCTCCCGCCTCCTCTCATCAGTCTTCAGCCCTCCTCATCTCCTCTGCCTCCTGTCAGCCCCGTCACTCTCTCTCCAGAATTCTGTGGATTAGTGGGCTCGCAAACTTCCGTCTTCTCCCTGTTAGTCCCTGTCATCGGTTCTGCTTCTCTCTGTCATCGCCACCAAACCCCTTGCCCTTCAGCCTCCGTGGCTCCTCCCTCCATCAGCTCTACCATGGGTCCGCCTTCAGCCTGCTCCGCCCTGGCCACGCCTTCAGCCTGCTTCGCCCTGGCCACACCCCGGTCAACCTTCAGGTCATCCTTCCTCTGTTCTACGGCGTGAGGCCACGCCTACCAGGAGGGGGGAGTTTTGTCAAAGTCTGTCTGCACCAGTCTGTCTTGTCATCAGTACTACACTTCCCAGAATCCTCTTGTCGCCACACCCGAACCCACTCCCTCATCAGCCTCCTGTTCATCATCTTGTTCATCTGTATCACCTGTTTTCACCTCATTATGTTTGATTCCTGCTTATATTTAGTTCTCCCTCATTCAGTCAGTCTTGGTCGTTGTTGAATGTTACCCTGTTAAATCTTATTCCACTGAGATGAAGGGAACCTTTTTTTATTACTGTAAGTAAAAGTTGATTGGGGTTGTATAGACCCCATGATCCGATTGAAGGCTATAACGGCTGATATTTCATGTGATTTCAAAACCAGATTACTTCACAATTCTTTCTCTGTTTGGCATCACAAATTTAGATGTTCATTATTCTTGATATACCAGTATCTCTGTTATTTTCAAAGCAAGGTACATCACAAAATAGAGAAGTATGGCTAGCAAGTGTTTAATACACAATTCAGATGATGACTCTAACCTTGTGGCACCTACCCTTGAGGGGCCCCACGAGCAAGATTCATGCCAATGCATTCGGACACGATTCAATGAGTTCCTCAGCTACCATGATGATGAATAAACAGAAACATTTTGCAATTGCCAAATAAGTTTGTGAATAAGGTATAATTATATTGTTTTTATTTTGTATGGCATGTTCTATTCAAATAGTTAAAAAATAGGCAAAATTGGTGTGCACATCTCAAACACCCAAATTGGGCTCAGGTGTAGGACAACTAAATGAGATAAACAAGAATAAAGAAATGTTAAGTAAATGTGATGTAAAATTTTTAATTA
Organism: Cyprinella venusta; assembly: GCA_038021265.1. Taxonomy (NCBI): domain Eukaryota; kingdom Metazoa; phylum Chordata; class Actinopteri; order Cypriniformes; family Leuciscidae; genus Cyprinella; species Cyprinella venusta. Next base: position 17,433,475 of record CM075885.1, read on the forward strand.
AAAAAGCAACGTTTCGACCATCAGGTCCTGATGGTCGAAACGTTGCTTTTTTAATTAAAAATTTTAGTAGCAGTACTTCAGTGTGCGGACTTCACATTTCTTTATTTCTGTTCAAATAATTAAAAGATTTTTTTTCATTCTCTGGCTCAACGGTTTGTGTCATTGAAGGCTAATTTCTGTGACAAAGCTACCACCTACAAAAGGTTATCATGTTGAAATCTCATCTAGAGATATGAACTAAAAAAAAATCAAACTAGAATTTGCCACCTTGGGTGGTAGGCCTACCGATTAGTGAAAATTGTGGCCTGGGCTCATGGACTAAGAAGGAGAGCAGCAGTATGAAAACCGAGCAGCAGCTACTGTTAATGTTGACTAAGCAGTTTACATTAAACACACCTTGTAACTGCGTCATAATTTAATATTTTACCACAGCCGGTAACGTTACACACTGACACACCGAGCTCCCTCAGTGTGCTCGCGCGCGTCTTTTGCGTCAGTAAAATCCGATCGGTTCATTTGAGTGTCAATTTGCAATCACGGATCGAATCACATGAAGATTTTATCAGCTGGTTCAGTGGCCAATTGTTTGGAGTTAGAAATATATAATTCGCGCTGCCTCTGCATATTTAGTAATTTTGCCTCAGGTATCGTATCCGAGACTACCCAGAGGACGTGCTCTGAGTTCGGCTGCTCCCAAAAATTGCCGCGGTTCGCGTGGTTGTGAAAGAATCACGGACTCGGGTGCGCACTTAGCGTTTTAGCTGATGATGTATAGTTAAGTAAAACACATGTAAGGGATGATAGTGTTGATGATTTACCTTGGATACGAGCGAGATCGAGTCTGCAAACACACATAGCGCGTGGACTCAGTCCAACTTGCATTTGTAATCAGCATAGAGCCAAATCCGATACACAGTAAACTTGTGTTATTCACTCAGCTGCGCATAACACCAAATTAATAATAAAAAAACACAATATATTGACCCGCGTTCTGTTTTCTATTCACGCAAACGCACCAGGAATCGATAGACCTTATTCAGAGCGGCGCCATGACAGGTATGAAAGTGAGGCTGTGAGGGATAGACTTACCGTGTTTCCAATAGCATCCACTGTAAAAAGTTGAATAAAGCGGCTAGATTACTTACAATTTTCCACAGCTTACATTGTCGGGAGTTTTTTGTCAACTGACATTTCTTGGAAAGATATTTTTCCAGTGTTTCATGAGCAGAACAATCCGAAAACACATTAAATAACAGTACAGCCCATTGAAGAGATGCAAGTCTATCCCTCACAGCCTCGCTTTCATTCTCATTAAAAATCAAAGATGGGGCTGCCGTGAATAAGGGGTATAGAATCAAGTATGAAACCAGGCCAACGATCATAGACGTATACATTAGACCTCACCTTTGGGCTGTAAGCATGCATCAAAACCCCCGCCATCTTGGAACAGGGGTCTTGTCATAGGAAGTAGCTAGGTAACACTGCTATCTAACGATGCCTTTACTTCGAATTTATTGATAGTGGCGGACTTTTGTGCAGTGTATGATGTTCACGGATGAACTCTGAACTAGGAAGAATGTTTTTTAAAAAAAAATCCTTTCTGGAATCAATGATAAATACATGTCTGACTGTTGGAACAAACCAAAAAACCAAGAAAAATCGCATTCATGATGATTTATGGGGATTTTATTCCCGTTAGACCTGTGTCTACTACATTGGCGCTGATGCATTAAAGTGGACGGGCTCCCCTGTTTCAAGATGGCGGCTCTATTGACGCATTCGTTCCAATGAACTGCCGCAGCCAAGGTGAGGTCCAGTGTATATAGGTGCGTTCCATTGGACCGTAAGTGGACTTCGAAGTGGACTTCACAGGGTATTTTGCCATCTTAAGTGAGATTCCAATTTGAAGGGAATGAACATGTTCGATTCGAAGGGCACTGCAAACGGCATAGGGAATAAGGGAACATTGATACATCACTTCACAGGAAGTCAGTGAAGTCCACTTCAACTGATATACCATGTTCAGGGAGTAGGGAGCAGTGAACACTTGTGTAGGGACCCTGACGAATGGAGCGCACCTTATGTCTATGGCCAACGATGCGGGGGACGCCAGGAACAAACGCGCTACAGCAAACGATTTATCTCGCCATTTAATAAACGAAATATTCAGTCAGATAGGTATTTGTTGTGAAAGAAACAGTTACAATTTCAAGCATTTTATCCAAAATTTAAGCACTTATCAAACCTTGAAAACACAACATCAAAATTCAAGCATTTTCAAGGATTTCAAGCACCCGTACGAACCCTGTTCTATATTATTAAGGAATTATATTAATTGGAAGCTGTGACTCCAGAGGAAACTTGCTGCAAGAGATTTCCAGTGTGAGCTCTAAACACTGAGCCCTCACATAGTTATAGTCTTGCATTCCCCCTAAGAGAAAAACACATTCAATTAGTACAGAACCATCGATTGACCAGCCTATACTAGATCTGTGCGCTACTGTAGGCCTTAAAGGAGTAGTTCACTTTTGAAAAAAACTTTTCTTGTTAATTTACATACCCCCCGCCATCCAAGATATCCATGTCTTTCTTTCTTTCTTGTGTACTCATTATTAGTGCTGTCAGATCGATTAATCGCATCTTTCATAATAGGTTTTGTATATATAATTACTCTTATTTGTGTTAGGCGCGATTAATTGATTTTACAGCACTACTCGTTTTAAATACAGTACCTTACATGTGAAAAATCAGACACTGGATCCTGTGTATGATGTTTATTGAAGGCACAGTCTTTGTAAAGTAAGACTGAGTGAGGTAGAAAGAGCACCAGGTTTTTTTTTTTTTTGGCTTGGTTGTCTTCATGTTACACAGATGCAAAGACACATTAATATGCAAAAGGTTAAGAGAAATTTCCTGCAGCGTCTTCAAATAAAAACAATCATGACTAGTACGTTTCTCCAAGAGTTAAAAAGTGTACACGCATCCTTCAACTTATACATCTTCATATGTCAGTATTGTAGCAACTGGTCTTCCAATATTGACAGCAGATATGCAGGCGTCTTCAATGAAATGATCTGAGACACAGGAAAAGGTTTCACGTTTAACTATTTCAATAACTTGCGCTGTGGATCCAGTCTTTACATGCATGCTACTATTGATTGTTTGACGATGCTAGATATGGCATCATGATTTAGTACAGAATTAGAAAATATGGATGTGCAAGAAAGGCAGTTGAGTTTGTCTGTAATGTTTAAAAGAGTCTTTGCTCCCTCTCAGGACAGCAGTCTTTGTAGGATGAATAAGGTAAGTGTTGTGAAAGCGTAGGTACAGGACTGGGGTTGTGTTGCTCCTGTTGAGCTGTTGTCATTCTGCTGAAGGATGAAGTTGTGTGTCAGGGCAGAGAACGAGTCGGGACCATACGGCACTTTAATGCTCTGTGTGAGGGTCTCGTGTCGTGGGTGTGTCACCTGTAGACAAAGCAATAATATAACTCTGTAGTCAAAACTGTGGAAATAGCTTTATTGGGACGTCTGTATTCCAAATACAAATGGATTTGATGTGATGCTTTCATATTGCGTTTCCTTCTTTCAGAATGTCCTCCTGCCACCAACTTCCTGACAGAGAGATAGCGGCTAGCAAAATTCTCATCTAACATCATGTTCTTGCATGTCTGAGTCTGTTTACAGGTAGAGGCCTGGAGCAGAACACACTCTAAACAGTGGACTTGAGGAGGAACACCCCAACACTCGCCTCCCCCATCATCATGGACGGCACTGTGGGGGAGTCATTCAAGTTCCAGGGCTTGACTTCATTGAAGTTGTAGTTCCTTCATCAGCTGAAGTTAGCCAGTTTCAATGCCTAACATTTTTAGTGCATAACTAACTTGGAACTCGGCGACAAGATGTAGGCCACAAAGGAGTCTTTTTTTATTGGTTGGCACCTAATCAATGTAAAGCTAACTTTTGTATGTGATGTCGCATCATCGCATACAAAACCCTCTGAAACGCTGACGTGGCTAAATGCATTAGACAGTAGGGATGCCCGATATATCGACAACATATCGATATCGGCCAAAAAATGGTCAGTTTTGATGTTATCGTTATCGATCCGATAAGAAAATTGGGCCGATGTACATCAAGGCCGATGAATAATAGATTATTTACTTCAGTTGAGAGATACGCGCCGTTCGCCATGATGGTTCGGAATGATTGGATTCACTACGAAAAGGAAGATACAGTTCAGTGCAACATGTGCAGCACAATTCTATGGAAAGCCAAAAGGGTCAAATTTATAATCACAAAAATTTGTAATCACAATTAATTTTTGCACAGCCCTAATACATATATATATATATATACAGTATATATATATATATATTAGGGCTGTGCAAAAATTAATCAAAATACAAATAGCCTAAGTTGTTTATTTTTTACAACATTGTGTTCTTATTTTGTTTAATTAACGAAATGTCAGTCTTCCTATTTATAAGAGAACAGGCTACAATCCAATTCAATACAATTGAATCACAGGAATAAATGACACCTTACTATATATATATATATAGAGAGAGAGAGAGAGCGAGAGAGAGAGAGAGAGAGAGAGAGAGAGAGAGAGAGAGAGAGAGAGAGAGAGAGAGAGAGAGAGAGAGAGAGAACAGACATTTTAAATTGTAATAATATTTTCCAATATTAATGTTTTTTATCATATAAATGCAGCCTTGGGGAGCAGAAGAGACTTCTTTTAACATTAAAAATCTTACCGATCTAAAACTTTTGACCGGTAGTGTATAACATTACAACATTTATGTAATTTACATATTAAAACTAGTGTATGGAATGGAAATTATATAATTGTATTATTTTCATTTTACCCCAAACATGCACAAATGTAATGGAAAATGTCAATTTAAATACAGAAACGCATTGACATTTTACATTTCAAATTGAATATTGCAACCCATATGCTTCCATATATGCTTTTTGGAATGATATTATTGTGCTGTAACTGATCTGCAAAGCTTTCAGAGAAACGAGATGGCGGTCGACCACATGGAGGCGGTATCTTACCGTGATGGTGTATGTTCCGGGCAGCAGCAGTCTGAAGTACTCCCCGTTCCGATCGCTAGTGAAAGGACACAGGTTTCTTCTTCCCGACACCTCGACTACAGCGTTCTGCACAGGCTTCCCGTCTGAGTCCATCACCACTCCTTTCACTCCTGTGCAAAATAAAATACAAAATCCATGACTTCATTTCTGTTTGCAAAATATCACACTTGACCTGATATACATGAAAGGGAACAGATTAACCACTTTTGCTTCACTTGGCCCAGTAAGCGGCCACCTATCAACCATCAACACCATAAAATGAAAAATAATGATTCTCCTGGTTTACAGTAAGTTAGGCCTATCGAATGATTAATCGCATCCAAAATAAAAGTTTGTGTTTACATATGTGGGTGCAATGTGTATAATTATATATATACACACACACACACACACATGCATGTATATTTAAGAAAACTTTTTACTTGCGTATATATAAAAAATTTATATTTATATATAATATAATTTATATATAAATCTATATACAGTATATCAGATATAGAAAGTCATTATATAGATCAGTGCAGTATATACATGAAAATATTTCTTAAATATATACAAGCATGTGAGTGTATTTATAAATATAAAATAATTATACACAGTTCACCCACATATATTACGTAAACACAAACTTTTATTTTGGAGCACCATCTTACAAGCAGAAAATGCAAATAACTCAACATTAAAAAATGTAGTCGTGTCTACGTGGTATTACACAACTTTACGTGCTCTCTAGCTGGTTAGCCATTTCTTTCACACCGTTGTTTAAGAGGTGTGGTAGCGTATGTTGGGATGTTTTGCTTGTGGTTGGGTTACAGGGACAGTTGTGTCAATGCTGGGTGTGGACGGCAGCTTTGTCCGTGTGGGACAATCCTGGTCAGGATAGTGCTGTGTGTGTGTAATTTCACTGCGACTGTAACAGAATATGTTTACTGTGTGCTGTAATAATACAGAGCCCCATACCGCATGAAATTTAGCTCATAATGTGATGGCTACAATTATGGCTTGGTAAAACTGATTTTTTTAAAATGTTTGCTTAGCTTGTTTGTTTATTTGGGGTCCACTTAAGTGTGGGTGGGACGTTTCACTGGTACAATCTCAAATCACCAACCTCCTCGAGTTAATGAAAGAGCTAAAGGTGTTGTCACATCTACCGTTACTTGGAGAAATACACTTATTGCAACAGGACAATCAGGAGTTTCACACGAGGCCAAGCATTTCTCTGCATAGTTTTGATTGACCAACACAACGTTGAGTGATTTGAAAGTGACTTTTGTGTGAGAATTGATTCATGCATCACTATGATACTGACTCTTTACATTGTGTTTATCATAAACAGTATTGTACGCTGTATGAACAAAGAGTTACACCATTAATTACATGACTGGCTTTAATTTGCAAGTAGCCAATCTAGCTTGCTAATAAACAATTGTGTTATCATAGAAACGTACTAACGATGCCAGGTAATTTGTCAAATTACATATAGCAGTCAACAAGGCAACTAACATTAGCAAATTGTATTTCATAGACAACTTAGTGGAGCTTCAGACACAGACGATAGAGTCTGCGTTGTCATTGTCTGAGGGCGACACGCACTGGCCAAATGCTAAAGCCCAGAAATGTCCCGAAATAAGACAATAAGAATTTACAGGCACATGATGGTGCTTCAAAACACAAACACCAGCACACACTTCAAAAGTTATGATTAGATGGATTTTTTAAATTATTTGAATGGGATATCATGCATACTCCTTTAAGTGGACAAGTGTGTCTAAGCAGTACCTACCCAGGTGTACTTGCAGCATGTAAGCCAGTAGTGCAGGTCTGTTGGCCTCCCATAGGCCCGGAAGCTGTGACTCCAGAGGAAACTTGCAGCAAGAGATTTCCAGTGTGAGCTCTAAACACTGAGCCCTCACATAGTTATAGTCTTGCATTCCCCCTAAGAGAAAAACACATTCAATTAGTACAGAACCATCGATTGACACTAACAGTAGCCTATACTAGATCTGTGCGCTACTGTAGGCCTTAAAGGAGTAGTTCACTTTTGAAAAAATAAAAACTTTTGCTGATAGCTGGGGTTGAGTAAATTATCAGGAAGTTTTTTTTTTTTTTTTTTTTAAAGTTAACTACTTCTTTAAGACATTATATAGGCTGTCTGTTTTTATTAATGTTAATCAAACAATTGTGGTATACTGGTAAAAAAAGTTGTATGTATGTATATATATATATATATATTTTTTTTTTTTGTTGTTGTTTTTTTTGTTTTTTTTTTTACTTGTGTGTTACAAATTTGGTGTTATTCCCAGGGATTTTAAGGTATGGTTGCTAGGTGATTTTCAGAACCTTCAGAAAACTTAATCGATTTTGCTCAAAACTTACTTTACTGACTCAATCATTCTTTTTTTTTTGCCCGATTAAAAAACAAAAAAAAAAAACATTCATAATTTTCAAGATTTCTTAATAGAGCACTTAGCACAAGTCACATATATTAAAATGCTGCATTGAACACTTTTACCTTTCAGAGGATACCAGTAGTATCCGTTAGTGATGCCGTGGACAAAGCCCATCGAATCGGAACAACTGTTTGCGTTGTGCATTTCAGTGTGGTTGTAGGAGTAGGTCTTTGCCAAGTGGATAAACACGTCATCATCGGGGGAGATGCTCAGGCCTCCTTGCAGCTCACTTCCTGTAAGACACCGATAACATTCCTGTAAATCTCATGATCACGGCGTGTTTGCCGTCCAGATTCAGATGCTGGACTCGAGGCAACCAACTGAATTGCTGTTCGGTCCTCAGCTCGGCTGTTCTGGTAAAACTTTTCTTTTATACCATTCTGCTTTGAGATTCCACTGGCCTGCTTGCCCAGATAAATGTAGTTTCATGTGGCTTTTAAGAGCGGACAATATATATATATATATATATATATATATATATATATATATATATATATATATATATATTTGTCATTTAACTTCATGACCTTAAAGGGTATCTAAACCCCTGGTCAGAGCCTGACTCCAACCACTGGCAATATTTGAAAAATGTTGAAAAAATGGGCAGACCCCAGCGGAGATAGAAGGGATGAAATAGATAAAACACTCTATCATGATCGTTTTCAATTCTCGCAATTCCAACTCCTGACTGGTTTTGACGAAACAAGCTGGTTTTTATACAGCCGCTCGTAACAAGAGCGTGGTGAGCTGAAACCTGCGTACGTCACGAAGAACCGCTAACATCCAATAGGAAAATTCAACTGCAGTAGCCACCGTTCAACCTGAAGGGGGCAGCACTAAGACGTTTTTACACTATATATTGTAGAAATAAAACACTTTACACACAAATGTCAAAAAAGATAATCAAATCGATGACTGGTATTAATAAAGATCCATTCTTACAGATCATTAACTTAAAAAAAAAAAAAACTAGGGGAAGCCACTGAAAAAGGGTTCATTAATGTGACTGACCTCTGTTGCTGTTGTCGTAGGGGTAGCTGGCCACCACCGCACCTCCGTGGAGATTGGCCGACAGGACGAAAGTCTCCGTCTTCAGCCAGTCCATCACTGCAATGACTTCTTTCTCACTTTCCTGCTCGGTATTACTCTCAAATACATCTGGAAAATTGCGATTCAGGTCCACGCCGTTCTTATTATACCTGGAGGGGAGGGGGAACTTGTTACTCAAAGAAACTATGGCCTATAAATGTTGCTCTTCTGAAATAATTGCAAAAAATTTCTTTTACATATTCACAACAAACAACCTGACTCTTTTGTGGACATACTGAACAGCGGACCTGACTGTGCTGCTGACACCAACATCTTCAAGGATGAACGACATCAAACGACTAACTAGCAAACTAACAGGCCAGTGACAGCCCTCTGCATTAGTCTGCACTGGCAGGTCTAAATCTGTGCGGGTGGATTAGTGTGTTTTGCCGTGGAGCGATCCTTCTTAATCCCGAACACGGAGCGCCTGCTCTACGCCATAGAGAAGTGCTTCCCTCAGGGATTCCTGTCTGCTTACTGTTGCAATGCTTTGAAGTGCTTTTAAACAGCCTCTCTCACTCAACAAATGCTGCTCAGCTAAAGCGGCACAACAGAAATATTACACACAACCAAAAAAAAATATATATGGGTGAATCTTCTCTTTGAGCAAGACAGTTTCAGAAAATAAAAACATTTCTACAAACAGTTTTTTAGTATCAGTTGCTTCCTCAATCTGTCTAGAAACCTTCCCTTAAGTTGGGTGTGATGATTTGTATTGAATTATATATATATATATATATGTATATATATATATATATATATATATATATATATATATATATATATATATATATATACACAAATAATATATTAATTGTATGTTTTTTTTGTTTTTACATTAACGTTTTAGTATTATAGCCCAAAATAATTTGTTGTTTAGCACGGACAATGTCATTTCCACCACAACCTGTCTTTACCACCACAATGAATACTGTGGTGGAAATGACTGTTGCGGAAATGACATTTCCCCCTTTTCCTCTAAAATATCATGCTATGTTAGACTGTCAATATTAGTTTTACAGTTAGCATTAAATATAGACAAATTACACATTATTATACTAATTTTATCAAGTTATTTTTACGTCCATGTGAAATATGAGCCGTTTGGAAATGACGGCCAATAAACATATTCTCAGTTTTTGTCATATTTACCTTAATTTTTCTTCTTTTCGTTAACCCCTGAAGAGGTGACCCTTTCACCCAGCCATGTGTTCACTGTGGAGTTTCTATTGCTATGGTTACTAAGTATTTATTCAAACCTAAAACAATGATCCCAGGATTCTTTTTTGTACAGTGTGGCGGAAATGACAGTGAACCCAAGGGACAAGGGCTGAAAAGAAAATGTGAATAAATATTGCAATATATAATGTGTATAATTGAAATTGTACTTAAAACCTACATTATTTAAATATTTAATTTAGAATTAAGCGAGGTTGAAGGTACAAAGTCTGGCTTAGGGACAGGGGGAAAACAGTACAAATCATGCATAAAAGGCCTCATATTATATAATAAAAAGAATGATTGAGCCATGATAATTTTTTTATAAGTTCCCCTTAGGGTGAAGTAAGTCTGACAAAAAAGAAGATTTTTTAAGATTTTATTATTTCATCCAGGGACAAGAAAAGTACCATAGTTAAAGAATCACCCATGTAAATATATATATATATATATATATATATATATATATATATATATATATATATATATATATATATATATATATCACAAAAAAATGACCCAAATTACGTCACACGAGGTCCAACGCTGCCAATGACAATTGGGAAAAAACAAACAAACATATTTAAATGGTTTGGTTGAATTGTGTTCAACAATCACGCCTTCCTGGGTGGTCAACGTCAAATGCATATGAAACCAACCTAGACGCAATAAACAGGATGTGTGTGTGTGTGTGTGTGTGCCACATTACGCTGGCGTTTGAACACAGAGCTGTTTCTTCCTGCTTTCACAATACTATAAAAAACAAAATAAAAAAAGTTGGCCTGCCCTGCGCTCTCAGCCTCGATTGCCTTTTGTAGTTTAATGGCAGAGATGAGCTTGTTTATGCCAGGTTCTCTCGCAAATATTGGAGCTCTTCAACTTGTTTGAAAGCTTTTTGAAAACTGATTAAGCGCCTCATAAATCCACTCAGACTCTCTCGTGTCTCTGGCTCGGTTTGGACTCGGGTTGTTTTCTTTCGCTGATTGCCGGCCTCATCCAGACACCTGATTTCTCTCTTTAGACCCTAGAATCTAAATCACGCCAGACACTTCAGCTGATCGATGTGGCCGACCACATTTTGTCGTTAAAATGCTTGATTAACTGCTTTCAGCTCTATAAACTATTTGTCTAAAAGAGCTCTTGAGGTTTCCATTAGTGGTGAGCTGTTAGCTTGATGGGGCAGAACAGATCGTCGAAGGCCTTCTTCTTGTCTGACGCTTTCTGCATTTGTGCTGAGATCAATGCATGCCGTTTCTCTTATTTAAGCTTTTGTTAGGGTAACTGATCCTGGGTCAGATTAAGACACATTGCTCCATCTGTGATATCTATCTGTGATCACTCTATATATCAGAGATGGAGCAACGCCCGGTGTGGTTTACTTTCCTTTAACCACTGTTTATATGTAATGACAGCTTAGATCATGGTGTTTTTCGGATGACTTGAATCAGTACAATTTTACACACATGCCTGCCATGCCACACACTTAGATCTCTATGCATGCGCACAGCCCTAAAATCTCGGCCGGCTCGCACTCTAGATCTGTCAGTTTAATATGGAGGAGTATCAGGGCTGTCACGGGGCGCCAGGATGTGTGAGAGCCATTAATCCCTGAGTGAAAAGCATTAAATAGTGTTTATGTTGTGCTTTGTGGCTGTGGAGTGATCAGTCCAGGAAATGGAAATTTTTCGAGTGTGTTTCACTGATCTGTAAAGGAATAATTGACCCAAACTTCTGTCATTGTTTATTCACTCTCATGGTGTTACAAACCATCAACAGAACACAAAAGTATTTGTTTAGCCGAATGCGCAAGCTGCTCTTTGCTATTGAAACTAAATGAAGACTGGTTCTGTCAAATGCCAAAAATTACAATAAGTCACCAGAAGTATTGTATGTTGTTAAAAAAAACACTTGCATGCTGCGTGGTGACGTCCATTCTTGAACAATACTAGTTACAGGTTTCACTTTCTCGATACACAGTTCACTCTCAGGAAAAAAAGGTACAAAATCTGTTACTGGGGCTGTACCTTTTCAAAAGGTAAACTTTTGTCCATTTTAGGTGCTAATATGCACATTTTAGGACAGGTGGTAATATGTACATTTAGTACCTAACATTTACATTTTTGGTGCTAATTTGTACATTTAGTTGATAATATGTACATTTAGGTGACAATATGTACATTTAGGTGCTAATATGGACATTTTAGGTGCTAATATGGACATTTATTTGCTATTATGTACATTTTGGGTGGTAATATATACATTTTAGGTGCCAATTTGTACATTTTAGGTGCTAATATTTACATTTAGGTGCCAATATATACATTTAGGTGCTAATATGGACATTCATTTGCTATTATGAACATTTTAGGTGCTAATATGTACATTTAGGTTCTAATATGTACATTTTAGGTGCCAATATGTACATTTAGGTGCCAATGTGTACATTTTAGGTGCTAATATTAAGTTCTAATATATACATTTTTGGTGCTAATATGTACATTTTAGGTGTCAACATGTACATTTAGGTGCTAATATTGACATTTATTTGCTAATATGTACATTTTAGGTGCTAATATGGACATTTAGGTGCTAATAAGTACCATTAAGGTACCAATATGCACACTTCAGATACAAAAGCGTACCTTTTGAAAAGGTACAGCCCCAGTGACAGCTTTTGGACCTTTTTTCCTGAGAGTGTATATACCGCACAGGATTCTCTAATTAGTAAATGTTGATTCTAAACGTAACTAGATTTCCCAAATCCTCCTTCCACCCCGCCCCTTATCTGCCATTGTTCAGAGCCAGAGGTTGACAAAAATAGTTTGTGTGTTTACACTACTCAGGAAGTCAACCTAGGAATGGCTTACTTCTAATTAGCTCTGTACATTAAAACGAGATAGAAATTATTGCAGGTTGCCCTTTCAAGGAAAATAATGGTGTGCGAGATATATACAAGATGGATATATGGAATGAAGATATTCCACTGCAGACTCTCAAACTCAACCTGGTGGAAAATTCCAGCAGTCCAGCTGTGCTTTCAAATTATAGTACGTACTTTCACTAAAACCTCAGATGACTTGCGCCAATGACAAACTGACCAGTCATAATGCGTATTTGCTTCTTTCCACTGAGAAAACTACGAATGCCAGGCCAAAACCTCTGTGGACTGTTTGATCGAGTCAAGTCGCCCTAAATGTCTAAAACCTCAAGACCTGTCTTTTCTTAAATCGGAAGGTCAAATTATTGCCATATTGGACATAAATCAGACATGAGTGGATTTCATTAGCAGCCAAATAAAGACCGTTTCCCAAATGAATTTATCAGAACATCCTTTTCCTGTCCTTTGAGAATGACATTTCCTCTGAATCTTAAGGGTGGCTACATGACATTGCTAATTATATCTGCAATTCCTATCTGCAAAAGACGAATATAACCTTTCCCCACAAACTAATATCTGAGATTATACTAGGGTGATTTGATTTAGTCGACTAGTTTTTTGAGAATTTAAGGGGATCTGAGCAATTACTCCCCAAAAATAAAATGAAAACAATTGTTCATAATTAGGGTTTTGAATTGACAACCGGTTAAAGCTTCACAACTTGCTCCATATGCTGTCCTTTTGAACTGTTTTCAACATGGATAAGAAATAGTGCTAAATTCGATTTTTAAATTATTTCTGAAGGATGTGACATTTTTCACTGATGAAAATTCAGCTCCGCCCTCACAGGAATAAATTACATTTCCAAAAGTAAATAAATTGAAAACAGTTCAGTTCTGTTAGCAGTTCTGGACACTTGTTGCACATTTTTGTATCAAACTGTAGTTAATGCTAACATCTTTTATTGTGCCCCTTGTAGCAACACTGATAATTCAACATGTTTTGTTGCATTGTTTCAAAATCTACATTATACATAAACATGTACTTGCATATAGTACCTTCAACTGAGGCCTTAAACTTTTTTACGGCAATTGGCTTGTGTATTTTTGTGTCAAACTTACAAGTGTTGATTCATTGTTTCCTGTTAAATGTATAAACGCTTTTCCGCGGTATGTATATTTTTCTTTGCAGACTTGGCACATACAAAAATCTAAGGTATGGGTCTACGAGAAATACATGAAGTGGTGGTATAGCAGGTTCAGAAAATGTCTTCCATAAGGAGAATGATTTAAATGCATAAACTTTACTACAATGCAACAACTTTTCCTGAGTATTTCATGGCATTACTACCGACAAAGTTACTGAATAAGTTAGTGAAAGGATTTATGTAAGTGTTAAGTCACCTTTATAACTTATCTGGCCAAATGAAAGAACATCATATGATTATGCTTCTAGGCTGCATCATAAATCAGATTGTGGATTGGTATCATTCAGAATATTTCATTCACCACCTGCTCACACAAACCTGGCTGTCACAGGTTAAGCATGATCCGTTGGATTGAAATACGAGACTGTGGCAGTGGCTTGCAGGGTTGTGTTTGTTTCACTTGGTTGAGAGTGGTGCCAAACCTCACAGGAAGCTCACAGCGAGAGCCATTGCAATAAGGGCGAACCACACCGTGTAAAAATACAATCATCGTCCTAAATGTGCACAGCTGCATGGCTGATGTTGTAGTGTGCTCTCTCGCTTTGACTCTTGCTCAATCTCTTTTTCTCCGAGTTTAACCACCATATCATCAAATCCAGATCAGATCTGTTTCCAATTGCATCTCCATCTGAGCAGGAGCACTTATGTGATCCCAGACTGATGGTTTGTATTCAAGGATGTGGCCTCTATGGTATTAAATGGGTTCTGGTGTGTCTCCAAAGTTTTGGGGCTTACTGAGCTGGACATATGGTTGACACTGGTCTCACGTAGCCTTTCAAAAAAAAAAAAATTGGGAGTGGCTTTACTGTCTACAGCTTTTTGTATAATGTTGAGCTCATGTTTTTCACTTCACTAATAAACATCATAATGCAAACTCACTGAGAATGAATAATACCGATGTGTGTGTGTGCACTGTGACCATAACACTGGCCCAAAGGTCTGCTGAAAGTCTGAGAATAAAACGATTTTACAAAACGTAGTTTTTTAGGGTTGCTCGCATAAACAATTTAACACATTCACCTATATTTGTACACTGTAAAAACATATTTTCATGATTTGTAATCACGACATTTTTTTTTCTTTTGTCAAATCAACTTAAATAATTTATGTAGTTCAGATAACATAATATTTTGAGTTTCTGATGCTTAAATCAATCTCCTTCATTGTATTAACTCAATTTTTCCAGTTCAATGAACTTAAAATTTTAAGTTCATTAAGTTAAGCGGGTCAGTTTACTTCATTTTTAAGTTAAACCAACAATATTTTTTTACAGTGTATAATATGATTCTGCAATCTGAACACCCGTTAGGAAATATTGAGGGATTAACTGATA
Organism: Cyprinella venusta; assembly: GCA_038021265.1. NCBI lineage: Eukaryota > Metazoa > Chordata > Actinopteri > Cypriniformes > Leuciscidae > Cyprinella > Cyprinella venusta. The sequence goes on from CM075885.1 coordinate 17,448,755, forward strand.
ATTATAAGGCAGTATTGTTTGTAAAGCTGCTTTGGAACAATATTTATGTTTATTTATGCAGAATAAAAGTAAATGTGAATTGAAACACTTTTAATAATGAGTAAAAAAAAAAACTACTGAACATCTGTATACATTATTTTTCAAGACGGAAAGATGGGCTTTTTATAAAATTTGACTATATAGTGGTTAAACTAAAACTATAGTTAGTCAACTAAATAAATAAATCAGTAAAAACAGAGAAAAGGGTTGCGATATTCCCTATTACCAAAACCTTCAACACCCATAAAGCACTTCTAACTGTAACCTAACAATCTAATTGTCTGTGGGCAGGAATACAAAAATGACTAAGTTTGATCTAGTACAAAATCCCCAGAACTGTCAAAAGTACGTGCCGTTCCCCTTGACGTGAATGGCATCCAACTATAAATCTCTATTTGTTTGAGCTTGGCTAATTAAATGTACTTATTATCACACAGAGCGATTCTAGATTGGGGATCACCCAGTGGGAACTTCCACAGATACGATCCATCTACATCATCTAGTTCCTCTGTATAAATCGGACAACGTGAGGTGCTGACTTGTCTTTGATTGGTATCGTTGAAAACAGCAGACCGGTCTGATCAAAAGCTGCATTGTTACATCCACAGGATGAAAGAAACTTAGCCATCCAGATTTTCATATCTTCTGATGATCACAGATTACATATTTCCACTTGGGTGGATTTTGTTGTCAGCATGTTGTGGCAACAGACCAAAGAAGTTATTTTCCATTGCTTCAGGCTTTTGACACCCCTTTACTCCGGCAAAACTATGCCCGTGGACCAAATAGTTTGAGTTTGCTATAATGAATGTTTATCTTTGTGTGTGTGTGAGAGAGAGTAAGATCCCTCATGCCAGATAAGATGTGTGTTTGAGTCTTTGTATCCTGCTTATCAGCAAAGTCTTGGATGATTTGTGGGAAAAGCAGGCTCTATCTGTAAACGTCTCATCTGAGCCATGGTTTCTCTGGGCAGATAGTTACAGACTCTGACAACTTGGAAATAAACTGTTCTGAATTCCTTGCAGCAAAAATAAATTAAGCTTTTGAAAGACAAAAATAAATTGTTCAATTGGATGTTAAAGGGTCACTTCATGTGAAAAAAAAAAGATTTTCCCTGCTTTTTCCGATAATACTAACTTAAATAATGTGGTAGAGAGGTTTACACTCTTTATTTAAACCATGTATACTCTATACACTATGGTATGGACCGATTCCACTGGAAGTGTTGAAGCTGAATGTCACCATGGACCAATCAGCTGTGACCTCAAGGCTACATTCACCAATAGCATTAGCTTGTCCACTTTGATTTAAATGTAGGGATCCAGACTGCCACTAAATGGTCATATTTTACCAATGAATTGTGTTAAAGGTCGCACATATCCCACTACTAATTTTCCCATATGGTAAGCTCTGCCAAATCTGTTGTGTATTAAAAACATCCAATGGCAATGGCAGAACGAAATTTATTTGAACTGCACCGATTATCATTTCAGTCCAAAAGACAGCGCAAAGCAAATGTGTTTAGTCACCGACTGGTGTCAATAATAGCGAGGTTCAGTGAGAAGAATTCAAGTTCTCAAAAACAAACCACAAAAAAAACTTGTTTAAAGCTACATGAAACCACACTGACATTTTCACACTCACACAGAAGACAGGAGAAACACTGTGCGACAATGATCTAGGCTTTTCTAACCACAAATCACCAACATTAACCATGGATTTACAGTAGTAACACAGTATTTTGGCACAAATGTGGGATTTTCCAAAGCATTCTCATCCTAGGGCGTCATCTAAATGATGCTTTTGACCATGTGTCAACATCCGACGCACATGGCACCCTCTAGCGTCAATATGAGATGCTTCGGTTATGATAGGTTTAGGTCTGAGGTAGTGTTAAGGGGGTCGCACACCGGACGCGCACTTTATCATTAGTGTATGGCCAGCAATATTGTAATGTTTAATGACAGGAAATGACGATAATGTCTGTTCTATGTTATTATTGTACTGCACAATTAAATACAATCGCTGCTGAGTCTGCAATCTGAAAACTTTACCTCAGAGCATCCGTTAACTGAATGAATTGAGAATCTCACCTGAAAAATCCAATAACATTCAGCAATTGTCATTCAAGCGGCTGATTTCTGTAAATGAATGCAAAACCAAATGTATATTGCAGCATAGTGCGAAGTCAGGATCCATCCGCAACGATTTGAGTCAAAAATAATTACAATTTTATATAAACTATGTAAATGGCGCTCTGTGGCGCTGCAGGGTTTTGAACACGGTCCTGAGCCGTTGCTGGGCGCCGCGGACAGACGCCGAATGGCGCCGCCGGTGTGTGTACACTCATAGAGAATAATGTGTTCGAATTTTAAAGACGTGGCGCTGCGCGACGCGGCGCGTGGCGCTGCGCGTCCGGTGTGCGACCCCCTTTAGGGTTAGACCACTAGGAGGCGCCTTGTGGCCCATATATCGTCTCATATTGACGCTAAAGGTTGCCATGTGCATCGGATGTTTACGCATGGTCAAAAGTGTCAGTTAGATGACGCCTTGGGATGAGACCGGGCTGGATATTCATATCAACTATTATTTATCTCTCTCTCACTTACCGGCCCACTGAGTTCACGCAGTCCCGGGCAGATGACTCAAAGCCGTCCGGGTTCATGGATGGCAGGATGTGCACACGACTGCTGTTCAACATACGTGTCACCAGCGGGTCACTCAGGTAACGGCTGGTCAGGTAATTGATCAACTGAAGCAGTAACACACGCCCTACAACCTGCACACAGAGAAACACAAATACATGGTCAAAAAGTAAAAAAAAGTTTCAACGTCAAATATTTTTGATAAATCTGCTTCGCTGTGTGTACATTTATGAATTATATAGGCTCATATCATTTATGTGTCCTTTTTTGGAAAGACACCTACATTTATCTTGAAAAAAAACTTAAAGAGAATGCAATTCCAAGCCTGCAATTATTTGGTAAAAAAAATTAAAATATGATGCTCAAGAAACATTTATGATTATTATCCACGTTGAAAACAGTTTTTGACATTTTTATTTCAGGATTCTTTGATGAATAGAAAGTTCAAAAAAGCAGAATTGATCTGAAATGGAAAGCTTTTGTAACATTAATCCCTACCATTCAAAAGTTTGGGGTCAGTAAGAATTTATTTTTTTTTTATTTTTGGGGGAAAGAAATGAGAAAATACTTTTATTCATCACGGATGAGTTAAATGGATCAAAAGTTACAGTAAAGACATTTATAATGTTAGAAAAGATATTTTAAGTAAATGCTGTTCTTTTGAACTTTCTATTCATCATAGAATTTTTGGGGAAAAATGGTAAACGACTGTTTTCAACATTGAAAATAATAATTTATGTTTGTTGAGCATAAAATCAGCATATTAGAATGATTTCTGAAGGATCATGTGACACTGAAAAATGATGTGTAATCAGCAACAGTAATGATGTTGAAAATTCAGCTTTCATCAAAGGAATAAATTACATTTCACTATATATTCACATAGAAAACCACTGTTTTAAATTGTAATAATATTTCACAATATTACTGTTTTTTTGTATTTTTTTTAATCAAATAATTGCAGTCTTGGTGAGCAGAAGAGATTTCTTTTAAAAACATAAAAAATCTTACCGATCTAAAACTTTTGACCGGTAGTATATATATATATATATATATATATATATATATATATATATATATATATATATATATATATATATAACATCTTGTATATAAAATATATTATATTTTATATACAAGATGTTTCATATATATATATAAAATAAAATATAATAAAATATATTATATTTTATATACAAGATGTTATATATATATATATATATATAAAATATAATATATTTTATATACAAGATGTTATATATATATATATATATATATAACTTAAATAACAAACTCAAACATAAACAAACTTATATTTGTTCATTGAAATGTAATATCTTCAACTATAAATACACACAAATTGCGTTAGTATTTGTCATGCTACACAATTGCCCCATTCCTGGTAGGAGATCACTGAATAGATAGTTCATGCCACATCATTGTTGTCTCTTCCGTACGTCACAGGACGACAGGGGCGCTTTGATGTGGTTTGAGGAGAGTTTTGGACTGCTATTCTCATCTTACAGGAGCAGCTATACCAGAAACTACTCACAGAACCTGATGCCCGAGGTGCAAATATACAAAACAACATGCAAGCATTGAGACTACAGAGAGATAGTATCGGTATGGTGTGTAATGTCTCTTTCAGAGAAATGACTGCCTCCAAGGACAACCCATTTTCTAGAAAACTATATTCGAAAGAGTCTCTGAAGTTAAAGTGCATCGTCATTCACATTGTGACACAGTGAGACCTGTGATTAAGAAGCACAAGTTCAGACCAGCAGAGTTATGGGTTAAACTGTCTGTCCTGGAGTGTTGTAGTCTGTGTCTAACAGCGGGTCATGGTGTGTATGATTACTTTTATCAGTGAAACAGACCACAGCACACATCAATTCATCGGTGTGAATGTGATAACACAGCTTTCCAAAAGAGTAGCAACAATCTCACTCATAGAAACAGACACCCATAATAAGCAAAACACATAATATCCTTACAATATGTATGAATACATTACAGATACAATATTAAACAGGGCTTAATATCCCAGAAAATCACAATGGAAAAATGTAGGGGTGTACTGAGAATTTATAAAACAGTTTCCTTCCTAATACAGTATGTAATCTAAATGGTTTCATTGGCTTACTTCTGTCCCTAATGGGACTTTAAGTTACAATTATTTCCATCTTTTTAATGGTTACATTTGAGGACTTAGTGGCATACTAAGTTCCTTCATCAGACAATAGCATTTCAAGTCCACACAAGAACCCCTGGCTCAATAAGACCTCCAAGCAAATTCTGTAAAAACAGAGAGCTGAAAACACACACTAATGATGATATACTGAGTCCTGTAGTTCTCCCTGTCCCCATCAGCACTTACTCGCCAACTCATCTCAGACAAAAACATCTGCTCCAGTGGCGGGTTTTCAGAAGAAAACAGTAAAGTCTGGTTCCACGGTTCATTGACAACAGATAGTTGACACGATAAGTAGTTCCTGGACATTGTACGTCACGTCGTGTTTGCATTACTGCAAATTACTTTACTTAGTGGTTATATGTTGACATGTCATTACGTTTCTCTGTTAAAACGTTCAGTGATGTGGTTGAATCTCTACTGATGTGGTTTGGTTTTTGTTTACCATTCAATTTACATAGTGTCCATCTATTGTGGGTGAAAACATCCAAGAACTGTGTACCATTTCCTTTTCAAAAGACCAACACAAACCGCACACCCTCAGTCCCTTTGGCACCCCAGACATGATCAGGGCCCAACGCTAGGCCTGAAAAACATGACGTTCTTCATACGGCACCCTGATGCTCGCACTAAAACACCTCTAGATCAACATTTCAGCATGTGTGTGAGGGCACAGACAGATCCCTCACACCTGTGAGGCCAAGCTTACACTTGTTGGTGAAATAAAACACCCCTGAGAGAAGAAATGGAAGAAGGGTCCAGTTTAATCATTTAGGGAGGGATTCTCACACCCACACAGGCTTCTGCTTGACACACTAAACCAATGTTAGTATATTTGGTTGTAGATTCCTGAAAACTATCCCTCTATGTTGTGAAATGTTTTGTTAATATGAAAAGAGAATAGTTTCCTGGCTAAAAAAAAAACTTTGATTTTGATAATTTCTTTTGTTGAAAGACAATAAAATGATAGATAGAAAGCTAGAACATAAAATGTCATGGATACAGATGCATATTAACTGAGTAATCCAATATTGATTTATCCAATAGCAGAGATCTGGCTAAATTATTAACCAGATTAAATGATTTTAGAAAGATTGTAGCATCATTTTATTTTTACAGAGACATTGGTAGGTCTATTAGTTAAATCTAATGACTTTAGCATTCTATGTTATATGCCAATGTCAAAATGTCATAAATAAAAATGAAAAATTACTTTTTTTCCCTAAAGTTTGAATGCCTGTTACTCAGTATTAAATATATCTTAATGTCCTTTTAGACTGGGCATATTCATTTTTAAGGCCTTTTATGTTTGATTTCCAGAGATATGGGGATTTGAATGTGGCTCAGAGAGTAAACTGTAAAATTCTACACTTTTTACCCAATTCTACACAAACGTGAGTCACTTTCCATTTGCAGGAAGAATGTCTGAAAGTGTTAGTTCACCCAAAAATGAAAATTCTGTCAGTATTCACTCACCCTCATGTTGTTCCAAACCTCTATATGTTTATTTGTTCTCTTTGTTAGGCAATGGGGAATGAGATCTGTTTGATTAAAACATTCTTCCAAATATCTTCCTTTGTGTTCAGCAGAACAAATAAACACATAGAGGTTTGGAACAACATGAGGGTGAGTAAATACTGACAGAATTTTCATTTTTGGGTGAACTAATCCTTGAAGAACAATTTATGGTGAATAATTTTGTGTGCCAACTCAAGTATTAAAGATTTCTCAATATGATGCATTGCGGTTCTTTGAGCGGATTTCTGACATTTTGGCTTTCATCAGTATTTATGTTGGGCTTTCTTCATAAAAAACCCTTCATAAATAAAGATTTTTATTTTTTGTTTAAGCCGTGGAAGTATCTGGAATTTGGTTTGGTTTGGCATGAAATGACCCTGAAGACTTTTATACAAATTTAAGACTGGCTTATGAGGATACTCGCCAAAAATAAGGTTTTGACATAATTTTGTGTGTTTTTGTCACTCAAGCTTAATAAATCACAAAAGAGAACTGTTGCGTGTGTGTTCACAGAGAGACTGACAGAACGCCAGTCCTAAATATTCCATTTGTATCATATAATGCTTGAATGGTTTAAAAGCAGTGGAATAAATGATTGGCTGTATAGGTTGACTGATATATCGATTTTGCAGATTTATCTGTTCCGATAACCATTGCGGGAGTGGCTGAGAAGGGTCTGCTGTCATTACACAGTAAAAGAGGCAAAATTAAAACTATCACTGAAGCCCCGAGGTGTTTGTTCTAGAGCCCGACCGATAAAGGATTTTGAAGGCCGAAACCGATACAAATATTTTTGGGTTTTAAAATCCGATATATTGGCCGATATATATATATATTTTTTTAAATATTGTTGGATTTCACACTCGTGTAAAAGAAAAGCTAACTTTTCTGCACAAGATACGTTTGATACTTCTTCTCTATGTCTAAATGTTCACTCCTCGCAAGTATAACTTACATTTTACAATGCAGGGACTGTAACTAGAGATATGCTAGTTATAAATACAGTAATCATTACTTTATTTAGGCAGAAAAAGTTCATTGTGATTTCCAAGCTCATTAATGTTAACGTTAGCGGTCTTCCACTGATGATAGTGGAATTAGCTAGCTTTGTGGTTAGCTAGTCTATGATGAGCCATAATTTAGCAATAGATAACGTCATACTGCAAATTGTAAAACATACATTTTCAATATAACAGGCCAAGGAGAGATGATTAAAGCGTGTTTCGTCCATTTCTATTTTATTTTTGAAATATTCATTTATCGGCCATTATAACTGCCAATACCGATATTATGGAAAATGATAATATCGATCTGGCTCTAGTTTGCTCTGACACATGACACTGCAATCTTCATGAAGCTGAACACATCAGATGCAGATTTAAAACTGACTACGTATATAGAACATTACAAAACACGTTGCCGTTTTAAATTATTATTGTTGAATAAATGGTGTGTTAAGAGAACAGCAATATGTTTGCGGACAAGGCTGACAGTGATTTGTACAATGTGGCAAAAACAAATCTGAAAATGTCATGATTGTGACAGTCTATTTGCCCAGGCACAATTAATCAGAGGAAAAATCGAAGTAATCTTGAGTTTAAAAGAAGACTCAAAACAGAAAGATAATTAATAAAATGAACACTTGTTTTAAACTTATCCTCTGTACATCAGTTCGCATTTCCACTGGTAGAAACCAACTGAACCGATTTGTCCCTTAGCCTACAAGTCAGACAGATGGTCTCTTCATGTCTAAGTAGCAATTCTTTACCATACGTAAACCAGACTTTATGCTGAATAGTGCTGGTGTTAAACTTTGTGAGGAAACATTAACTTCACTGTTGCCTATAAAAGCTTTTTTTTTTCTTATTGAGTAAAATAACTAATCCAGAGGAGAACGTTTATGGATCTATTTCTGATTAACGAGACTGCTTTTTTAGGTTGGCATATAGACAACAAGAGATTTAACAAACAGCTTCATTTCAAGACCATTTAAACACTGACTTTTCACAACCTTAATATAGATATATATTTTTTCCCAATAAAAAAGATCATGCTACTTTTTGAACAACATTTTTGAGGGTCTAATCAAGAGTGAGAGAGAGTGAGTGAGAGTAAAGTGGCTAAAGGGAGCCACTGTTGAAAACCTCCGGTAGGACTAAGATCAGTCTGTATATTCACAATCGCGCTTTCATGCATCGCAGCTTGTGCAGGCGCTGAGTCCGCTCTGGCCGGAGCAGCGTGCAGCAGAATAATTTAAGATTGAAGTAAAACCAGAGCTGGAAAAAGACAAGTCAGTCGCACTGCACTAAGGCCGAAGGTCATTTGACTATGTTATACAGTCACAAGACTTTAGCTTTCCATGAATTTCTCTCTCACTGTTGGTTACTTAATGGGATCACTGTTTGGATGCAAAACAATGCTGATTTTACATGCCCGTAGAATAGATGATACTTCGAAGATGATAGGTATTCTTGGGACTAAATTCTAGCATGTCTGTTTATGTTAGACATGAATGCTTTTCAAATGGTGCAGCTTTTTGAAAAGAATGTGCAAATGTTTTTCAAAAAATAATTATGGTTTTCATTTGAATGATAACAAAGGTCCCTTTATAAAGTGTATTGTATTTTCACCTAAGTCATACAGACCAGAATATCATCGAAACGTGGGACTGTAAGATTTCTCTATCTGAAATCACCTCACATACCTTCACTATTCTCTAAATTAAGCCCTATTAGCACTGGATTAGTATTATCTGGGGATCTCATTTGATTTAAAATTACCCATCGACATCTTAATTTCATATGGCGCATTCGCATGGGATAAGTACAGCCTGCCATTTTACCCAAATTTACTGACTTATCTCCCGGATATGATGTCAATAGGCTATTGGAAATGTCTTGTCTTTATAGGTCTAGCTTTATGATATACCATAAACAGAATAATGTTCTTTATCTTATGCTGTTATACAAGTTTCCAGCTTTATCTTTCTAATTGCATGGGTGTATGGTGTAGGTATAGTGATGTGACCCAAAATACAATCAAAACACTCCAATGCAGCTTCCATTCTTCGCAAAAAGCTAGATAAAAAGGCGCACAGGAAACAAAAACCTTAATAAAAAAAAGCTAAACAGCCTACAACCCCCCCTAAATCACAGAAATGCCAGAGATGACCAATATTATCACTCCATCTCGGTGTTCAGCGAAATATGTGGCATATTTTCACCTTCCCTACAGTGAAACACTGACTCTGTTTGGATGCACCTATATATGCAGTAAAGCTGCTTTCCTGTTATATAACACTTAAATGCACTTCAAAAAACTCAAAGAACGCAGGTTAAGGTGTTAACATGACCGGACTAATCAGGGCAGATATCGATCTATGCAACACAAATGCTGCGTGGAGTCAACCAATCAAAATGTGGCATGAACCAATCAGCATGTTCGGCGCCCAAGTCCCATTTCTTTAGCCAATCATGAAACATGAGCTGAACAAATTCATCCAAATCGTTTGTAAAACCATTTGCCTTCAATGCACTGAGTAAAAGCGTCTCCTGAATGCACAAGGAAATCGTTTGCCAGTAAAAACACAGATAAATACTTCAGATACTTCTGCTCTTAAGTTGAGCTTCATGAACGAACGAGCAATTGTTGCAGTAGATTCAACACAGATTAATTGTGTTTGTTTTATAAATGATGCCAGAAGTAATGCAATTATTTCCTTTTATTCTGAGTAATGCATTAATGTAATGCATAATTGCCCTCTCTTCTCTTCTTTCATCCCTCCGTAATCCATACTAGCCCTGTCTGTGTTTACAGTCTGTACGCTCTGTTAAGCTAGATGTTTAAAAGAGACTTTTTGCCATTCAGGTTTATAAAAAAGGATAATGTTCTGTCTTATGGGGTCATTAAGAGACTCGGACCATTATAGGAGCACTTTAGTGGTGTATCAAAGTTCTGCCACACCTCTTTTCATGAGATGACTCAAGGATGCTGGTGGGTGACTAATTTGAGTAATGTTTACATGTTTACTACAGTTTTATGAAATGCACCTCCCTTCCTTGCATGTGCGTGATCTGAAAACATCAGACAGGATGCGGACTCATTAGGTGCCAGACAAGTAAAGCTTTGACTGGCTAAATTTAGAAGGTCATTTGACAAATGTACAGTAGAGCTTTTGATATACAGTACGTGAAATCTTTTGAATCTGAATTGTCTTATTTTGACTACAAAATGACAAAGAATACTGCAGTATGCAAAATGATGACATTCGAAGATGGTCACAGATGTTCACAGTGTTTGTTAATGCATTGCTGTTGGATTCTAAGTGGTTGCTTATTGATTTAAGTCAAATCAAAAGTCAAAACATCCCAAAGGAACTTGGACTTTAGATGGATTTAACCAATCAGAATGATTCACCACTTGCCGCTGGGGAAGGAGGTGAATACGGAGCCGTCAATTCAGAAACTCAAGTCAGAGTTTCTAACTAGAATGCATTGGTTGAGCAGCAACTTAACCTTTAAATTGCTTGAGTGAAAGCAAACCGTAAAAGAGATGTGAATGAGGATTTGGGAGAAAAGGAGAGATTTTTACTGCATTCCAGTAAATTAAATATGGGATACGTCCATTTAACCTGTTGTCTTTTTCATCTCCACTGTGGAAAACAGAACATATTCTTATGATACCAATGTCATTCAAATTTCAAGATTGATTGACATTATTTTCCTGATTATTACACTAAATTCTTGTAATATTACTGGATTAACTTTTCTGGTAAAGGCATCTATAGATTGTTGAGTGCACAATCTATACAGTTGTTCATGATCACACAGTCCAAGAAATTTGCTTGTAAGTCTAAGGGGCCATTCACATAGAACGCAATTTTCTAAAAATAGAGCATGATGGAAAATGTATACGCTTATTCAGTCAAACTGATGGATAAGGATTAACTGAAGTGCAACCCTCTTTGGAATGAGTTGTTTGAGTCTTTTTGATTTTAAGTTTCCCAAACCAGAAGTGCCACCCATTATTTAAAATGCAGTAGAGGTGGATAGTCATCCCTGCAAATTAAAACTCGGGTATAAAGTCAATTTTTGGTATCACTTTAGTTTCAGGTCCAATTCCCTCTATTAACTAGTTGCTTATTAGCATATCACTAGGATATTGGCTGTTTATTAGTACTTCTAAAACAAATATTAATACCTTATTCTGCATGACAATATTAAACATCCTTTATTCCTACACAATACCTAAACTTAACAACTTCTAAACTTAATACCTAAATACCTAAACTTAATAGCTTAATACCACAATAACTAAACTCAACACCTCACTGACTAACGAAGATGATCACAGATGTTCACAGTGTTTTTAATGTGCTGCTATTGCATTCTAGGTGGTTGCTTATTGACTAAAGTCAAAAGATCCCAAAGGAACTTGGACTTTGGCTGGATTTAACCGATCAGAAAGATTCGCCACCTCACTAATTAGGATTAGAATTTCATTGAAGCAAAAGTGATAAGCAGTGTTTCCACCAAAATTACCCTGGACAATTTGTCCAAGGAACTTTTTCCCCCCAGACCTGTTGTTTGTTCCAACAGGGTCTAAAGTACCGTGAAGATTAAGCAAATTAGTCCGATGACTTACGACTCTGCACGCACCGCAAGAGTTTGGTAAAAATGGTGGTTGAAATGAAATGCTGGGTGGAGTCAAGCATTCAAAATGCCAACCAATCAGCAAGTTCAGCACCCAAGTACCACCCCTGAAAGTTACCGAACTTTGAAAAAGTACTACCTCGCAAGCAAGGACTTTCTGAGGGGGACATTTTTACCCAGATCTTCATTTAGACCCTGAGTCCTGTGGTCAAAACACAAGTGGAAATGTGGCTATAGTTAATACTTAGTTAAGAGTGACAATTGTACCCTAATCTAAAAAAGTGTGACCCTTTCCCCTCCAAACAAATCCCTCTCCTAAAACTTTTTCAGCCCATTCCTCCAATAGCAATTCCAACCACAGCATTTTTTTTTTTCTTCAGCAAATTTGGTTTAGTCTTCTCACAAAGACAGGAAGTACAGAATTAACAATAGTTCTGAGTGGGTGTGGAGGCAGAGCACACTAGTGAAAAGATCCCCCCTATAAATCCCACCTTGTTTTTTTTTTTATTTTTGCATTTTTTTCCCAGTGAGGGTCACAGTCCACCGCTCCTCACTGGCGTACCGGCCGGTTCCTCGGACTGTAATGCTTTTGTGCACAGACCGCTTTTCCCACACACCCCTTACCAAATACGCCCCTTCAGATCAACACTGGCCCCTTTTCGCCCAAATAAGAAAAGAAGACGAAGAAAAAAAAACCTAAACAAACGAAGAGCTGGATCTATTTAAAGAAGCCTCCTATTCCTAATTTAGCCCGATCTAAAGAAAACAGACATGCCAGACTGGGCTCTTTAGAAGCAGATCAGTAATACTAAACTGCTAACAATGCAAGACCTGGTGAAAATAGGACCATGTTAAGGAGCACAGCTGCATTACCTCGTTCCCGTGCATGTTTCCCACATATTTGAATTCCGGGATGCCTGTTCTGTGTTCTTGCGGATGTTGACCCAGTATTAAGACCCAGAGTTCTCTTCCTAGAAAGACAAAATGTAAATGTTAATCGACTGCAAACAAATGTTTCATTTAGTGAATCGGTGCATTTGCAACTGAATTAAGTAGTGTTGATCTTGTGCCGGTCACATGATTAATGTCTCAGTGTTTTCTGGGTTAACCAGATCCTCAAATAATGTTTTTGCACAGTTTGGGCGGGCACCTGGCAACCCATTCCCGTGTAATCTCACGTCTAGCTCTTATTCTCGGTCACAGCCAAATGTCACAGCCACGTGTTTACTTTTCTTAACTGACACAGACAAAAGTGAAAATACATGATTTTAAAGCTATTGCTATTTAAATATGATATTTTTTAAAGCATGATATTTAAAACTATCCAATTCACACATCCCGCCATTTTTTGTGTGTCTAGAACGTACACACCAGTCAGTAAGTCTACCTGTGAGGGTAATTGTGCACCTTTGGTTTTAATTGTGCACCTTTACAAAGATCATGGGAGCCATCCGGGACATCCCCAGGCACCAAAGGTAGAGGTACTATTGTGGCCTCCAAACTAATCTGTGGTGTGTGGTCCATGTAAAGCTCTCTGAGGAGTGGACCTTGAGATACTTGAAGCCTTTCACTCTCACTAGGGGGCCTCTCTCCAAGTCCACAATAGTTTCTTTAGTTACTTTTAGAAAGAGTGGTTCTCTACAGATTAGAAATTTTTTCACTAAATTCTTGTAAAATTACTGGATTAACCACCAAATTGATTCTTATTCACCACCAAAATGCAACGGCACAATTTATAGAGTTGTTCATGATGTCACACAGTCCATGAAATTTACTTGTAAGTCTTTACACAGAACACATTTTGTCATTCCAATGTGCTACTTTTCTATTGTTTTCTATAAACTTGAGCCAGACGGACATGTGTAACTGTTGCGTTCACGTCTTGCGTCTTTTGCAGTGCCTCACGAATGACACAGCATTCTAAAAAAAATCAGTTTAACTTTCACCGCATCTCGAGATATTGCGTTTTTTCCCCATTCCACTGGCCTGGCCACGCGGCCAGTGGAATGGGGAAAAACCGCAATATCTCAAGATGCAAGATCAAGTTTAGATCAAGTTTATGAAAAACAATAGAAAAGTAGCACATTGGAATGAAAAAAATGTGCTCTGTGTAAAGACTTCCGAGTAAATTTCATGGACTGTGTGACATCATGAACTGTATAAATTTTCATTCTGCAAATTTTCATTCAACGGCGTGAACGTTGAGTGAACGTTTTCTGTGTGATGCATTTAATTGTGTCAAAGTATGTGACTGGGTTAAACTCATTGAAATCAAACTTATAGGGTACGCCAGAGCATCACAACCTTGTACATGCTCCAACGTGCATGCCTAATAGTATGCTTTAGTTCACACATACCATCGATAGAGAACAACAGCTTGGCTTAGCATTGTCAGCACTGATTTGATGAGATTTTCACAGTGAGTCCTGTTCACAGTTTCACACACAATCTCCAAACAGAAATAATAATTCACATTTACAGCCAAATCTCCATGTCATCGATAAACTTTTCGATTTTCGTGTCAATGGAAAAGTCCGAAACGCTTCAATATACTGTAATAATATCAGCCCAGCTATTAAAGCACCAGGACATTTATTCCCAAAGCAACAAAAGAGTAGGAGTGATTTCTAATGTGTTTCTGGACTCATATAGATAGCTATAGATGAACAATTAATTCATACATTGGTTTTATAAACAATAAATAAATAAATAAAAATGACCACATACTGTTTAATGCAAATGTCATAGTTGGACCTTCCAGTGAAAATGACAGATGATGTATGCACTGCAGGACTTCATTTAATCAATCATGTAATCTGCTTGAACTTCGCCTCTGTAAACTCCACTTTTGAGTGCAACGTCCAAATCTGAAAATTCAATCAACAACTGATGCATAGAACTAGAGCCAGACCGATTTATCGGCAGGCCGATATTATCAGCCAATATTAGGCATTTTCCAAACTAACGGTATCGGCAGTTGTAATGGCAGATAAATGAATATTTCAAAAATAAAATAAAAATGGACGAAACAAACTTCCACCATGTCATGAGTGTTGGAGTTGTATAGTTTGTCCAACAGAGGGCACTCTACACCTTCCCTGTTGGCAACATTCGTGTATAACGCGCCTTATAGCTAATAAGGCAATGTAGGGACTAATTATTATTTCATTTATCAGATTTTTAATATATTTAATGTTCCTCTTTCTGTTGTGACAATAAAAGAAACAAGTTTCTTTTTAAAATGCATTATCATATTATTTTAGTTAAAACTCATAAATAACTACAAATAACTGATGTTAGGGAAATCTGTTAATGTTTTCTTGCGCGTTTCAGGGAAAAAAAATATCGATCGATATATTGGAATATCGGATTTTAAAACCAACAAATGTTTGTATCGGTATCGGCCTTCAAAATCCTTTATCGGTCGGACTCTACATAGAATCAAGTTAAAAGTGTACAGCATGACTATATTAGATGGTAAAAGAAGAAAACGCCTCCACAACCAGCCTTTACAGAGAGATCATCAGTCAAGTCTATCAGTTGCAAGTGCTATTTTTTATTATTAATTTTCTGTGGCGCTACACTTGCATCCAGTTGTTCCATCATCACAGTTTATTATCTGCATGCATTTTAAAACCTTGCCAGCCCAAACTTCTGATATACAGTTTTCTGAGTGCACATGTCTGAAGCGCATTAGTTCCCCATTTAAAAATCACTGTTTAGTAACAAATTAACCACTCTTAAAAACCAAGGTAAAGAATCACTGTAAGATATATTTCTTTTTAGATAATCCGTTACACTCGGATGTAGTTACATTAAGAAAACATCTGTTGAACTTTTAACAGTGGTTTACAAAGTCAACCTCCCTATTCCGCAAATCACAAGAGCCGCCACATGCCACTTCTTCCATGCATTTCCTACCAGAACTGAAATCCAATTACTGCTGTTTATCAAACAAGACAAAATGATGTACAGAATATGAATGCTTAAAGGATTTCTGTAGTGTAATCTTGATTAAGCCAACAATGTTGCCAGATGACAACTGGCATTTGTCTGGGTTGATAATCACCCTACAAGCGCTTTAGCTAATTAGGCCCAACTAATCAACCATTATGAAACATAATATTACATCAGAGATAATCATAGTCAGCCTCCACCCCCGTTCTTACCCTGGTGGGCAAGTGTAACACTGATTAGGCCGAGACAGGGCAGTCAACAAACAAGGGCGGTCTTCCAGGCTAAGCAGCTGGTGTCCTAGATTACCTCTAGTCAGCTCGGGTCTCTTATTTCTTGGCCTTAAATAGGCGGCACAGTGGGATTAGGACAAGGGGTTAGCTTGACAGGACAAGGGTGCACAATGGCTGCACAATATCCTTGAGGCCTGAAGTGATTGGAGAAACGGGCTTTACAATCAGCCAGTAACAAAGGTTTCCAAGAGATGAAGGAGATGGGAACAACTTCATTAGGGGTTGCTTTCTTGAAGTGTGACTCCATCAGCTAAATGAAATGGTATGGTACCGCAGTGTCCTTGGATTAGCTTTGAGCAATACCTACATTAGCAGAAAGAGATCTTTAACGGGGGAAGTAGAGGTTTACTTGAGGTTTTAATCAACTAAAGTGGGCCCAAGAGTCAGCCTTGGGGCACTCCTCTTGTCTGGAGATGAAGTAAATGAGATTTGGAGTGAAGCATACAGAGGACCACCCTTGTCGAGACAGGGGTTGAGAGAATGTGTACAGCGTGATATTAGCATCTAAATCAGATGGAGAAAACAGAAAGAGAAAGAGAGAGAGAGAGGAGAAGACTGAGAGAGGGTGGGAGAGAGAGTTGGCAGCGGATGTGTTCTACTCAATGATGTTTTTGTGCTGAGCTAAAAGAGCAACCTGATCCACGAACCAAATCAACTTAAAATGTCACGGAATAGCAGCACCTCCACTAAAGATAAGTCAATGTCTCCATCACTCTGTAATCCTAAACACCGTAACCGTGAGCTAGGCGGCCACAGTAACTAAACAAACTTACTTTATTAAAAGGAAGAAATGTCAGGGAGTGGTTATATCACGTAGTTTGCCAACTTTTATGTCTTCGGTCATGCAATGAAATTTCACCCCATTTATTTTTTTTAAATCTTAGGTTTTGATAGGAAATCTTTCGCTGCACTGATTTCCCTTTCAAATAATACATGGGACGAGCAAACTGTCCTTTCGAACATCCCCACACAAACCTGTACTAAACAGGATATATTTAGAAAATATTAAAAAAAAAATCAACCCCAAACTTTTATT
This sequence comes from Cyprinella venusta, assembly GCA_038021265.1. NCBI lineage: Eukaryota > Metazoa > Chordata > Actinopteri > Cypriniformes > Leuciscidae > Cyprinella > Cyprinella venusta. Next base: position 17,466,082 of record CM075885.1, read on the forward strand.
ACTCAGGATATATTTAAAACTCTCATTTATATTAATAAAAAAAAAATCCATATTAATCTTTTTAAAATGAAACAGTAGAAAAAATAGTCTATAATTATATAAGAGCATTTAGAGTGGTATTGGCTTGATAATGGGAGATTAAGAAGGAAAGTATGAAAGATTAATCGTAATTGTGTCATTTTGAACAAATAAATAAATAAATATATATATATATATATATATATATATATATATATATATATATATATATATAATAACATGGATGAATTTAATACATCAAAAGTGATAGTAATGACTTTTACATTTTATCAAAAAAGATCCATTTCAAACAAATGCTGTTCTTTTGAAATTTGTATTTGTAAAAAAATAATAATAATAATAATAATTAAGCAGCAAGCTCATTTTCTACAAAGATAATAATAAGAAGAATTGTTTGAGCAACAAATCAGCTTATTATAATAATATTAGTAATGGTTGCTGGGTTTTTTTTACTGTTTTTACTCTATTTTTTATCAAATAAATACATCTTTGGTAAGCATGACTTTTAAAAACTAGGACTGTCAAACGATTAATGGCCTCCAAAATAAAAGTTTGTGTTTATATATATATATATATATATATATATATATTTCACACACATGCATATCTAAGATTTTTTTTATTTATGTATATATAAAATATTTATATTTCTATATATTATAAATGATATATAAATCTATATACAGTACGTGAAAATATTTCTTAAATATATACAAGCATGCGTGTGTATATTTATATATATAAAATAATTATACACAGTGCACCCACATATACTATGTAAACACAAACTTTTATTTTGGAGGCGTTTAATCGTGATTAATCGTTTGACAGCCCCCCAAAAAAAACAAACGTTTGAATCGTAATGTTATTTATTTACATAAGTCTAATATTTTTAATATTCTAAAAGTGGTAAAGTTGTATGCTTTAAACAGGCCGAAATCATCTGGTTAAGAATCACATCATACAGTAACAGGAGGACCAGGATGAGCTACACTAAAACAAGAAAAAGCCTAAACCTTTAGCATGCAATCTTAAGAATGCCGGACAATCATTTGATTCCATTGCAAAAACTATGGTCTTGCCTGTCACTCAAATGCAAATCAAAGGTCAGCTTTATTTGTTCTACCAATCTCAGCACAGGAGCTGCATTGTGCTCCTGTGCGGGCAAGTGTTTACTGGCTCCGTTTAACACTGTCAGATTGACCGTCTGTGGAAAAACAGCAGATCTTTAGCTGCACTGATTTCCCTTTCAAATAACAAATGGGATGAGCAAACTATCCTTTCAAACACCCCCAGACAAAACAGCCTGCTTCAAAACGTTCTTTCAGTATGACCGTATAGGCGTAGAGAAAGACCTTTGAAGCACCACTGAAGCTACCCAGGATCCTTTTGTTGGGGTAATAGAGTAAAACTGGCTGGTCTTTCCAAGCACCTGAGTCGAACCATGGGAAACTAGCGTTCAAGTTGTGATTTTGCCGCTGATATGAGCCGCTTTGCTACACTTCAACTGTTTTGGTATGTGGCTGGCGCTTAGAAACGTAAAGACGTGAAGTTCGGTCAGAGGCCAAGATTCTTATCAAAATTTGCATATAAAACATTAAACTAAACCAATTTTAACATTATTAAAATACAAGTAGACTATATCAATCTAAAACCTAAGACGATTCACTCTTTCAAGGGTTGAAAACATGGTTTCAGTATGCATGAATGGTCCTGGGATTACAATAAAACTAGGAGGGCTTCACTCATAGTAAGTAATGATGTGTTTTCATACATGTAGTGGGTCTGAAATGACTGATGGGATTGTATCCAACACCTTTACGCAGGATGTTTCAAGGGGAACTGGTACTGTATTTGAGAGAGATCAGAGATACTGATGTGAATTTCCCAGTTACATCAGACAGTGCAAGATACTCAATGAATATTGCTATAAAACTTTCCAATATACCTTAATCAGTGACCCCAAATAATATTTGGACATAAGGAACAGTTGTAATATATGAATGTCATTGCATTAGATAATTCATATAATCCCCTCATAAGCAAACAAAAACTGCTAGAGCATTTCTCAGGACACATTTTCAGTGGATTATGCAATTGATTACACAATTCTCATTAATTCATGGAATGACATTCAAAAAGATTTAAAAAGTAGTACCAAATATTTTTTAAAGGGATACTCCACTTTTTTTGGAAATAGGCTCATTTTTCAACTCCCCCAGAGTTAAACAGTTGGGTTTTACCGTTTTCCAATCCATTCAGCCGATTTTCTGATATTTAGAAGAATATCAGTAACCAGACAGTTTCAGGTCTCATTGACTTCCATAGTATATTTTTTTCCTACTATGGAAGTCAATGAGACCAGAAAATGTTTGGTTTCTGATATTCTTCTAAATTTCAGAAAAATCGACTAAATGGATTCGAAAACGGTAAAACCCAACTGTTTAACTCTGGGGGAGTGGTAAAATGCCTGTTTCCAAAAAAAGTGGAGTATCCCTTTAAGGCACCGTTTATGTAAACATGAAACAACTGTCAGTAAACAATTCACAAATTTAAAAGGCTCCTGCTTATGAATACCAGTCATATGAGCATTTTGAAAATGAAAATAAATACAATTTATCTTTTAAGGAACATCAAATGAGTAAGAATGCCGTTGATTCGGCCATAGACATGAGGGCGCATGTAATATTCGTACTACGATTGCGAGCCAAATTGCTTTTTTACAACCGTTAAAAAATAGTTACAAAGAGTGCAACGAAAAGTACCTCGGAGAAACATACTACGCAGAATGAATGGTGAATCGCGCAATACTCTACCAACTACAACCCCTTTTAAAAACGTCTGTGTTTATATAATATATTTGTGTGTGCTGTATATAATTATTTTGTATATATAAATACCTATGCAAGCATGTATATATTTAAGAATTATTTGCGCTTAAATTCTGTATATATATATATATATATATATATAAATACATAATCTATATTATATAAATATTTTATATATGAATAACACATTTTCTTAAATATATACATGCATGTGTGTGTATTTATCAATACAAAATAATTATATATACAGCACACACAAATATGTTACGTAAACACAGACTTTTATTTTGCATGTAATTAACTTTTGCACAGCCCTAGAGGAAATTAGTGTTTTTAATTTTTAAGGCAGTTCGACAACACCTTAATAAATATAAATTAATAAAATATCTTATCCTAAAACTGTGGTTGGAACAAAGTATCCCAGCTATGTCTCTTTGGATGTCCTATTTGCTGGACATTGCTCTTTAGGAATGTACCACCGCTAAAGGGCACCGCGCCACCAGAAGGACAATCCAATTTTGGTCTGAACTTATTAAGATTTTATCAAGAAGTTTGAGATCTTGAGACATTGAGATTTTTCTATATTGTTTTGGTCACAGCATTATTTTATTTTATTGTCATGTTATTCGTTTATTTTGTATTTAATCTTATGATTGTGGGTGAAAATTAGGATTTGTTGTAAATAGTTTTACACATAAAATATCACAAAAAATTTTAACGTGTTAATATTTTCAAAAGTTTTATTATTATATATATATTTTTATGTTCATTTTTCTATCTTAATATTGTTACTATTTTAATCATTTTATCCTAATGTACCTCCTGGTTATTTTTGTAAATCTAAACCTTAGGGCATGTCAAAATTTGCATGACCCCAGGAAAATAAACAAACTGGCATTCCCCGTCTTGATCCCGCAAAAACACAGACAATACAAACTGAAAAATCCCAGTGCTGAGGGACTTTTTATCAAAAGGTCAATCAAATTAGATGACTGTTTATGCATAATTGCATATGGCTCACTGTACTGCTGCTGTTTGCAGACTCATACAAAAATTTGCTGCATGATAAAGCTCTCTAATAAACGGCCAGGTAATAAGTTTGAACCTGTTGCATGCATCTGTTAATATTGACATGCCCTCAAACTGAGCACCGTGTGCTCTTCTGCAGGAACAGATCCGGACAGAGAGGAATTGAACTCACAGAAGACAAACATAGGAAAATATTATCATGATTCATGATTGTGTTTAACACTGCACCACAGCTGTTTTACCTTCGACGGACTGTCCGATGCTATGTAGATGTGTGATCTCAGGATACGTCCTGTTGACGTCTTTCAAGTACTGCTCCATTTCCACGCTGTTATGATAGCGGAAATCCAGACTGTGAATGGATGACAGCCAGGAACATAAGTACAGGCAGAGCTGGAAGACGAACATCCTTTGAGCCGGCATGATAGAAACGTGCGAGAACTTCTTCCAAAAAGAAAAAAATAAATAAATAGTGACAACAATGATGTGACGTGCCCTTATTATCCCTTTCTCTGTCAAACATGAATATCACATATATTTAAAAATCTGTACGTTTAGAAAGACATTCAATAAATATAACATTCATTTGATATAATCTATCGACCATGTAAATACAGTAAATTCAGTATATCATTTATACCACAGAACTTTTTGAAAGGGCATTTATTCATTACACGAGGGGCATATATAGGTAGAGAGGTAGGGGGATAGATAGATAGATAGATAGATAGATAGATAGATAGATAGATAGATAGATAGATAGATAGATAGATAGATAGATAGATAGATAGATAGATAGATAGATAGATAGATAGATAGATAGTTGACAGACATACAGATATTGACAGTCTAGATAGATAGATAGATAGATAGATAGATAGATAGATAGATAGATAGATAGATAGATAGATAGATAGATAGATAGATAGATAGATAGATAGATAGATAGATAGAACCATGATACGTTGATGGTATCTGTTGTTTGATAGAAATCTCCTGTTTTAACCATAAACAGTAGCCTATGTGTAGCATGAATGAACTATCAACAAATAAATAAAAACCGTACTTGACAAATTAACAGTACTGCACCTAAATACCATTTAAAAAGATAAATAAACTGCATTACTTTGTTAAGGTATTCACTGGCCAAAGTGTACACGTTGTAGTTATTATTAATGAGTTAATGAGCAGCTTTACCTCTTGTGCGTTTGTTGTTCTCCGGCACAGTTTAAGACCTTCTCCTGTTTGTGTAGTTACTCCGCTGTCATTGTAGCAACTCACATCATGTTAATGAAGTTCATATGTACCCCTCCTGTTCGTGTCATTGATGAAATAAAGGTGTCTTGTTTCATAACGCTGTGAGTTCAACTGACACAAGCAGGACTCGCGTGTTTGGTGTTAGTGCGTGGAGGCGGAGCGGCTCTACACACACGCGGACGCGCGTGCAAACACACACTGAATCAGTCACATTTGAAAGTTAAACTACATTGTTCACGTAAAGTTTCGCAGTTGATACAAAAGCAGGTATTATTAACTGAAGGTCACTTTGCATATACCATTAAGAATGCGTGACGTCTCGACCAAACAAGTTTCTTGACATACTTGAATTTGCATATTTTACTTTTTACTGACGTAATTGCTGTCACGAATCATAATATATTTTAATATTGTCCACGATAAGCTTAAAAATACTAGAAAGCTTAAGATAAGCTTATAAGCTTAAAAATACTAAAAGTTTTACTTGTTCAAAAGTAATAACAAACATATTTTAACTAATTTAATTTAATTAAGAGATGTCATTTAAACATTATGGGAAATGGTTAAAGGTAGTGTGGATCTTTAAAGATATTGACATCATACATCAAAGGGTTAACAAACACCCTGGGGGGGGGGGGGGGGGGGGGGGCAGTCATTCAATCATTGTTATGACCAACAGGTTTACATATCATGCAAATATAAGAGAGCAACACAAAGAAGAAAGAAAGGATTGCAACCATATAATTTAGTCTCATGTATGTGGAACCTATTCATGGCATTTTAAGAGGATCTGTTGAATTTTTGCTGTCAAATTCAAGGTGTAGCAGAGTCCCTCGGGGCGTTTTAAATAGCATACCGGCTGCAAGCACATTCTTTACTGCTGAGTTTACCCTCATCTACTGTAAAACGTAATAGCACCTCATTGCAGTACACAAGATCCAGGGGTCGGAGTTGGATCCAGGTAGAAGGGGTTGAGATGGGTAGGATTAGGGGTGGGGTTAGGGATCAGAGGGGGGAGATGGGTAGGATTAGGGGTGGGGTTAGGGATCAGGGGGTGGAGATGGGTAGGATTAGGGGTGGGGTTAGGGATCAGGGGGTGGAGATGGGTAGGATTAGGGGTGGGGTTAGGGATCAGGGGGTGGAGATGGGTAGGATTAGGGGTGAGGTTAGGGATCAGGGGGTGGAGATGGGTAGGATTAGGGGTGGGGTTAGGGATCAGGGGGCGGAGATGGGTAGGATTAGGGGTGGGGTTAGGGATCAGGGGGCGGAGATGGGTAGGATTAGGGGTCGGGTTAGGGATCAGGGGCGGAGATGGGTAGGATTAGGGGTCGGGTTAGGGATCAGGGGCGGAGATGGGTAGGATTAGGGATCAGGGAGTGGAGATGGGAAGGATTAGGGGTGGGGTTAGGGATCAGGGGCAGATATGGTTAGGATTAGGGATCAGGGGTCGGGGATGGGAAGGATTAGGGGTGGGGTTAGGGATCGGTGGGTGGAGATGGGTAGGATTAGGGATCAGGGGGTGGATTTGGGAAGGATTAGGGATCAGGTCGCAGATATGTGTAGGATTAGGGATGAGGGGGCGGAGATGGGAATGATTAGGGGTGGGTTTAGGGATAAGGGGGCGGAGATGGGTTGGTTTAGGTATATGTAAGGACTGGATCCAACTGGATCTGGATCCAACTCCTCCCCCTGGATTTTGTGTTCTACAGTGAGGACCATCTCGTAAAATGTGCCATTTTAACGAGTAGATAGCAGGATGTGTACTAATTGTCCAAAAGATCACATAAATCCATCACAAAGTAGTTGCAAATAAACTAAGACACATTTGTGTTTCCTCATTATCCTTTACAGTATATTAATCTAAACAGGTAGGCTACTTTAGGCCCACTTCAGGTTTACGATAACAATTGTGAGCTCTCTGGAAGAAAAAGGTAATTTACAAACTTAAACTAGACCTATTCGTTTTAAAGAAAACCGAAAACCTATTCGTTTTAAAAAAAACTTTAACCGTTTTAAAGTATTTGCTGTTTTTTTCTTCTTCCAGTAACAGAAAGTGGCCTGCATTCCTGCCTCTTTTTCTGTCCTATACACACAACTTGATTACACATGTAAACATACACATAAGTGAGGTTTTCATACATGAGTCATGGTTGCTGTCGTCTAAAACATTCCAAAAATGGGTAAAAACTTACCATTTAAAGTAGTGTCACACCATTGTTCAGGTAAGATCACATTAACAAAATTACCCTTGCAGGCAAACCAAGTTCCTTGTCTACAGTTGTGTAGTGATGTTTGAAGCACAGCTCAAACATAATTCACTTTCAAACCAATCAGCTTGCTGTTGGTAAACGTGCCACATTTGGATAACCACAAATGTCCTAATTTTCGAATTTCTAAGGCAAAGTTTTGTGTGGATTCCTTTTGAAATGACTCGATTTTGCCCACGGCAATTTAACGAACAACAGTTAACGTGACCGCACCTTTCGGGGTATTTTTAAGCGGGCCATTTCAATTGGACTCCATGTGATTTGAAAGTTTGCGTGAGGACTAAAGATTTCCCCATGCAGATTTTTGTAACGGCTTCAAGTTGGTCACGTGAAATTTGGTGCGTTGACCAACAGAAAGGGGCTTAGTTTGAAAGTGACCTCAGTGTGACCTGTACCAAAACATTTCTGTCTGTAAATTTTAACAATATCCTTACTCCTAAACATAACCCTACCCGTAAGTTAACCATCAAAACACAGGCACATGACAGGTGAATAACATGTCATTGGTCCGGTAACGCTTCCTTTTACAGTCCAGTTACCCATGTAAATACTATGTACTTATTTTAGTAACTACAATTACTGGGTAATAACTAGTATTAACCCTGAACCTACCCCTAATCTAACCCCTGTTCCATGTACTTGCCTTATATTAGCCAGTACTTTCTAGGCAAGTACAATGTAAGTACACTGTAAGTACTGTACTGTAAAAGGAAGCGGCCCTCATGTTATGGTCTCTTATGCTTGAGTTTTATGCTAAGTCATGTCTGTTGTTTTGTTTTTGTAAGAAACCGCACATGGGTTCAATTTAACACTCCTTCGGTGGACTAATCATTACACTGTCTCCATTAAAGCCATAATTCCAGTTTCAATGTAAAACTCTATATACCGGTAGGTAGTAACTCTTGCACATCATTAGTCCTGACAGCTGCAATCTAGTTTTATTTTGTGCTTTGTGCATGTGGATATCTAACTGAAGGTGTTCACTGGTACTGTATGTCTCTATCCACATCCGAGGTTTCTATGTGTATATACTGTACAAAAAACACACCAAAAATGATAGTTCAGGTCTATTGATGTAAAAGTCATTGAAGAAAATTCTTCAAAACGTCACATTTTAGTTTCAAAACTAGCTTGGTGGTCTAGTTGAGAAACCAGTTCGACCTGTTTAAACCACTTTAGACTAACAAACCACCTTAAGAGGTTTCTTTCAGTTGGGTCTTTCTCTTTATTTGGCCTGTGGTCGACTCATTTTTAGGTCAGATTTTATAAACAATGAGTCGCGTCAACAAATTTGACAGCATAAATCAACAGATCCTCGAGTCAACGCTGACAGAACGCCCATAAATTATGTCACGACTTTAAACACGACAACAAATAGTTTCCAGTGACCTGAAGGTTCCTCTAGTCATCTGGTTGTTCCAGGAAAAAGGTTGACACGCAGTCAACATACCCATTACCTATTACACAGACACAGTTTAATTTCAACACCAGGAAACTCCAATGTTTTGCTTCGTATGTGAAGTTTGGCTTTTCAAGAGGTGGCTGTAGATGGTTTTCATACTAAATGACATGCACAGCTGGAGAACGACCAAATGAAAATAAACATTTTCCACATCTATGTTTGGCTGAGACAAAGAAGTCATGGGAACTGAAAACAATGATCTTCTAGGCTGTCTTTATCATGAGATAATAAACATCAATCGTATTATTAAAGTCCCATTCATCTGTAAGTGTGTTTAGGAACCAAACCCATGAAGTGTTAGCGCCATAATCTACATGTTGAGCTTCTTGAAAAGTTTTAAATGAATGAATGCCACCCACCCAGGGCCTAAATTCTATGTATTTTATGACATAACTAGGGGTCATTAGTCTCATACGATAAATATTAAACATTTATAGGCCTACTAAGTGTCATTTTTCGGTCCCACACCCTTACCGATAGCTTCATGAATGGTTAAGTTTGAAAATGATCTCTTGTCTCAAATTGCACAATGTGTTCAAGACGATAGAGACATCTGGTGGTTGCAATAAATTCACACATCCAAATATTTAGCAGTCTCTAGAATTGAATGAGATCTTATACATTCATTAAACAATTTGAGACACCAGAACAAACAAAACAGTGGCCACATTTTTTAAATCACCCCATGTTGTTTTATTAGAGAAGGGGAAATCTGATAATCAAGTTGCATTTAGTAGTTTCACTTTTTAAGACATACTGTTGGACAGCTGGAATGCTGTGTCAAAATGAAATGCACTAAACCAGTTTATATACTGAAAAGACTAGCATGGGAGAAGGAAACAATTGGGGCTAGAGCAGATAATAAATTAGTTTGAAGAAGACATACAAAATATATTGTTTAATTATGTATGACAGCAGATGGCATCGGAAAGGGATATGTTGAGTGGAGTGTTCTTGAAAGCTGTTTGGGCTGCTCATTACGGTATATTATTCAGTATCTGCTTATTCAGTAAATATACTAGTATGTAATATTAAAATGAATGTCAAATGAGTTGGTAGTGTTGCCATGCCATATACCTAAGTCAAGTAGGCTGATACAAAAAAAGAGAGAGAAAAGATTCACTCAAAAACAGGTTAGTGGGTTAGCAGCCTAATCTAGTTACCTAAATAAGATTAGGAAATGGCACAGACTTGAAAAAATATCAATAGATCTGTAGAGATTCAATGAGTTGGTTGTGTTATAATGTGTAAAACCTGTGCTTTTGTAAAATCTGAAATTGATAATCTTGCTGCTATTAACATAGGTCCATTATTAGAAGAGTTCCACTGAGTAACAGCACAGGTACAACCAATTTAATGTGATGGCCAGTATTTACTTGGGTATATTAATCTGTAATTAATATTAATAAGTACAGATCTATTGATATTTTTTCAAGTCTGTGCCATTTCCTAATCTTATTTAGGTAACTAGATTAGGCTGCTAACCCACTAACCTGTTTTTGAGTGAATCTTTTCTCTCTTTTTTGTATCAGCCTACTTGACTAGGGGAATTAAACATGATGGACAAAAAAATGTGATAACAAATATTTAAATAAAATCTTTCAAAGGTTATATATATCATGATTATGATAGGAAGATAAAACTTAAAATAATAGATAATCCAACAATTACAGAAAAACTTTGGAAATTTATAAAATGGCCAATTACACCCAAAGTAAAAGAAATGCAATTTAAAATTCATAACAACTACTATCCATTTGCGGAGACACTGAGGGGTAGATTTGGTCTTGAAGTTGACCCTTATTGCGACTTTTGTCATGAAAACCCAGAACAAACAGAACATTTATTCTTCCTTTGCTCAGTTAGCAGGAAGTTCTGGCAATATGTCCACAGCTGGTTGAAAAATAAAATTAGTGAACTTGAACAATTTACAATCGAAGATATTCTAATTTATAATGCTAAAATAATTAGGGACATTTCAATTTTGATTAACCTTATCATCATTATGGGTAAATACCACATTCACAAAAATAAATGGAAAAAACAATTGCCAAATGTAAACTGTTTTAAAAATGAATTTTGTAGTATTTTTTTATCCTCCATGAACCTTGTAAAAAAATCTAAACAAACTGTAGAAGATATATGTAATGCTGCTGAAAAGTTTTTGATCCTGTAACACATTAATTATTTGAAAACTATGCCTTATTTTATGTTTTTTTGATGTCACCACGAGAGTTTGTAATAAACTAAAAAAAAAATAATAATTCCACAACGCGTAGAGCCGGTAATTACGTGGGGTGAACCTGTCTGGTGTGATTACGTTTCGTAAAATTACGTCAAACTAAACATTCAAGTGGCGTCGAAAAATAACAGCTCTTTCGATGTAGCTGCATACATTCTTATCCAAAAAGGCTGAACGTCAGGAACCATGAACACAATCCCAAAGCATTTGAGCCTGTATATAAACCACCCTTATTGTTTCAAAGAGGCTGTGAAATGTTGGTTTTCTTTTTTTAAACCATGAAGAAATGAAGCTAGTGGAAGTTTAGCATCAGGTCAGGAACGGAAGGTTACTGAAAGAAACAATAACAGTAATGCACACTAATATTTCTTTCTATTACCTACATATTTCTGCAGGTGGCAGTGTTGCTCTTTTCTCACAGTTATTGGATTATTGCTCTAACATCAGAACTCAAACGTTTTTATTTCTTTAGACAATCCCTATTAGGCAACCAAAATCATGGCAAATTCATCAAAAAAACATCTAAAGGCTCCACGTTAAAAGGACGATCCCTCGCTAAATTATAGTCAATATTTTGTTGTCACATTTACATTCAATTTGCAATGTAATCATTATTAATTGTAATCATTGTTATATAATACATTTAGGGTACACTGATAAAAATAATCTGCTTGATTTACTTAAAAAATATGATGAATTTTTTTGCATAACTTTATTACGTAGATCCAACAAGACAAGTCTTTGTTGAAACTACTTATTTTTTCTGTTTGTTGAAATAGAATTTTCACATAAAGTTAACTTAGTTTTAGCATTGCTCTAGTAATTTGTTTATGGGTGTGATCTACATAACTTTAAGAGTTCAGAATGAGTAATTTTGATTGAATCCAACAACATTTTTCATTTCCATATTACAAATTTTAAGTGGGATCTATTTTGTTTGATATTAGACTAAATGTTAATGTATTTTAAAGTTACATTTACTCATTATTAAAAACTTATCTTTTTACTGAAAGTATAAATGCAAATAGTTATTTTTTACTACTACTAGTTCAACACTGGTACTATCCCCGTGGAATGTGCTAATCAAATAGTTGACATTTTCACCATTTAATAGTAAAAACTGATAAGGTCAGTATAAAATGTTTTAAAGTATATAATAAAATATATTCACCTCACAGGTTGAAACATTGTGTACAATAGAAAATTGTGCTTTAAGGTGGTGCTAAAGGAATGGAAGTGGAACATTAAGTGGAGGTTGACAGGCTTTATTGTCTTCAGGAATATGGTAACACAATTCCCCTTCAATACTTCAAGATATGCATGCTGTGACCAAGGGTTAGTTCACCCAAAAATCTAAATTAAGTCATTAATTACTCACCCCCAAGCTGTACCAACCCCGTAAGACCTTCGTTCGTCTTCAGAACACAAATGAAGATATTTTGATTAAATTTGAGAGGTGGATCACTGCTACATAGGCTGCCTAAGACATTGAAACTTGACGGCCCAGAAAATAAATGAAGAAAATGTTGAAATATTCCATGTGACTACAGTGGCTCAAGTATAAGTTTATCAAGCGACGAGACTACTTTTTATGCGGAAAAAACAAACAAAAATAACGACTTTATTCGACTATTCCTTTTCTTCCTTGTGGGCCTGAGACGAGAGTTCAAGAGATTTCCACGACGTATGCGCGAGAACTGTGATCTTCAAGATCTATATAAACTTATACTTGAGCCACTGTAGTCACATAGAATATTTAAACATTTTCTTAATTGATTTTCTGGGCCGTCAAGTTTCAATGTCTTAGGCAGCCTATATAGCAGTGATCCACCTCTCAAATTTAATCAAAATATCTTTATTTGTGTTCTGAAGATGAACGAAGGTCTTACGGGGTTGGTACAGCATGGGGGTGAGTAAATAATGACTTCATTTTCATTTTTGGGTGAACTAACCCTTTAAACGTACAATGTCAGTCTCAACCAACCAACCAGATGTTTAACTATATTTCAACACTCTCAGTAAGGACTTTTCAATAAAAATAACCATTTACAGAATATTTTCTATACATTTGTGATTTTCAGTCATGTACAGTAACATATTCTAAGACTTTAAAGGAACACTCCGACTTTTTGGGACTTAAGCTTATTCACCTTATCCCCCGGAGTCTGATAAGTCCATACATACCTTTCTCATCTACGTGCGTGCTGTAACTCTGTCTGACCCACCCACTGCTAGCCAAGCTTAGCACAAAGACTGGAGGTAAACAGCAGTTTACCTAAGTAACCTAGTCAGTAAGTCAGCAGTCCTACTAGCATACTTATCCTAATAAGTGTCAAAATAACACCAACATTTTCTTATTTAAATGTTGTGATTTGTATAGTCACAGAGTGTTCAAATAACAAAGTCACATGAGACACAGCCATCTTCTAAGCGTATACACACTGGATACTATATTCTCAGAAGGTGAAGTACTTCTACTTCTATGCAGTGATTTTCTCACAGCACCTGAGAAGCCCCGTGGTGAGGAGCAGAGAGTTCGTTTAGAGAGTTGCGCTAATCACTCCGACCAAGTAGAAGTGATTCACCTTCTGAGAATATAGTTCCTTGTATGTATACAGTTTTGAAGATGGCTGTGCCACACATGACCTTGTTATTTGTACACACTATGACTATAAAAAACACAACATGTAAATAGGAAATGTTGGTGTTATTTTGTTAATTTTTTAAGATTAGTACGCTAGCTGGATCTGTTTACCTCCAGTCTTTGTGCTAAGCTAGGCTAACAGGGTGCGTCTGACTGTTACGGCACGCACAGAGATGAGAAGGGTATACGTGGACTTGTTTAACTCTGGGGGATATGGTGAATAAGCCAAAGTCCCAAAAAGTCCAAACAGAGTTAAACAACGATAAACAACAACGTCTGTCATACTTTTAGGCCAGTAAGCTGGATTTTGGAGGGCATGTTTTTGTTAACATCCTCCAAAAGTGTATTTTAGTTTATTTGGATAGCTTAGTTCCAAGGCATAAATAATGCCCATAAGGTATAGGTGCAAGCATGTGCTACACTGGGAATTACAAAAAGGACCTCTTCTCCTTTGATGGCTATTCCAGCTTGTTTCTCGAGACCTCCATCCCTGGCTTTGGTGACCACAAAGATGTTGAGTACAAATGAAGTGATGTCCTCTTGGATGGCTGCAGAATCGTTGTCATCACAAAACTGTGAAATATACAAGAGAGAATTTAACCTACTTTTTGTTTGCTAATGTGAAAAATGCATACAGCTCTTTGCTCTAAACAGAAATCTTTGTGGGATTACACGGTTGCTGTGGTAGATTTGTTCTATGCTTTTGTACATTTGTGCAAGCATGTGCTCGAAGAATGTGTAGTGTTGTGTAGGTCTATGTATTTTATAATGTTAACTTCAAAGAATACTGATAGTAATTTAAAAATGTGGTAGCATTGGATCTGGACGGATAACTGATAACTGTGTCGTGATTCTGCCTTCTCACACAGTGACACAGGGAGTGTCGCAATTTCGGTTTCATATCGCATATCAGCCATCATTTCTACTAAAGAAAACGACAAAAATAGTAACGCACAGTAACTTGGATAAGTAAATTTAATCTGATTACTTTTTTGGAAATAGTAGCGGATTATTGCTTGTGACTGACAAACGTGTTCAGATTTCAGTTACTTATCCAAGTTACTGTGCATTACTGTTTTTGTCATTTTTTTAGTAGAAATGCCAGCATCACTGGTCATGAGTAAGTGTGTCACATATTTGTACTGTATTGAAGTGCACTAAAACTTTCTATATAAACAGGACAACAGGAATTTTGCCATTTGACATTATAACTATACCCCCAGGTTTCTCACTACAATAAACCAATTTAGAGAAATTTACAAACCTTTATCCAGTGTAGCCTACTTGTCAGGAGAATCACCTGGTAAGGACACAGTGTTATGGTTAACTGACCAATGCACGAAACCAAAAACATAGCAAAAAATTGTAACTACAAATATAGCCTAATTAAAAAGTTTAACATTTTACTCTCTCCACAACACTGCAATTAGTTGACCTGCTTATCAGAAAGCACATTTTCTTCAGTTTCAGTCTAATTGTTACTTTGGGTTTGTTTTCCGTCGGAGCTCAGATGGAGAAGCGTGCAGCGAACCGCGTCATGCTGAACGCGGGACTATGGTCACGAGATGATTGACAGCTGAAAACCGCTCTAACCAGAACGTAAAAAACATCACATTACTACTAACAGAAGAAAAACAGAGCGCGCAAACTAAATCAATATTTCAAAAAATGCGCCCACGTTGGAGTCATTAGCGGATGCTGTCAATTCCATAGATGTGAACACAAATAAATTATAATGATATTATAATGGTTATTTGCACTATTTGACGAAAGAAAAAAAAAAGAAAGAAAGACAGAAAGTCGTTGCAACTCAGTTTTGTCATAAATAGTGGCCAAATATCCAAGCTGGAATCTTAAATCTTTCTAATATGAATCGATAGTCAGTTTTTAAAATGTTTTAACGTGTGAATTTTAAGGCAAGGAGCTGTCCGCGATCTTGTAATGTTGTCAGACGCTTAGAATAGCATGTCAGTGGTAAAACAAGAAGGTTTTGTAGATGTAAAAGAACGCAATTGCCCATATAACGTACGATTTGCCAAGGCATAACGTTAATTCTTTCGCCTCTGCACACTGAAGCGGTCTAAGCCTGGCCAATTTAAAAGATTGTTGTTCCCATCGGTCACTTAAACACAAATACATATTTTTTTAAAGAATAAAATTAGGCCCAGGTTGGGGAAAAAAACCGAATGATGTTACACTAATTTATTCAAGGCTGCTCTAAAAATCGACGTGCTTGCACTAACATTACATTATCTTATTGCTAGATTATAACGCTGGCTTTGAATTACACTAGAACAAACCATTCTATGGCCACTTGCAAAGTTTCAATTAATGTTAGACTACACGTAAAGCAACATATAACGTTAGCCATCCCAGCGTTGCCACATGGTAATCAACAGAAAATCCAAGTAGGCTACAACAAAGCAATCTTCAAATTACTTTTAAAGCCTAATTTTTGTACAACAATTGGAACACTGTAAAGAATGTACAAACCCAAGTAACACTAATTGTTAGCCTACTTTTCTAACTTTATTCTTACCTTTGGTTCAGTCCACGTGTAGGCTTCCTCTTCATTTGAAATGGGGTTTCCAGACCAGAAAAACAGGAAGGGGAGTAATTTTTTGCACTGAGTAAATTAAACAAGGAATTGTTTGTTGAGTGCGTGTATCTAAAAAGATTGGCGGGGATTACTTAGATTAATTTTGTAAGGTAAAAATATGCACATTGTCTTGTGTTTTGAACAAATGAAGATAAATTCAAAACCAGATATATTATGTAAAGATACAAACGTAACATTTTATTGTTAATATTACACATTTTAATTACATAATATTTACATGCACTCAGAATCATTTTTTTCAGTGTATTGCATTGAATATATCTGAATTTAACTAATTAATTTATGAGAATGAATTCAATAATCCTTCCCAATTGATTTTAACAAACAGATATTAATTGGAACCAGTGCTTTCTGTCCATTTCAGTAAACATAACCGTTTTAACGGCGAACAGATTGCCTATGGCAGAATTTTTCCGATGCCCTCTGCTTCTTCCTAAAGTGAATTATGCTAATTTTCTTTCTGAGTTCAAAGGAGGCCCTTGTGCAAATATTCTTAATGTAGCGCAGAACATAAAAACAGAGAAACCATTTGCTCCTCTCTGTGGCTCTGAGCAGCTGTGGGCGTTAAAGAAGCCACAATTTGGACCACCTCCACCCCAGTGCTCATTTAAATGCACTTTAACAAGTAATACATAAATCTCTGATTATGTTCGTCTAACAAGAATATCCAAAACACAAGTTTTTGGGACAGAATTCAATGTGACAGCTTGAGTTAGCTAAGTTTGGAAGCAGTACATGTTGTTCTTTATTCAGAGTTGAGGAAATAGAACTACATTAAAGCCTGAGGCCAACGTTCACTTATTATGAGTCACTGTGAAATATTCGTGTTTCTACACATAAATTGGATGATTTGTTTTATTCGAATGCAGCGAACAGAAAGAAGAGGGCACTCGAAAATTCAGAAAAGGGTGCACAATATGTATGTGGCCTTCAGAAATAAATGACTACAGTAGTTGTAGAGTTTGATCAGGGTGAACGCTGGACTAATCCGTTCATGAATAAAACGTCAAAATACAATGAAATAAGTTAAAATATTGAATATTTTTAATAAATATAATTAAAAAAGTTTTCAGTTGAAAGTTGAAAGTTTTCAAATCAGAAAAAACCCATTCAGGATGTGTTAATGATTACAAATGCAGATTTTAAATGAGACCGAGAGTCTTTTTGGGTTCAGAATTTGGGTTTGTGTCAAACAGAATGTGTTTATCCACACCTGCACAGTGCAAAAATTGCAATATTTTGTCATTTATACTGAAATGTTTTAATGATCTGTTAAAAAAAAAAATCATTTGTTATCATAACGTTTTTCTTCTGTCAAATCAACTTATATAATTTATGTAGATCAGATAACGTAATATTTTGAGTTTCTGATTATTGAATCAATCTCCCTCATTGTATTAACTCAATTTTTCAATTTCACTAAACTTAAAGTTTTAAGGCAACCAGGTTACTTGTTTTTTTCTAAGTTAAACCAACAATATTTCTAGTTATTAAATGTTGATTGATGACATTTTGAGATTTGAGAATATTATATTTAATGAGACCAGCACAGTTTAGTTATTCAGAATCAAGCATTCAAGAAAGTCGTGTGAATAAATAAACAAATAAATATCACTGTCCCTTAATCAGACTTTTAAATAGAAAATATTTTGTGGGTCACAAAACTTCACTAAAACTCAAAAACAAACAGATGGCCCACTGTGTTTTAATGGATTCGCTTCTGTGCGCAATAAACAGAAAGTTGATTTTATATTTTTGGAATACATTTCAATGCACTATTTGGCTCCAAATGAAAAGCAGTGATGGTGAAATATAGTCAGATCCCATTACCGTGTGGTACAGATCAATGCATAATGTATTTGGATTGCAGGATATCTAGTCAATTTGTTTTGGCAGGGGACTTCGTCTGGCAATCGACTGCGCAGCAATCAGAAAGAAGAGCTAGACACTCGAACACACACCTGCAATATTCAGAAACCCCAGAGAGACATCAATGTGCATGGGCTGATTTGTTCATGGTCAGAGAGACAGTAGACTGAAGAGCTTCAAATGATTGAAATGATTTATAATTTTCATGAAAGATTATGCTAAATCATGTTGCTTTTAATTATAAACCTACTAACTTCCTCCTACATGAGCTGACAAAATGTCTTTCAAAGTGTGTGTTTACATTTACGGTCATGTTCGTAGCAGATGCTTTTCTAATCATAGCGACTTACAAGAGCACAAAAGTACATAACCGGCAGCTAGCTGAGAAAACACCAGACCTCTGTTTCTCACCACACGCCTTTAGCTATAAAACACTGACTGAACATAATCTGGCTTTACACATTTTAATTACCTGTTCTGTGTAACAATAATGTGAATTATGAACCAGCCGCTAAAAACACACTGGTAATTGCAGTGTCGTTTGTTTCTGCAAAGCCGATTGCTGAAAGTACCCATCAACCCCGGGCTTTGAAAGCGAGGCCGACTGTACGTTTGTGTGTTTGTTGAATTGAACAGGAACTAGATGGTTGCTTTTCACTATTGGCATGCCTCTCAGGTGCCGGACTTGTGTGGTGGGTGATAAGATGGGCTTCCAATCAGAGTGAAAGAGCTCAGCATTCAAGTCAGGTGAACTCAGTCTGAATCCCTCGCTGAGACTCGGCATACAGATGTTCAACCTTTGCTAGCTAAGGGTTTATTAATTGTTCATTCAAATCGGCCTTACTCATCCTAGTTAAATAAACTCGTGTTGTTTTAAACCAGCTGCACCATCAATTTCACCATCATCACCAATAAGGAGAATATTCCTCATTCATTATCATAAGTCGCACTTTGATTGCAGTACAGACCTCAGTCCTACAGTCTCACGATTCAGTCAAAAGGTAATGAAACATTACTGATGCGCCGACGAAGCGGTCGATATGTGCCTCTATTTGTGGTCAGTGAACATAATGGTTTGTTAATGATGGCTGAACAAATATGGAGGAGACGAGGTGAGATTCTCATTGACTGCTGCTATCGGACACATTATTAGTCTAATTGGAAGGGAAACGCCGTCAGTTTTATGTTAACAATCCCGGCATGGCTAACAGTCCCTGAAATCTCATTGCATGTGGGACAAATCAGACATCTGGCCGACACAATGAATGGTGGAAAGAAAAACAAATTAGTTTTATAATGAATAAATGACGACAAGCGAATGCATTCATTACCGCGAGTGACTGAGACACAAGAAGACAAATGACTTTTGGTGACTTTGGCTGCTCTGTTGTACTGATGCTTGCTGTCCTTAAAGCAACGGTCACATGGTGCCGTGAACAACCATTCTTACATATTCTTATTTGAATATCGACTTAATATAGCATCCATTCTGCAATCTAAATCAGATACGATAGAAGTACTTCTGATGTGAAATGTGATAATAAGCGCCTGGTTACTTATTCACCAAACAGTCAAAGCAGCAGATCTGGTGTCAGTTTGAAGTGTAAATCATTGTGATAGTTTTGCAGCTATATTGGCTCCTCTCTGTTATGTTATGCGGTGGATCTTCCGCCCTCCTGGTGGAAGTCCTCATTATCTTGTTCCACCCACTCGCTATTTCAATTATTTGCCCTGCTCGACTTCAGGTCGACTCCATCATATGCCACTGGTGTTCAGACAAACAGGCAGAGCTCAAAATAATACTGGCATGTCGTCACAGTTGATCAAGCAGGAAACCTTGTTAAAGCCAAAACGGACGACCCAAAAGTCCAAAGCAGAAGCACTGAAACAATCGATTTTTTTCCTGGGCTTATTTATTTATTTTTACATATTTTCATATATGAAGTATTTTCACTGTATCTAACCTCAATGCTTTCACACAATCAGAGTAATACGTAAAATTCTCCTGAAGATTAATCATTTGAGATGGAAAGATAGAGAAGTGCGCATGGCAATGATCGACATTAGTATGAAAGAGAAAACTAGAATGGATAGCATAAGTGAAATATCAGGAACCTAAACCCGAAAGTCAGACTTTGGCTGGGAGGCAGAACTGCATGAAAAGCTTTATTTCATAAGCTCTTTGCAACAACTTATTTTTTATATATTAGCTGTTGGCCACATCTGAAGAATAAAACCCTAATTAGGATTAAATAACCGACTCATCCACACCACACGGACAATGTGCTCTTTGTGTTTCTAATTGAATACATTGTTTTGAGTGGATAATTTCCATTATCTCATGTGAACAGAACAGCATGACCAGTACGGACAGCAATTCTTGCTCAGACTGGTGCAATATTAGCAGAAAATGACATACTGTACTGTAAGATTTATTTCCTAAGTCCATCTCTATGGTGTAACAGGTGTGACAGTATTTCACTAAACCAATTACTGTAATGATCCTGTGAATGTGTATTCATTTGTCTCTCTATGCACTCTGGAACTGTTTGATCAAACTGTTTAATAGAAAAACACGCTCAAAATAAACCAAAACCAAAACTGGAGCGTTTTCTGAATAAAAGTGGATGTAAAGTTAAAGGGATACTCCATTTTACAATTCCCTCAGAGTTAAACAGTTGAGTTTTACAGTTTTCAAATCCATTCAGCCGATTTTCTGATATTTAGAAGAATATCAGTAACCAGACAGTTTCTGGTCTCATTGACTTCCATAGTATATTTTTTTCCTACTATGGAAATCAATGAGACCAGAAACTGTCTGGTTACTGATATTCTTCTAAATATCAGAAAATCAGCTGAATGTATTCGAAAACAGTAAAACTCAACTGTTTAACTCTGGGGGAGTTGTAAAATGAGCCTATTTCCAAAAAAAATGTGGAGTATCCCCTTTAAATATGCTGCTTTATAACTGTTATATAACTTATGCGAAATAGATTTCTAACCTACATTAGACTGAGTAAATGTTAGGCTGCTGTACAGCTATTTTGGCTTCTTTCGATGTATTTTGCAATTAAATTACACATGTTTCGAATAAAATACTAAACATTAAGGTTACCAATGTCCTTTTGGGTTTCACTTTATTTTGATGGTCCTTTAATGGAGAACTACAGTCAATTTTAACATTGAGCTCATTTTTTTTGTACATTCGGAGTGCTGTCAGTACTGACAAAAACGACAAAAAAAATCGGTGTTTCCTACACTGCGTTATCCTCTTTTTTAAAATTCGCATCTGTTGACTTCAATGGGGAAAGTTCTAAACCTGCTTTTAGCCTCTTAACATCCTTGATTTTCATTACAAGTGAACAGCCATGTGACTGGTGTTATTAAGAGTGAACACGGTCAATCTGACTGCAGTAGATGTGAAAGATATGAATAAAAAATAATGTTAATTCAGCCAGCTCACATACCTGTATTTAACCAACTCTCATTAGTGTGTTGGTAGAGTAATAAAAATAAGTTGACATTGTGGCGATATGGAAGAAATCCATACTTCACTTTTCCAAATGGGCAGAACCCAATGAGGAAATTGAATTTAAAAGAATAGGTAGACACAGAAGAGGGGGGCGGGAAAAAAACAAAACAAACATGTTTTTTGTTATCGGAGTGGGACACGCTATACCTGAAGGCCGTCATTACTATTCTTTGCTGGACTCTCTGTGCATGCGCTGACTGGGTGCGATCGCCAAATGAGACTGAGAAATTGAGCTCTGCATGCTTCTCCTGCCTGGTGCAACACAATCCAGACTGGTTCGCCTGCGGCCCGCCTCAGGTATTAGTCTTGATGTCCATCATCTTTTAACCTCACGCCAGCCAAGTCTCCAAACTATTTCTGCAGCCCTGGATTTGCGGTGCTACTCAGACTGCTTCACAAAGCCAACACACACGCACACAGACATACACTTTTTGGGATTATTTATTTTTCTTTTCTTTTTTGAATTGAACTTGAACAGCATTCAGCAGTCAAACTCTGTGTGAAGAATTGAACTGTTAAACCCTTCAATCTGTGTGTCATTTAAGCCCTATTGGATTGGATTTTGTGTAACAGTGGTTTGAGCTATTTTCAGGGAAACTAAACTTCATTACATATATATATATATATATATATATATACACACACACACACACACACACACACATATATATATATATGTAATTTTTGACTTGTCTAGTGCCCGAACAATTTAAATTTACATTAATTAAAACCTCAAATTTGATTTGGGGCAGCCACCATTGGTATAAGTATACCATGTCCAACAACAACATGTTGTTGTAAAGATACTTACACTCTTAGACAAAAAAGGGTTCATTGGGGTTCTATATATGAAGCATAGGGTTCATTACTCAACTCCAAAGAACCCTTGAACAAGAAAGAATCCTTTTGACACAGAGGTTCGTTATAGGCTATTATTTATTCATATATTACATTATTCTGCAACATTTTGTAGTTGTAATTCAATTATTGTTTATTAAACTGTTGTAGTAACTTAATATCACATTTTAATCATGCTGTTTTTTGGAGGAGAAAAACTGAAATGGCACTCTTCGTGTGATATTGATCAACTACATAAAATGAAATAAATATATACATTTTCTAACCCCGATATCTTGAATTTTGTGTTCATTCACATACATTCATTAATACATTTTAGGGTCTTGATGTTTGTCAATTATATGAAATATTTAATCTAGAAAGGACAAAACAAATGATAATGAATGAACCCAAAAGGTTCCATATAGTACCTTTTTCCTGGTTACAAACAACCCTAAAGGGTTCTTATTATTGAACCCTTAAAAAGAGTTCTATACAGAAGATATTTGGGATTCCAAATATGCTGATAGAACCTTTTCTTCTAAGAGTGTATACTCCGTATAAGTTGGAGGACCATCACAATAAAGAGTGAGAAGATATTAAGCAGACACTACTAATACTAACATGAAAGTTAGTTGATATAGCTAAGTTACTTATAGTCAACAAAATGTTCAAAAGGGACCATCAAAATGGAGAGTTACCGCCTTTTGGGATCGATAGCTTGCTTCAGATTCCAAATAGCCCATATTTTACGGAGAACTCCACTTTTAACAAAAATCTACAATGGATTGGAATATGTTTAGAGATCCATTTTTTGTTGCTGTTGTCAAAAATAGTGATGGGCGCTCAGAATCCAAATGCCCGATAAGCAACACAAACTAGTTTGTGATATACAAACTACTATAAGATCTGATTCATATATCCTGACAGGCATATAAAAATGCAGTCTGCACTATAATCTCATTTGTGCAGCTCATTTCAGCATCTGTCTCAGAACATCTCAGACCTCTAAGGGAACGTCTGAGTTCTCATTACTGCAGTCCACATCGCACTGCTCTCATACTGTATATCCTGAGCACCTACAAGCTTGTGTTTGTGTTAGTCAGGGCTGTCTATAGCAATGCAGGTTAACTTACTGAATTACACAGATATTTTCGAGCTGATAGATAATCAACGGTAACTCATTAAGGACTGATTTCAGGTCTCTGTAAGGTTTATGTCAGGTAAGACCACCATATTACAGTCGAGGTCTGGCAAAGAGCATCCCTGAACACACAAAATGTCAAACCTTGAAGCAGATGCGCTACAGTAGCAGAAGACACACCGCGTCTGAAAGTCCTGTCAATTAACAACCGGAAACTGAGGCAACAGTTCGCACGGCTCACCAAAATTGGGCAATTAAAGATTGGAAAAAAGTTTGCTGGTTTTGATTCCTGTTAAATTCAGAGAGGGTCAGAATTTAGCGTAAACCACATGAAAGCATGGATCCATCCTGCCTTGCATCAACGATTCAAACTGGCGCTGGTGGTGTAATGGTGTGGAAGTTGTTTTCTTGGCACACTTTGAGCTCCTAATTGCATCATTTAAACACCACAGCCAACCTGAGTTTTGTTGCTGAGCATGTCCATCTCTGTATAACCACTGATGGTGGTTTCCAGCTGGATAACACCATGTCACAAAAGCTCAAATCATCTACTTGAACATGACCACCATCCCCACATCTCAAGCCAGTAGAGCATCTCTGGGATGCGTTCAGCATGACATCACAGTATTGATCTAATAATATCATCTGCAAAATCCCATTTGAATCTTCACCAAAATAAAAATTGAAAAGTAAAGGGAATTCTGCTACATTTATGAGCAATTAAATGTTAAACGCAGTTAAG
This sequence comes from Cyprinella venusta, assembly GCA_038021265.1. NCBI lineage: Eukaryota > Metazoa > Chordata > Actinopteri > Cypriniformes > Leuciscidae > Cyprinella > Cyprinella venusta. Next base: position 17,490,597 of record CM075885.1, read on the forward strand.
TTGGTAACTAGCGGCCGCCCTGCTGCTGCAGTGTGCAGAAGCAGATATCATTACTGTATTTTACTGTGTTTGAATTCCCTCTGTGCTTGTGCTATTTCATATCTGACGTTTTTGGAAGAAAGAAGCACGGCTCACTTATGATTTATGCATGCCATAAATAGAAGATAGGAAGTGTAAAATTGAAAATGTATCAAAGCTGAACATTTGCTGCTTGACTTAGCAAAGAGAAAAGTCCTGTTTGCATGAGCGACTGCTCTGTGATTGAGGAAAAAAGGTCTTTTTAGACCAGAACGGTGTGTCCTGCCTCTGCATAAAGGACTTTAGGGATGCTGCCAGTAGAAACTTTAATCAATATAACTTTTTTTGCCACACTATGCAAGTTTAAGGCCTTCATTATATGCACAGTCACATTCACTATAAACCTGACAACACCTGATGGCTATGTGTGTTTGATGAAACATTTTTCACAAGCAATTAACTTCAGATATCTTATTTCGAAAGTTTACATCGAACGCTTTGTCACTCGTAACTTTCTCCTGACTGGAAATGAATAGCAGTGATTCATATGAGGAAAAAGACGTTTCACCACTGGAAGTTCAATTCTGCTATATCTTTTGATTAAGGTACATAAAAAGGGAATAGTTGTATAACCCAACCAAGCAAAATAACTTGTGCTCCACAGCAGCTATAATTAGTTCCCTTTCGTAGTCACTCCGAGTTACGTCAGGGAGTGACGGAGAATGGGGGTTTCGCATAGAAAGCCAATCCTCTTCGAGTATTTAACAACGAGCCAATGGCGTGAAAATGCCATGGGTCTGCGGAATTTGCATAGCGTACTCCGCCCACCCATGTGGGTATAAAAGGAGGAAGCAAACGCAACCGCAGTATGTTTTCGCTTCGGAGCCAAGAGCATTCTTCTCTCCACAAGCCATATCACTAAGCCTCTTCGAGACGAGCGTCCTCTTCAGTGTTGGTGTGACGGCGGTACCCAGCGAGATTCTGCATTGCCTGCGATCTGTGCAGTGGTCTGCCAGACTTTGCGCTTCTCCCTGGTCGCCTCGGCGCTGAAAGAGTGAATTTCCTCCTCTCCTTTGAAAGAGCTGCACGCGGCACGTCTTTTTAAAGATGGTTCGCCCGTGTTCTTCTGGGTGCGGTCGATATCTGTCCTCCTCTGATGGGCACGATCGCTGCTTTGTATGTCTGGGTCTTCGTCATGCTAAAGCAGCGTTCGTGGATGAGTCATGTGCCCATTGTGGTAACATGACCATCTCAACACTTAGATCGAGACTCAATGATCTTACTGTGAGAGTCCCCGCCCCCGCTACCCGTTCAGCTTCCTCTACCCGGGGAAGCTCTTCGGCTCGCGGCCAGGGTGATCTGACGGTGACGGTGTGGAACAAACCCCCGACGCTAGCTCCTCGGGTCCCACCCACCGCAACAGTGTTGCAGCCAGCGAGCGCCGAAACGGTGCAGACGTCTGCCTGTTCGCGGGTACCGTCTGTTTCGTTCGGCGCTCCAGAGGAGGATGCGATGTCGATCGCGGCATCACAAGGCGAGCTGGATTCTTCGGGGTCTGAAGATGTGGCGGCGCTGCCTCCCTCGGGAGTGCCAGCGCCGCCCGTCTCGGATCCCGAGATGACGGCTATGCTGTCTCGGGCCGCCGTGAGTATCGGGTTGGATTGGAATCCTCCGGCCCACCCCGATCACTCACGGATGGACGAATGGTTTTTGGGCAAAGCCGCCGCTGCAAAGCCACAGCCGACCCCAATACCATTCTTCCCCGAGCTGCATGCGGAACTGACGAAGACGTGGCAGGCTCCTTTGTCTTCCCGCGTTCGTCCGTCAGCTTCCCCCGCCTTTCCTCCCCTCGACGGCGCAGCTGCCCGTGGGTATGCTGGGGTGCCTCCGGTGGAGCGCTCTGTTGCGATGCAACTGTGTCCGCAGAGCGCCTCCTCCCGGGGGCCACCCAAGCATCCCTCCAAAGCCTGTAGGTTCTCGTCGTCTATGGCGGCGCGATCCTATAGCGCGGCGGGGCGGGCGGCCGCCGCTCTGCATGCGATGAGCACTTTGCAGGTTTTCCAAGCCAAACTGCTCAGAGATATGCACGAGGGCGGGACTGATCAAGGGTCGTTCAATGAACTGCGAGCGGCCACCGACCTCGCTCTCCGGGCGACTAAAGTGGCGGCTCGTTCCCTTGGTCAGGTGATGGCCACTAGTGTGGTCCAGGAGCGTCATCTTTGGCTCAACCTGGCGGAAGTGCGGGACGCTGAGCGGACCCGTCTGCTCGACGCCCCCCTTTCCCAGGCTGGCCTTTTCGGCGGTGCGGTTGAGGACTTTGCCCAGCAGTTCTCGACCGCCCAGAAGCAGACAGAGGCGATTAAACATATCCTGCCCCGACGGCCAGCTGCTGCCTCCACCCAGCCGTCGCCGCAGCCGCCTCAGTCTGCTCGCCGCCGAAGACGTTCCACTGCGGCCCCCCTCCCTCCGGAGCGACCCCAGCAGCAGCCTCCACCCGGGTCGCGCCGTAGAGGCGGTCGCAGAGGAACGTCACAGCCCCCTCAGGCCCCGCCCCCCGCTAAACGCCGGGCTAAGCGGCGTTCCTGAGACGGGCTGCTCAGTGATGGCATCGAGTTTTTCCCAGGAGGAGGTAGCAGGCCCCCTCCTTCCCCCGGTGGAGGGCCGGGGGAGAATCTTTTGTTCTCCGCTCCCCGCTGCTCACCCACGGGTGGGCAGCACCCTGAGTTGGTTAAAGAAAGACTTGACACTATCACTGAGCACACAGACCGGGATGAGCGCGCACAATGCTCCAGAGTGTCGCCCCGCTCATTCCTCTCTGTCTCTGAGGACGCGGAGAGGAGCGTGCGTCGTCCCCGGACCGCACTGCTCCTCTCCCCCTCTGTCGTCAGACCCCCGGCAGAACAGACCCCCGTGGAACGCTGGTCCTTCCCTGGTCTCTTCTGTCGGGGAGCGGAGCTCGACTACGCACCCGCATGTGGTATCTCCCGTGCGCATGCCAGTCACTCCGCCCCGCTGCCCCTCCGGGGGGACGTCTGTGGCTCGTATGACCCCGCTGGTTCGGTTCCTCGGAGCTTGGCTCGAGCTCCCCGGTCTGTCCCGCTGGGTCATCAGAACGATCAGATTCGGCTACGCGATTCAGTTCGCACGATCTCCTCCCCGTTTCAGGGGAGTTCGCTCCACTATAATCGGTGGCAATGCCCCGGTTTTGAGAGCGGAGATTGCGACCCTGCTGGCGAAGGGTGCAATCGAGACGGTCCCTCCAGCCGAGGTGAAGTCCGGTTTTTACAGCCCCTACTTCATTGTCCCCAAGAAGACCGGTGGGTTACGTCCGATCCTGGACCTGCGCGTTTTGAACCGCACTCTGCATCGAATGCCGTTCAAAATGCTCACGGCCAAACGCATTTTCGAATGTGTTCGACATCAGGATTGGTTTGCAGCGATCGACCTGAAGGATGCGTACTTTCATGTCTCCATATTGCCTCGACACAGACCGTTTCTTCGGTTCGCTTTCGAAGGCCAGGCATATCAGTACACGGTTCTCCCGTTCGGGTTAGCTCTGTCCCCTCGCGTCTTCACGAAGATCGCCGAGGCAGCCCTTGTTCCCCTTCGCGAACACGGGGTTCGCATCCTGAACTATCTCGACGATTGGCTAATTTTGGCTCACTCTCGAGAACAGGTTTGCGAACACAGAGATCTAGTGCTTCAGCACTTAGCCCGTCTGGGCCTTCGGGTCAACCGGGAGAAGAGCAAACTTTGCCCCGTGCAGAGGATCTCTTTTCTCGGCATGGAGATAGACTCGGTCGCCATGTCCGCGCAGCTTACGAGCGAGCGCGCACACTCACTGCTGACTTGTCTTCGACAGTTCGACGGCAAGAGTGCGGTTCCACTGAAACTCTTTCAGAGGCTCCTGGGGCATATGGCATCCGCAGCCGCGGCTACGCCACTCGGATTGCTTCATATGAGACCGCTTCAGCTCTGGCTTCGCGATCGAGTCCCGAGGTGGGCATGGCATCGTGGCTCGCTCCGGGTTCCAGTAACTCCAGCGTGCCGCCGAACCTTCTTCCCGTGGTTGAACCTCAGCTTTCTTCGGGCAGGTGTCCCTCTCCAGCGAGTTTCCAGGCATCTCGTTGTCTCCACGGATGCATCTACCACGGGTTGGGGTGCCATGTGCAATGGGCATGCAGCCGCGGGTTCCTGGACAGGACCCCAGCGCCTCATGCACATCAATTGCCTCGAGCTGCTGGCAGTACGCCTGGCCCTGCACCGCTTTCGAGCACTGCTCAGGGGTCAACACGTACTTGTCCGCTCAGACAATACCGCTACAGTAGCGTACATCAACCACCAGGGGGGTCTACGCTCACGTCGGATGTCGCAGCTCGCTCGCCACCTCCTATTATGGAGTCAGAAGCACCTGAGGTCCCTTCGTGCTGTGTACATTCCTGGAGCCCGGAACCTGGCAGCCGACGAGCTGTCACGGATCCGCCCTGTCTCCGGCGAATGGCGACTCCATCCCCAGACGGTCCAGCTGATCTGGGACCAGTTCGGGGAAGCTCAGATAGATCTGTTCGCCTCCCGGGACTCTTCCCACTGCGTCCAGTTTTATTCCCTGTCCGAGGGCACGCTCGGTACAGATGCGCTGGCGCACAGCTGGCCGCGGGGCCCACGCAAGTATGCGTTTCCCCCAGTGAGCCTCCTTGCACGGGTGTTGTGCAAGATCAAGGAGGACGAGGAGCAGGTCCTGCTGGTAGCCCCTTATTGGCCCACCAAGACGTGGTTCTCCGAACTCATGCTCCTCGCGACAGCACCTCCTTGGCCTATTCCTCTGAGACAAGATCTGCTCTCTCAGAGACGGGGCACTCTGTGGCACCCTCGTCCCGATCTATGGAGGCTACATGTGTGGCTCCTGGACGGCACGAGGCAGGTTTGAGTTCGCTACCACCTGCGGTGGCAGCAACCATCACTTCCGCCAGAGCGTCGTCTACGAGACACCTGTATGCGTTGAAGTGGAACCTCTTCGTCAACTGGTGCTCTTCTCGCGGAGAAGACCCCAGGAGATGCTCGATCAATGTTGTGCTTTCCTTCCTGCAGGATGGGTTGGAGCGTAGGCTGTCGCCCTCCACCCTCAAAGTTTACGTCGCGGCTATTTCCGCCTCTCATGATGCAGTTGAAGGTAAGTCCGTTGGAAAGCACGACCTGGTCATCAGGTTCCTGAGGGGAGCGAGGAGGCTAAATCCGCCTCGTCCTCCCCTCGTGCCCTCTTGGGACCTCTCGGTAGTGTTAAGTGCTCTGCAGAGGCCTCCCTTTGAGCCTTTGCAATCGGTTGAGTTGAAGTTCCTGTCCATAAAGACAGCACTCCTGGTTGCATTGGCCTCCATCAAGAGGGTAGGGGACCTGCACGCATTCTCCGTTGACGAAGCGTGCCTAGAGTTCGGGCCGGCTTACTCTCACGTTGTTCTGAGACCCCGGCTCGGTTACGTGCCCAAGGTCCCCACTACTCCCTTTCGGGATCAGGTGGTGACCCTGCAAGCGCTGCCCCTGGAGGAGGCAGACCCAGCCTTGGCACTGCTCTGTCCGGTGCGTGCACTCCGCACCTACGTTGACAGAACGCAGTGTTTCAGGACCTCAGATCAGCTCTTTGTCTGTCATGGGGGGAGCCAGAAGGGAAGGGCTCTCTCAAAACAACGGCTGTCTCACTGGTTAGTGGATGCCATTGTTTTGTCTTACCAGCAGCAAGGTCGACCGTGCCCCCTTGGTGTGACTGCCCACTCCACTCGGAGTGTGGCTTCCTCTTGGGCTTTAGCGCATGGCGCCTCGCTAACAGACATCTGCAGAGCTGCAGGCTGGGCGACACCTAACACCTTCGCAAGATTTTATAATTTGCGAATCGAGCCAGTTTCCTCTCACGTACTCGCCTCCGCTAGTGCTGGAACCGCTTGAGTGTCTTCGCTTGCTCGCCACTCCACTCCTCAGATTGGATAAGTGCGATATTTCCTCAGTTGTACCTTCTTTGAAGCCCTGAGTCCTCCAGCACTTATGATGCGGGCACCACTGCGCTTGCTCTGGTGCCGGCTAGGTGCCTCCATGTGCACGGTTCCCCTTTGGTAACTGTCTCATGTGTATTATCCACTGTAAGCCTCTCTGAGCATGTGTCTTCCCTTGGCAAGCCATCTGCCACCCCTGGAGCTAGTTGCCACCTGCGGTTGGCGCTCCAGTATTCTCCATATGCAGCCCCAGTGGCCATATGTGTTTTGTAAGTCCTCCCTTCGGTAGGCATCTGGTAGCATGTCCCTCCCGGGATATGTTTCCCAGTGTACCTTGGTAATTCTGTGTCAAAGTGGGACCTTTGTGTAATTTTGTGTTAGAGGTCTAGACTTTCGCAGAGCACTGGAAGACAGCTGGAAGATGGCGTGATGGCATAGACCCCCATTCTTCGTCACTCCTTGACGTAACTCGGAGTGACTACGAAAGGGAACGTCTCGGTTACAGATGTAACCCTCGTTCCCTGAGTAGGGAACGGAGACGTTACGTCTCCTTGCCACTTCTGCTGTACCGCTGGGTGACGCCTGAGATCAGTCTTGGCTCCTCAGCGAAGACATACTGCGGTTGCGTTTGCTTCCTCCTTTTATACCCACATGGGTGGGCGGAGTACGCTATGCAAATTCCGCAGACCCATGGCATTTTCACGCCATTGGCTCGTTGTTAAATACTCGAAGAGGATTGGCTTTCTATGCGAAACCCCCATTCTCCGTCACTCCTTGACGTAACGTCTCCGTTCCCTACTCAGGGAACGAGGGTTACATCTGTAACCGAGACGTTTTTCCCACTACAAAATATTTAGGTAACACTTTATTTTGATAGTCCACTTTAGACATTCTACTAACTATAAGTAACTTTTCAAGTACATGTCAACTAACTGTCATTATAGTATTAGTAGACAGTCAGCTTAATATCTGCTAACAATTTATTTTGTTGGTCCACCAACAGACATTCAACTGACTATAAGTAACTTGGCGACTATAAACTTAATCTCCTAACCCGAACCCTAACACCTAATCATAACTTAACAGTCTACCGACAGTCTACAATAATATACTAATACTCTAATGAGAGTTACTTGACATGTAGTTGAAAAGTTACTTATAATTGGTAGAACGTCTAAAGTGACTATCGAAATAAAGTGTAACCAATTTTTAAATGAGTTTTAAGATCTACAGCATACATCATGACTTTTGCGTAAAATACACGCCACTTGTGTTATCTTTACGCATTTTGAGCTATCCTTGTGTATGTGTGTATGTCCACGCCGTTAAATGTCAGAACAAAATGAAGCAAAATGTAGATCTACATATGGGGAGCGATATTTTTTTTCCCCAGGATGGTAAGGGAAGACTCATAAATTGTATTAACCCCAGTGACGGGTAGGTTTAGAAATGGGGTTGAGGTAAGTCATATATTTACAGTAATGTAACGTTAAGTAAACGGCGTTCATAAACACGCTGAAAAGCGATTATGCGTGTTGATAGCACGCCAAAAATGGAAATACGAATTGCCGTGTCATATACAGTATATGCCATTTCTGAACAGTCTGAAAATATGGCTTTTTCATTCCATTTCTTGACTGCTGGGCAGGAAATACTGTTTGTCATATGGGAAATAGAAAGCATCAACAGTGGCCACGAGCAACTGTGCCGAGTATATTATGATCAGGATTTCCCACACCATATCCACCTAATGAGAAGCACCAGAGGTGTATTTTCCCAGGGACGTCTCAAGTAGACAGCTGCATACTTTACAGCCGACTTCCCTAAATAATTCATGATTCTTGAAGAGTGTCAAGCAATGAAACCCCTTTTAGTCACAGACCACAGGCACATGGATGTTTACAGATGCTGTAGACATCAGGCCTTTGGGGATTCCACATAAATGTGACGCCCATCAGAGGATTTCAGGTCTCTGTGAGGTTTATGTCAGGTAAGACCCCCGTGTTTCCTGACGCTCTTTCTCTGATGCTGCACATGACCCGTGTCATAAGAGATGATGTTGCGAAGCTTCTTATCCAACAGTAACTCACAGATGTAGTCAGGGAATAGGGACAGTCGAGACTATAGTTTTACCTTAAATTTAAACCTTTATCAACATTCTGGCAGCTTATTTAATATTTGCATAATCTGTTAACATTTAGCGGTTTGGTTGTCACATGTGCTCGATTGATATTGTCACATCTAAATGATGCTCGTGTGTTTGGCTGCTGTCCTGGTGATGAACAGCTGCCAGGAGAGAAGAAATTTAGATTTTTCATCTACCCAAAGTAGGCCTACTTCATATTTGTATCATTATTATATCTGTACATGCTTCATTTATTTGTATGTTCTTGACAGACATGCTTCCATTTATTCTCTGATTATTTCCTCTAATAGTTATTTTTGTTTCAAAACAATGTCTGTGCTGAAATAAAACCATTGGTGAGGACAGTCATCATTGACACTCACTAAGTCTCATGTGTTATTTTTATAGCAAAAGTCAAATAGTGCTAATTGTGTGTGAAAAGAGTTTAGTTAATGAGTGTCATATACAGTACATGCATCTGATTGAGCTCAAATGAGCCTGTTTCTCACAGGATCACTGATTTCTAATGATTTATTTAACAGTCTATAATTCCAAAGATCAATTTAATGAGATGTAATGGTCATCCATTATTAACCACTGCTTCTTAATGTGGGATCCAGACCTTTATGCATTAGTAATGCATGATTCAAATAGAAAATGCCGTGCAATACATGACTGCAATGCCGCATTCATTAAAATAAGTTACAATATTAAAATATTATTTCATAAATTTCTTTATAATTATTTTCTATAATAATTATTTCTTTATAATTATTTTCTATTTTCTATAATTTAAATTTCTTTCATAAATACCTATAGTAATATATTGCTCTGAGACGCATGCTTCACCTGCTAATTTGCTAAATATTTTGTTAGTAAAATATGTGTAAAAAGTGTATATATATATATATATATATATATATATATATATATTCAGCTTGCAGTTACAACAGTATGTTTCTAGATGATTTTTTTAAAAACAATGACTGTGACTGATTTCTTGTTTTTCGCCCAGCTCAGCAAAAAAACAATAAAAGTGAAAGTCATACAGGTTTGGAACTACATGAGTATGAATAAATGATGGCAGAATTTTCATCATTATTTATTTATTTTTCGTCTCCCTTTAAGCATCACTGAACACCTTGACTTCACTTTCATCTGCAATTCAATGGCATATATAACTTTGTTTCTGATCAAGCATCCACTGGCTGACAGTCAGAGTTTAGTACTTTCTGTGTGACCGTCTGTGAGCAGATCAGACAAGAGTCAAGGACACAAAGACGTCTTCACCGGAGTCTGACCATTTGACAAACTTCATTGTTATTCTATCACTCGTAACAGGATTAGAGATATATCAGAAACGCTCATGTGAAGGTGAAGAGGTGCTGATATACTCCAATGAGGAGAAAAACACCAGAATTTTGTCCTACAAGAAGCCCTGTGACATTTAATCTATCGCTGCGGGGGAGACGAGAGATGGGACGAGTTTCATCAAAGTGTGTCAACACTGGAGAGGAGGGTGAAAGACACGGCACAACCTCACGTCTGAAATACACTGCAAAGACTTGGGAATTAAATGCTCGTCGGTTTTCTCAAGTCTTTGCTGTGGGTTTGTTTGTGAATCACTAAAATTACAGGCTCAGTGACTGTAATTAATGATAAAGTCTGTTAACCCTGTACTACACACAGCCCACACACACACGTGTTGTATTACTATGCTGAAGCAACATTGTAGGAGTAACAAGGCATGAAGGCATTTATCCGATTTCATCTCACACTTCATGGATAACACAGTCTCATCCCAATTCGTCATATAACTGACGTTTTGGGACGTCTTTTGACCATTCGTCAATATACGACTTTTTAGGGCCCCCTTAAACGTCGGTAGATGACGATCCCGGGTCGTCATACAACTGACGCTTTACCTTTAACGTCAGTTAGGTGACGAGTTGGGTTTAGGGTTAGGTTTAGGTATGGGGTAGAGTTAGGATCCCATAACGTCATCTACCGACGTTTAAGGGGGCCCTAAAAAGTCGTATATTGACGAATGGTCAAAAGACGTCCCAAAACGTCAGTTATATGACGAATTGGGATGAGACCGGGTTGTCATGGATTTCATAGTTTACAGCATCTTTGACTATCAGCATAAAGTCTGTAATTAATTGCAGTTTATAATTGCAACCATAACTTGTTTTGTTTTTACATGACATTTTGGACTATTTTACCTGACTGATAAGAGACCTCAAACTGTGTTCACTATTATTCAAAAGTTTTGGATTCAAAAGTTTCCACTTCGTTTATACAGACAGGAGCCATCTTTGGAAAACAGTCTCGAAAAGTTGAACCACGAACGCCGTGCCAAGTGAACTGAACTATATGAAGTTCAGCGAACTTCACAATATGAACAGCGTTCGTGATTAGACTGCCTGTTTACGCGAAGTGGACTGTCTTTATATATTCTTATTAAACTGTCTGTACACTTGCAGAGTTCTCAATGCTTTGTTTTGCATGTATGGAGCCTCATTATGTTACTGTGTTAGTGTGGGGCTACGCAACACACATGCATGTAAAACACACATAATAGATATACATAAATACTCTGAGACGAGCAATTAATAATCTAAGTGAAGCTTTTTTTCAGTAATTACAAATTTCACTGTTAAGTGTTTGTGGAGTGCATTCATGATCGCAGTCTATTTCAGTTGTAGCTCCTACAAAGCAAAACCTACAAAGTAATGTTGAGAAGTCCAGCACAATTTTACCAAGACGCACCTGGGGTGTTAATTCAGTCATATTAATACTCAAGAAAGAAAAAACCCTCCAGACACCACTATAATTTAAACTTGAAGTTGACTTCAAATGTTTACCCTAAAGGCAGGATAAAAAGCTCAAGTTTAAAATGACTTAGTAGGCACTAGGCAGAGTCATCCTCGATTGGGGGACGGAGTTGAGGCGGGGGAAAGTTTCAAGGCTGAGAGTTTATTCTGTCCCTGCTTTTGTTAAAACATCCTACATTCGATTTGTTTTTGTGAATGTGAATGAATGATTTAGCTTGTCCTTCTCTTTGAGCTTATTGGTGTTGTATATTAGCCTGGGTCGATGGGTCAGAGATTTATGGCGTTCAGCGACTATCACCGTTTGTGCAAGACAAACATGAGGGTAGAAGGTAACTTCGTGCCTACGGCCATGTTTGATCCATAGGTATAAACAAACTGCCTCGGTGTGTCACATATAGGGTTGGGTATCGAGAATCGAGTATCGATTGGAACCGGGACTAACTTTTCGTTTTTCCCGGAATCGTTCGAAAGTTAAAATTTCAATTCCTAGTTTCGATATTCAAACTCCGCCGACCAGAAGAAGAAACCGCTGAACAACACCAATGAAGAAGCGTCTACCGGAAGTTTTGGCATAACCGCGCGAGTCGAACAGTAGGTTACGTCGGTGGTCCAAAGTGTGGCTTTAATTTTATAAAAATATCAAAATCTCAGCAAAATGCAGAGTATTTCTCTTTAGAAATGAGTATTTCCGTCAGAAAGACCGTTGGTTAGCAAGGTTAGCTAAACTTTTTTGACCCAGCCTCTTAAAAGAATCGGAATCGAGAATCGTTGGGAACCGGAATCGAAACAAGGAATCGGAATCAGAATCGTTCAAATTCAAACGATACACAACCCTAGTCACATAGACATCATCATCGTCTTGCTGCTCCCGCCCTGTTTTGTGATTGGTCCCCTTGCTGAGGCAAAAATCTGGATCATGGAATCTAGGCTGCCTAGCAGCGTGAATAAAATCATGCTTCGCAAAGGCAGCATGGGGAAACCCAGGCTAGTTGTATGTACTCTTATCAAGTCAATAAAACAGTGTCAGTGAAAAATCACGGTCTAAGAAAAAAAACGACGAAAAAAAAGTCCCTTCTTTTGGGTTTGTAAACACACACACATAGTCTATTTCAGTGGTCCAAGCACATGGTCTAAAAGTGCACGACTCAAGTGCACTTATGATGTGTTCGAATCCACTTTTATAGTTTAACAACAAGAAAAATGGTTGGCGCTCCCGGTGCATGGTCTAAAAAACTTGTCACTATTCTCTTAATGAGTAATGGGTGTGTTTTGGGCATAACGTGCAATAAACCAATCAGAGTCTAATCTCCCATTCCCTTTAAAGGCCAGTTGTACTCACACCATGGCCGATTTGCAACATGACATCATGACTTTTGCGTAAACATACATGCCACTTTCGAGTCAAGTGGGGCGTTCTCTACGCTTTTTGAGCTATCTGCGTGTATCCATTTGTATGCGTGTATTTCTACACCATTAACGTCCGAGTGATTCCGTATGTCTGTACACGCCGTCAAATGTCCGAGCGAAACGAAGCAAAATGTATAGATCTACATCTGGGGAGCGATCTTTTTTTTTTCCCTAGGATGGTAAGGGAACACTCATAAATGTCATTAACCCCAGTGACGGGTAGGTTTAGGGACGGGGTTGAGGTAAGTCATATATTTATATACAGTAATAACGTTAAGTCAACGGCGTTCATAAACACGCTTAAAAGCGATTATGCATTTTGATAGCACGCCAAAAATGGAAATACGAATTGGCGTGTCATACACACGCTACTTCATGAGATCAGACTGTCGATTTGCTATTTATATGGCAGAATTTGAAGTCGAAGTACTGAACACTTCTCCAGAGAGGAAACGGACCTACTCTTGCGCGAGGTTAAAGCGCACCATCAACGGGACAAACCGGATTCCACCATATCTTTATGTTCACAATAATAATGTTTTACATTGTAATCCCTTTATTTTTAATATTTGGCTAGATTGTGTGCTCTCTGTGTGTGTAATAAGCAAATCGTTGTACACCCACCTATAGTTGCGCCTATATTACAAATGCGCCCATTGAAAACCAAAAAAAAAAGTATAACAAAAAAGTGTATCGCAGTCTATTTCAGTTGCCTCAAAACAGCAACACTCAAACAATGCGCCTGAACACACCTCGTTTTCAGACCAGCACACCCATGGGCGCACAAATAGGTGCAATTGCATTTGCTATTTAAACAGCGTGGGGCAGGACGTGAAATGATAACTGGATCGGGTAAGACTAGCAAAAAAATACTTGTCGCGACTTGAGCTGGATTACGGCGAGAGTGTGATTCGGCCCCACAGAGGCTTATCTCTCTTATCAGGTCAAAGCTAAATGTTGTGTCACTTGCTGGTCTACTCGTTCCGGCTCAAGGGCGAGACACTCTGAGATACTCCAGATCTTCATCCTCGAGGAGCTGCAGTGATAGAGAAGCACATACATACAAATGTGGAGGTTAGCAGCTGTGTTCACTAAGAGCTGGAGGATTTATCCATTATCTGTTTCGTTTGGACCCCTGCACTTCACTGCTCACTGGGAAAAATCTGTGGCTCGAACACACACACGGAGAAAAGCTTCGGTGTAGAACCGCTCGAGAGTTTTTGCCTTCGAGGTTCCACAGGTTTGTGTGGGGAGTCTCTGACTCGTGACACCAGCGGATCGATTTGACTATTAAAATGATAATCTGTCTGGGAAATCCTCCAGTCGGCCGGGGAGAATTTAAAGCGTCTAAAGAGCGAGCGAGTCCCACACAGCGCCTGGAGATATGCAGATTCACTTTCAAAACACACATATAAAATCAGTTCAAGAGATTTAATGAGAACCAGCTCCCAATAAAACAAACCCGAAGAAAGAAAGAAAAACAGCAAGGAGAAAGAAGAGGAATAGATGAAGGCCACGGGCGCATAAAATAAGCTTGGAGAATGTAAACGTGACAAAGGTGCAAGCCTATTTTCTCCGAGATGAACTGCAGGGGATTCTGTGTTTTGGTGTCCGAGGTCAACGAGGACGAATATCACCAAAGTGTTTAGTTTGTGACACAGAGACGATAACAGGTTTGCTCAGGCACTGCAGACACATTGTTCTGCTCCTTCGGTTTGACTGTTGACCTTGAGTTTCCTGCATCAAACCCAAAGGGAGACGATTACCACCAACAGGTTTAAATTCACAACCTCAGGTTGTCGACTGAGGATAAACAAAGCTTCAAATGAGCTTTGAGGTATTTTACAACCTGAACAAAATGAAAAAGTTTCCTTTTCATTTGCATTTTAAATCAATAAGAGTCACTCATTGAAGATCTGACGATTAAGAGAATTTGATCTGTCAATCAATCATAACCAAGTTCACCCTCAGTTGTTGGGCTTTATTGTCTGTATATTGAACTTGTTCCTTTGATTTACACATTTAGTTGTTAGATCTTGGTGTCTTGTTAACAAACTAAGCCACTGAAGGGGTCTTTGGTGGAGGTGGAGTATCGAGCTTTGGATTGCTTCCGTGTTTTTTATTTGTATCGGTCAGCACAAACTCAAATCTCGTCCCCAAACTCAATAACTCATCACAATCCTGGCCAGTGATAGAAGCCCCAGGCGCTTCAGTTTCACATGTTTCAGCTGCTCAAAATGTTTCTGGCCTCGTCTCTTCCTGACCAGACTGTCAGAATTTTAAATGCTCAGCACATTTTTCCATACGCCCATATGAGAATCAGACGGCTTTGATTCTTGCAAAATCGATGCTGTTGTGCTTCACGCCAAATCAAAAAGGCAAATAATTTACTTTTAAAATGAATTAATTTGTGTTATTACACCTAAACTTCATTATCGACGTGACTTTAATGAAACCCCAAGGATGAAGAAATGACATCATTTTCCAGTGAACGCACACCGCGTCGTTTTTCTCAAAAAATAAAAAGCGAGCATCAGTTATGTCGACTACAACCTGGCGGTCTTCCGCTTCAGGGGGTCACGAGTGGTGCTCGAAAAATATGAATCTGTGCAGTTGTAAACTGCTTCTCTACTTAAAGATGTCAATGTCATTTTTCTGCAGGTAAAACATAAACAGGACACTTCTTTTAGCTCAGTGCACTTATCTAAAATGATCATACCATCTGGATTCAAAGGTTTCTTTTCATACAGCTTTAAAGCATAAGCGCACATGTAACACATTCCACCACGTTATAAACCTCTTCCAAACACTGTGGAAATGGGTTTGTGGGTGTCTTGGGCATCGTACTGGCGTTTGTAAGTCAATCTTGGACGGATATAATGGCATGAGGCTTCATAGACATGGTGGGAAGGAAGCCATTTGACACTGTTGACAGTGTCTCGCTGTATTTTCATGATGTTTGGAGAATAATGAAGCTCACTAGCGAGCGGGGGGGATTTGAAAGAAACACATTTGCGTAGGACCGATGGCGGAGGCTTTGTGCTTTGACTTGATGTGGCACATTAAGATGGCAACCAGTGTATGAAGCTCTATGGGCATCTCATTGTCAGAGGCGGATGCAGAATTTGCTTGTCATGTTGAACTGCTTTTGAAATTCATGGAAAATACATGCATAATTTACCAGTCCTCATTTCTGTACACATGTCTTTGAAACAGATTTTTTTGTGGAGGATTTTTCTCATTTTAATCAATGGTTGTGTAACATGAATATATCATGCATTACTTGTATGTTGCATTTGCCTGTTAAATGATATCATCTGAAACTGAAGATAGACTTTTACGAGGAATTATGATCCGATGCTAAAATAACTCTTGTTGTCTTATTATTACTGCTTGTTGCAGTAATTGCAGGTTGTGTTTTTCTTTCAAAGCCATTAGTTGGTGTGACAAGGTTTAAGATGTAATATTTACACATATCTTGCTATGAGAATAATAAGACATAAAACACAAGATCAGTCCTGTGTGTTTAAAAGACTAGTGCATTCCTCTAAACAAGCCATGAAATTAAGAGAGAAGCTCTTTGGTTTCAGTTCAAAACATTTCAGACACTTCTAATAATAATGCTGCACTATCAGAAAGAGAGAGAGACACCTAAAAGCAAAGGAAAAAAAAGTCAAAGCAATGAGCAAAGAGGAAAAAAATATTGTTTTCATGCACATGTGGCTCAATATCACACTTTAGTCACATGTATCTGTTCAATACCCATCTGGCTTCTAGGTTACTGTGAAATTGATTTCAGCTCTTGACTTCCTGTATTAAATATCGTCATTGATAAGAGTAAAGGAAATGATTTACAGATGGAAACATGGAGAGAACATGATGATAGAAGGACACAAAAGGGTTGTATCACACCATTTTCTTTCCTAAACTGAATGCTTTTTCACATTTTTAAGGTACAAAGTATCATTTTTTAATATATTTCATATTATTTTTAAATGTTTAAATTCATATTTTTTAATCTTTTTTTAAAATTGAGCTCTTTTAAATGTTTAAATTCATATTAAAATGAAAAAAGAGATTTGGGTTACGCTTTATTTCGATGGTACACTTTAGAGACTACTACATGTCAACTAACTCTCATAGGCCTAGAAAGTAGACTGGTAGGGTTTGGGTTAGTAGAATAAGTTGACATGTAGTTGCAAAGTTACTTACGGTATAGTCAGTAGAATATCAAATTCTACATAGGAAGCATCAAAATAAAGTGTTAGCAGATATTACAGACAGTCTACTAATACTCAAATAACTGCTATTTGACAGTTACTTGCAAAGTTACTTAGCAGAGTGTCTAATATGGACCATCGGAAATATTCAATATCATATTTGATATTGAGTCACTTTGAGACCAGAATATCAAAATATCTGCAATAGGACCAAAATATCACATTTTAATTTGTGGTCATTTGTTTTCATTTATTTAAGTTCTGTACTTTGTTAATTTAATGAATCATGTCTGACTTAAAACACGGCCCCTCATTAGCATACGGAGAAAGAAATGTTGAAATATATAAATGTGGAAATAAATAAATGTAGAAATAAATACAAGTGGAAATAAATAAATGTTGAAATAAATGTGTGAGAAAATACAATTATACATAAAAAAAATATAAATATTCTTTTATTTGTACTTTTTTACATTTTTGTATATTTATTTATGTATTTATTTATGTATTTTTTGCTTTTTTACATGTCTTCGTATATTTATTAATGTATTCATTTATTTATTTTTAATTAAGTCAGCTTTGGCATTCCATAAATTTCACCTTCTGGTTAATTAAAGCTACAACTGTGTAATATTTTAAGTTGATTTTTTTTAGCAAAAAACATTGTTCTTTCAAAACGATATGTTCTCATTAATGTGTCACTTCAACCAACTAATTAATATTCTCGTAAGTGTATAATCTGCCATTTAGAATACATACGAGCGAGTCACTCAAATGGCGGAAGCGGGTTCAAGTTGACTGGATTGTTGACGGGGGTGTAGCTTTCATGAGGCAAGCATGCAAGGACTCTAGCTCTCTCTCTCTCTGTCTGCAGTGCTCTCTCGCCTTCACTTTCTCCTCACAATCAATGAAATATCAAGGCTATAAAGTAATATTGGTACAATTTCACCGCTAAAAAGTCCTACAGAATGTAGCCAGTCATTTTAAACACCAAACCTAAAGATACAAATCAAAAAAACAGCTTTTACTTTGTACATTTTGCGGAAAATCCAAAGCAATGCCGTGTGGTGTGCTAAATCGGCTCGTTGTGTGTGAGTACATATGTGGTATTTTTACCAGTGTGAACACGCCCTTAAAGAGGATAAAAGTTGAAGTCTGGAAAACTTAAATCCAACGCCACAGTCTCATTTCGTGATTCACAAGCACATGTTGAGAGCATTCTATCTCTGTATCTGTCTGTGATAATCTCTGCTTCTGTTAACATTATAATTTCATCAAAATGCCATCCAAACTCTCAGGAACAGACAGGCCTCGTATCAGTGTTTGGGGGCGTCTGGGCGGCCATCTGAGTGACAGCGCCTCCCCAGCAGCCTGGTAAACCACAGGGAACAAGCAAAGGCTTATAATTACAGTGTATCCTCCAGTCCTAATAGCAACTGCTTATATTTAATTACATACTGTCATCGGCCCAAACAGCGCTGAGAGTGCAGAACGCTGCTGTTGCCTTGACAACCAGTGGAGAAAATTAAGGTGATTAATCAGCGGAGAGAATGACGGGAAAATACTCAGTCCAAACAATTTACGGATCACCCGACTCTATGGGAGTTTGGTAAAACAAAACTTTTGTTTTTGCACACATCACATGGGTTCTTACACAGAAATGGATGGAAACATTTTGGATTATCAATCTTTGCTCGTTGAACCTATAAAGTTTTATGGCTCATTGAATGAACTGAAATTACTTTCAAGAACAAGAACATCGTGCAAGATTGTGGTCCACATAATAATCCAACACCAGGTACAATGTGCTTGTTCCAAAAGTTCCTCCATTAACAGTGGCATGTCGGTGCGAACAGCGTGAAAGACCCTTTTCTCATCATTTCCCTCGTGTGACGCTCAGCGGGACCATGTAAATCATCATCCCATCAAAGCCTGTGCGAATCACATCTGGATGTCAGTCTGAAAAACAGCAGGACTCAAAGCCCTTGGAGACCAAACGATTGTTCATTTTCAACCTGTCTGGCTGCTTTATTTCTAAGCGTGGTTTGATCCAGGGAAATCATGAGAGTTTGTCAAGACGACGAGATAAAAGCTGCTGAATGGACGATAAATCATCAGACTGTCAAGAGGAAGCGCGTTTGCATTGTAAAAGAAGAGCAGAGTGTCCATGGAGCGACTCAGCCGTGAGTTTAAAGTGTCCCAATGCACTTATCGCCACTGATAATAAAAATGACTATTCTCCTCTATTATAATGAGCTGAGATCATGGATGAGTCACTGGTTGTTTATCAAACAAACTACATTGATTAGGCTATTCAGTCCTGATGTATTTAATTCAATTTATTTTAGTTTAATTTAGATAGGATAACACCATGATTTATGGAGTTTTACGTAACATTTACGTTTTTTATTTACTTATCTATTTGATTTGATTTTGTCTGTTCCATGTATTTTTGGACCTTTATCAAACATACCACAAAATAACAGTAACAGCATTACTATCTGACACCCTCGCTGTAAATTGCATAAAATCAGAAGAATGTTTTTTCCGTAGGCCTCGATTTTCTCTAAACTTTTATATAATGTAACTTTATTTTAAGGTCAAACTAAAGCGAGATCCATTATTTAAATGTCTTGGCATTATGATGAATAATGGTAGCGCTCCGAATAAATCACTTCATAAATGTGAAAATATAAAACTTTTCCATTTACAATGATCCATCATTCACAGCTAGATGTTGTTTAAACTTTACAACTCTGCATTAAAATGCTGCATTATTGTTTTCCTCATAATATCGCTGGATTGTGTGTGTGTGTGTGTTCACTACAGGGAGCAGTGTGTCAGTCCACTGCATTTTCAGCCCAGTTTGAGCAGTTCACTTGATACCAGGCTGCGGATCGATGAATTCTGAGCTAATAGAAAAACCTATTGCCCTGGACACAGACGCGGCCGATGCGTTTGTTTGGACGAGGCTCTTTTAGCGCTGCCGTACAACCAATGGGAGACCCGAGGGCTTCTGGGTAACGCTAGCTGCCATTAACATTCGGATACAGAAACAGCTTCTCCACCGTTCATCATCGCTAAAAGCTTTTCATTTAAAGCTACTTTATCAAATGTATTCACATTTCACATGTGGTTCTTTTGGTCACCGTTATTATGTAAAAACATTTCAGCACGTTCATATTTCTGGAAACGTGTCTAAATCAGCTGCACCTCAATCTACCGGTGGACAAAAGCATTTGCATCAGCCTCCCAGTCAGGTTGTATCATAGTGGAGGGTAAAAATACCAATTCCCTGCTGTCTTACTGTGTCATACTTATTGCTTATACGATATCATATCCAACTGACGTATGAATTATGAATGAGTGTCAAATGTGTGTGTGTGTGACTGAAAGTGCTGATGTATGAATTCTAGACTAATGAGAAAAATCTCCACCTCCCTGGACAGAATCAACTTCCCTCTAGCAAAACACTCAGGTACATTTTTAGGATACATCTAATTCTGTCCAAAAAAATGCAATTACTGTGGCATTAAACAACAAGAGATTTTACTCCTACCTTCAAGTGCACCAGGGACGCTCGTGCTTCAGAGTAGGCCACTCATTTTTATGACATTTCATGTGGGATACATGAGGAAGTTGCCTAGACAAAACAAAATAATTATATTGTGATTGTAAACAATTTATGAAATTATTTATTTCTATATTTTTTGGTTACATAAAGCAAAACATGAAGGAGGTGCCATGGTTGAAAAACAACATGCAAAATCATGTATTGCCATTCACTACAGACTTGCTTTTCACTCACTGGTCTCAAACTACATTAAATATACTGTATGTTGTCACAGACTGACTGTGACTCAAGACTTTTATTTTGAAGGGATTGAGACTGGGTGTGTGCACTCAACAAATCGTTTTTGCCATTACACATGCATGCAAACTAAATACTGGCAAAATACACAATTCTTTTTGTGATTGTATGGTGGTAGCCATTTTGTTTTGAGTTGTAACATCCCATCAAGGTGCGTTAATTTGTTAGTTTAAGTGCTTTAAATGTTTAATGATTAGTAGCACATCACAAAAAAGAACACCACAAACACTTTATACAATAAGGGATTATTTCATTCAGTTACAAAGTTAACATGCATTTCAACCAGCTATATATACCTTCCAGTACACCTCTCATTTGCCAAACCAGTACACAAGGAAGTAGCCATTTTTAAACTAGCATGTGCTCAAGATTACTCCATCTGATTCTGACCTCATGGGGGAGGGAGGGAACCCTGTATGTAAGTTTTCTTCCTATAGACCATTTCAAAAGATGTAAACAACACTGGCCCAGAAGCACTTCCTGTTTCAGTTTTTTAACACTACATAAAAGCTGGGATAAAATACAACCAATAGAACATTTAAAACTGAATCAAAAAGTTAAACAAACATCTTTAAGAAGTTTTCTTTACATTTGAAATAAAGAAAACAGTTACAAACTGAAACAGGAAGTGCTTCTGGGCCAGTGTTGTTTACATCTTTTGAAATGGTCTATATGTATTTTCTTTATGTGCTTGAGCCCTTTAAATTGTACTGGATATAAATGATGTATGGTTTAGAGTTGAAATATAATGACAGTTTGTTTGTTTATGTCTTGTCACCTCTTTGTAATTTACAGGTTTCTCCCTAAAATGGCATTTCCCAAAAGTAGGAGGAGCTTAGGCCTATAAAACAGGCAGCTATTTTAGGGGAGAAGAGAAGTGTGGAGAGGTAAAAGCTCGTTTGTAGTTGTGGGCCTGGATATTGGCTTAGCCAACTGACATTAGTGTATGCAAATCAATTTTGATTTATTTTCTTTGGTATTATGATTTTTTGATTTGTTTTTTTTTTTTTTTGAAGACTTGCCTATTCCTGATGGATGCTGATTTTTCTTGTTGCACCTTTTGGAAACAACTACACTGGACTGTGTTTTTCTGCCCTCGTCTCATCATTTATAGAGAGCCTAAGTCCCGCCCCTCCGCTTCCGGCTCATGGGACCTTATTTCGGAAAAAATATGAATGGTAGTCAATGGCGAGAGACAACTTATCTTTTTATTCCGTCTGAACTGTGCCCTCAATTACACATATGATGTTTGTCAATTTAAAAGATAATTCTGAAAGTCAAAAACGTCGCAGTTTGTCATACAACAGAAGAGTTTTATGTGAAAATCGCTCTATGAACTACATCTCCCAGGAAGAGAAACGAGATCCGCTGCTCGTGTGTGTGCAGTCTGGTACAAAACACTCAGGTAGGACGGCGTAATGTTACGATTCTAACGTAAGACTGTAGAAAAAATGACAGACAGCCTCAGTAAAGTTAGCTTCATTCATTGAGAGAAAATGTGCGCCTTTGGGGTTTGTAGTCTTTGGAATTATGTGTTTTCACAGTCTTATAGCCCGACGGTTTTACATCAAACTGCGACTTTCTTTACTTTAAAATGTATATTTTAAATTGACAAACATCATATGTGTAATTCAGGGCACAATTCAGACGAGATCAAAATATTTGTTGTCTCTCGCCATTGACTACCATTCAATATTTTTCGAAATGAGGTCCCATGGTGGTCGACCGGAAGGGGAGGGACTTAGGCTCTCTATACCTCTGACCGTTGGTGCATCCTAACATATGTTATATGATATTATCAACATTTTACATCAGGGTTTCCACAAAATTTTCAACCCATCACGCACCTTCCAATGTCCCAACTTGGCAATTTGTGTATCATCTGGAGTTCTGAGTTTCCCGCTCTTATATGACTTTGTTTGTAATTTTATGTGCTTGAAACTTGATGTTTGTGACTTGAAGGGCACATTATTGACTACTCATAAATATGTGAACAGTTTCACTAACCTTCTCTAACTTCATCATCAAGATTCTCTACCATTAGTCATTTCGTGAAAGAGAAAACAATGGAAGAAGAAGACTTGATCCTAATAGCCGCTATAGCACCCCTTGTGGGAAGGATAATAATGCAATGTGTATTCACATAACAGAAGCTTGTAAAAGTTCCACTCGACAAGGAAATCTGATCACTGAGATGACGAATAAGTGAAAAAGTCCACAGGTTTCAGAGAGACTTCACCAGACCGCTTAGATTAAGGATTTTAAGCTTCAATGGACCAGCTGCTCTCGTTGTTGATTGTGACAATTGCGCTGTTACCTGTAGACTGCAGGGGGCGATGTGTCTCTGCTCTGCTTAGCAATTTTCACACAAATCTCCATTTTTTTTTTCTCTTCTGAAATGACCCTCTATATGCCAGCAATCACAGCTGCACTCAAGGGTGTTTTACTGATATTCAACAAAAAAATAAAAAAATCACAGTCCCCCAGACTGATATTGTGCTGCATGTTTTCATTCAACGGTTTTCATATTTTCACATCCTGACAGAGGCTTTTGTGTTCAGATGCCACACTGAAATAGCTTATTTTTCTCTTAAATGCATCTCCATTTTCATTTGATCCAAAGATTTCACAATCATTCTAGGACATCCCGTCATTATTTCATGAGAATAGGTTTTTAAATTCCACAGGGGTAAAGGGCCGAAGAGAGTCTTGATCGGATGGAATCTAAATGCGTTTCCTGTCTGGTCTAGTTTGGAGAATTTCAATTGTGAATAAAAATCATTTGAACTAGAAGCCCCTGGTTTTATTTTTCACTTTATCCACCTGGTCTTCTCTCTCCCGGCTCCTTCAAGGGTGTCTTCACACACTCGCTGTCTTCTCTCTGTGCTGTTTAACCAGCCATGCCAACGGCTGCAAATTGAGGGTGTTATTTGGTGTTTGGAGCGTTCAAAGAGCCTCCGCTGGTCTTCCTTTATGAAACAATGACAGATGTACTGAGAGGAATGAGTGGCGGAAAAGATGGAGGGGAGATGTGAAGGTGGAGTTAAGGTGGTTACAAAACGTACATGAGTCAAGATGTAAATGAAAAATACATTATTCACAACAGATGATGCAGATCAAAGAGGAACTGTATCAGTAGAAGCATTTCCTCTTGTGAATGATGTCATGTGTTAAGATAAAGGGTTAAAGGTGTAGTTCATTTTTAAAAAAAAAAAAAAAACTTTTGCTGATAATTTATTCACCCCCATGTCATCCAAGATGTCCACGTCTTTCTTTCTTCAGTCGAAAAGAAATGAAGGTTTTTGATGAAAACATTCCAGGATTTTCTCCATATAATGGACTTCATTGGGAACCAAACCGTTCAAGGTCCAAGAGTTTCAGTGCAGCTTCAACGGGCTTTAAACGACACCAGACGATGAATAAGGGTCTTATCAAGCAAAACGATTGGTCATTTAAAAAATAAATAAAAAACTTTAAGTTTTATAAGCTCAAATGCTCACCTTGCTCTCTCCAGTTCAAACTTGTTCATCAAAATGAAATCTTTTTTCAAATCATGAGTCAAAGGGTCCTAGATAAGACCCTTATTCATCGCCTGGTGTCGTTTAAAGCCCTTTGAATAGATTGCAGTTTGCACTGAAACTCTCTTTTGGACCTTGAACCGTTTGGTTGCCATTGAAGTCCATATGTTGAAAATCCTGGAATGTTTTCATCAAAAACCTTAATTTCTTTTCGACTGAAGAAAGAATGACATGGACATCTTGGATGACATGGGGTTGAGTAAATTATCAGCAAAAGTTTTTTTTTTTTTTAAAGTGAACTACTCCTTTAATAAAAGTAAGCTCAAAATTCATCCAGTTCATCCACATTCATCCAAAATTCATAAACGTTTTTTTTTTTTTTTTTTTTTTTTTTTGTAAACTGTATTATGTGATTATTGTGGCCTATAGTGGCAGGTGCATCTGTGTTAAAGTTGTGTGTGTAAAATAAGCTTTTTTCATATTTATCTTAAGGGCAGGTTTAATAAGATCATTAAACGAAAATTATTTCAGATATTATTGTGTAGCACCTCAAAAGTGATATAATGAAAATGTTAAATGCTAAGATAAACATCCTAAAACAGTTCAAACTGGTTTGAAATAGCTTTCCCAAGATAATATCCCATGTTTATTTTTACAAGTTGATTATTTTATGGTATATATTATGTGTATTATTTATAATATAGCCTTTTAATTCCATAGAAATCACCTCCTTAGTAATTCATACCTGTAGAATTTATGGAAAAATAGGAGATATGAATCTACACATAATCTAATTGAAGCTGAAGTGTATAATTTAACATAGGCTAAATTAAATATATTTAAATATATACATTTTCAAGCATTTTATTGATGCCATCTTGATATGCGGATGCCAAATACTACACCGATATGCCATTTATAGTTTGGTGGCTTAGGTTCGATCACAACATTACTCATTACTCATTGGATGGATCAGCCATCCAATGGTGTGAGTTTGGGCCGGAACTACCTCTTTGTTCGACCAATGACAGACAGGGGAAAACTTGTTTGAAATGCAACCCTTTTTCAATTCCGTTCAGTGGCGCTAGTGGTGCTGAAATTGCACACTGGATTCAGCACCATGGACAGCAGCATTCAGCGCCCATTGTGAATATGCTTCATTATTTGGTTATATAAAACTCAATTCTAGCCCAGCTACATAGACACTGAACACACTATTACACAAAAACTACTGATTATATAAGCGCTCAAAAGGAAGATGGGCTCTCATTTAACTGCCCCACACAACCTCAATACAGTTATTGAATGAATAATCACTCATCCATTTCACGCTTTTATTACAAATCAGACATGCTCTAATGTATTTGATGCGATGTGTAATACACACCGTTGAAAATATAGCCCTGGTGTAAAAGTTTGACGTACAAGTCTCAAATGCGTGTCTCATATTTTCATTTAATCTTTAAGTTACATTCTGTTTAATTTGCATGCAGCTCAGCAATTTTAAATGTGCGAGGAGAGAGTATCAGCCTGTCTGAATATTTCACTGTTTAATTAAATGTGGTTTAACTGAACATTAAATGAAGAGAGAGA
This sequence comes from Cyprinella venusta, assembly GCA_038021265.1. NCBI lineage: Eukaryota > Metazoa > Chordata > Actinopteri > Cypriniformes > Leuciscidae > Cyprinella > Cyprinella venusta. Next base: position 17,516,167 of record CM075885.1, read on the forward strand.
GAGAGAGAGAGAGAGAGAGAGAGAGAGAGAGAGAGAGAGAGAGAGAGAGAGAGAGAGAGAGAGAGAGAGAGAGAGCACAGCCCACTGGCTGAAAGAGAGGATGCTGCATCAGAGAGTGAGAGAAACAGGGATGATGATGATGGAGGCAGGAGAAATGAACAGAGAGGAGAGAGTTTCACAACACTGATCAGGAAGCAGGTGCTGGACCTTCATCCACATCAGACTGAAGAGGAGAAATGGATGTGCGAAAGGACTCGATGAGCTCCAGCATCTGACCGGACGAACTTCTGATTCACAGCAATCTGAGCTCGAGATCATCGATCATTCTGCTTCTGCGTGTTTCGCGGGATATTCTTTAAATCTGAAGCTGCACCGCATGAACGGAGGCTGATGATGAATGTAAAACACACCAGGTTCGTCATATAATGGGGATCGAGGACGCGAGCATGAGGAACGGACGGGCTCTGTCCGATCAGTGGGCCGACAGCGTGGTGGTCCGGCCCCGGACGACCGAACAGCACATCACTGTTCACAAGAGGCTGGTGTTGGGCTTCGCCATCTCCATCCTCACCCTCATCATCGTCACGGCCATCGCCATCACGCTGAGCGTCAGCTTCGAGAGATGCGCCGCGGAGAGCAGCGGGGCTCTGGCCGCGAACGGCTCCAGCAACAGCAAGTGGAAACAGTCCCGGGACGGGAACATCAGTCACAGAGACACAGAGGAGGGTCAGCAGCCCTGGAGACACCTGCGCTTACCGGCCACCCTGCGCCCGCGCCACTACGACCTCCGACTGTCCGTGAACATGGAGAACTTCAGCTTCTCCGGCGAGGTGAACATTGAGTTTGAATGCGTCAACTCCACGAAGTTGATCGTGCTGCACACGGACCGGCTGGAGGTGGAGAAAGTGCTGGTGTTCTCGGACAGTAAGAAGGCGGGCGTCATGAGGATCCAGCGCCGCTTCCACTATCCGCCCAAGCAGGTGTTTGTGATCGCGCTGCACAGAGAGATGAAGCCCCTCAGAACATACAAGATCAACATCACCTTTCACGCGCACATCGAGCACGAGCTCTTGGGCTTCTTCCGCAGCTCTTACGTGCTGGATGGAGAAAGAAGGTAAAAGAGGTTCACTGTCCGTCTCAATACAAGTCTCTCATAAGATGATCAGGTGTTGATATAATGTGCCCCCCTAAAGCTGGGGTCCGCTAGCGACGGCCATGACCATGAAAACTAGGCTACTGACGGTGTGTTAAGATTATGTAAAATTAAGCTTTTTGTTTAGTAATCGATTATTTACGCTTGTAGAAATTTACCATGGTAACCAAAATACCATAGGTAGCCTACTAAAACTATAATAAACAGGATATCATTCTTCAGAAGCTGTAATGTTACTGTCCTCAGTTTAGGCTACTACAGCTTTACCACAGTAACTGTTTTAACTGTGTTATGAATCATAGTTCGTATATATATATATATATATATATATATATATATATATATATATATATATATATATATATATATGTGTGTGTGTGTGTGTGTGTGTGTGTGTGTGAAGAGTTCAGATGCAAAAGCCTCTAAGTGCCATTTGAAATTTTCTTCTAAAATGATAATTTTTATCAAGCTTATATATTCAAGTTCACTAATTTCACTTGAATGACAATTAATAGGTAATCTTCATTGCAATTTAAGTGAAATTACTGAATTTAAATATACAAGCTTGATAAAAATGATCATTTTAGAAGAAAATTTCAAATACGTACGTAGAGGCTTTTGCATCTGAACTCTTCATATATATATATATATATATATATATATATATAGAGTGTCAGTGATACTGATCTATGCAAATTGTGTTATGATGATAGGCTACATATAAACATAAGTAGACGCAATACAAAGCCAGTAATAGTCTGGGGAATAATAGATGGAGAACAAATGTAACATATTCTCATTTAGTATTTACTATGGATTACATTAAACTATAATAGTTTCAATAGTAATGTTCACTACTTCAAAACCATAAAACATGAGATGGAACTTATATCAGATGGAGGCTAGTAATATCATTGCCAAACTGTTGAAAACCCGGCTACTATGCTAAATTTTGTGAGGTTGGCTTTAATTTTTGTTGTTCTGTAGGCTATACAGTGACATGATGTGCAGGTGATTGTCAGTAAATTTACATCATGGAGGTGATACGTTTTAAAAACACAACTGCCAAGACGCTGCTGCTGTCCAAATATTATTACAGCATATGTCAAAAGATACAAGACATAATCTCTGGTTCGTCATTCATAACATTGAAAGCTTTAACTCCAGGTTATAGTTAATGTTAGCATTATTATCTGTAATGTCTTTGTCTCAGACAGTAACTGTTCCTCAGTGTTCAGGGAGGTCAGAGGTCACACAGATCTGAACACTAGTTAAACCTCTGGGTACTGAAGTCACAGCTGTGCTCAATGACTCATTTACTGTCAGACTCACATAGCCTAATCATGGGAAGTTTTCCAGCACAGTGATACACCTTCATAAACCCACACAGTTAGATTTACATCAAAAATAACCTTCAAAAATAAACTATTTATGCAGTTACTGCCATCATGCATTCATTTATAAACAGTATATTGATATGATCAATATATAAGCAGATTATATTTTAGTGCTCAGTTCATATGTGCTCCTGTTTAAACGACAACCCATTTTTATGTTTGAAAATCTTCAGATCAGTAGTTAAAATCTTTTGTACTCTTTAAGATGCACAGTTGATTATCACAAGCTCATATATGTGTGTGTTGACTAGTTTTAGAACCGTTTACAGCCTCACATTCACAGTGATTGTACAAAATATCAACTTCTTGCTCTTGTTTCCTGGCATATGACTCTTTGTCCTCTGAGGGAAAAAACGGCTCATGTCTGAATCATTGCCGCAGGTTGTCCTGTATTTGAGACATGTTTAAGCCCTCCTTTACCCTGAAGGGGTCGCTTTCATTGACATACTTCATAACCCTTCTGTCTGTCCGCCAGTTTCCTTCTTGTCTTTTCAATAACAGCTGATCCTTCTGCTTCCTATCAGCTGTAAACACAGCATGTTAAAAGCTCAGGGTGATTCATTCTTTTACTTAAACGTTATTGGGAGGTCTTGATATTGTAATATCCATTGAAGAGCCCCTTTGAGATAAATTCAGTATATGTTGGGGTTGTTCAGCTCCACAGGCTGTGAAGATGCTTCAGTTTAGTGTAATCAGCGCCTGCTGGCTGCTCGTATATTCATGAACACTGAACAGCGGGATCTCGCAGGATTGAGGAAATACTTGTGTTGATGCAGTTAGACACGGACGCAGGACTGTTGTTCTGATCTGAACTGATCCTCTGGTCTTTTCAGAGTTTCGACAGTTTTTCCTTCTTCCTCTTCACACATTTTCTTCAACCTCACACTGCACGTCATTGATGTCATAATGAGCAGGTATAAAACATATCCAACAAACCATGTGTTTCACTGCAGGTATTTTTACTCTAACATCCCTGTGTCTGTTAGTTTTGTGATTTCTCATCACCCCCAGTCTGTTATCTTTAAATATTGTAAAGATGGTTATATGGTACTAGCATCTATAAAGTGAGAATGAAATGAAGAGGAGGTAAACAGATGGGACATTATAGACTCATTATAGATTGCTCCTGCATGAATGGCTGCTAATGAGAGTAAAAAGTTGTGACAGAAACGCAGGAGCGAGCAGAATACCCCTCCTCCCCCGTCTGATGGTCACGCTGTGGATGGTGAAGGAAATTCCTCCCTGTGAGGTTTGATACAAGCTTTAAAGGAGTAGTTCACTTTTGAAAAAACTTTTGCTGATAATGCTGATCATTTCTGCTGATAATTTGCTGACTTCAGTGGGAACCAAACGGTTCAAGGTCCAAAAGAAACTCTCAGTGCAAACTGCAAACTGTTCAAAGGGCTTTAAATGATTCCAGACGATGAATAAGGGTCTTATCAAGCGAAACAATCGCTCATTTAATAAATAAATAAAAAAGTTTACGTTTTATAAGCTCAAATGGTCGCCTTGCTCTGCTCTGTGAAGCGCGTTCGTGACTCTCCTGTTCGAACTCGTTCATCAAAATGAACAAATCTTTTGGTTCATTCGACAAACGAAGCGAACGAATTGACTTAAAAAGATTTGTTCATTTTGATGAACGAGTTCGAACAGGAGAGTCACGAACGTGCATCGCAGTACAGAAGGTGAGCATTTGAGCTTATAAAACTTAAACTTTGTTATTTATTTATTAATCGAGCGATCGTTACGCTTGATAAGACTCTTATTCATCGTCTGGAATCGTTTAAAGCCCTTTGAACAGTTTACAGCTTGTACTGAAAGTGTCTTTTGGACCTTGAACCGTTTGGTACCCACTGAAGTCCATTATATGGAGAAAAATCCTGGAATGTTTTCATCAAAAACCTTCATTTCTTTTCGACTGAAGAAAGAAAGACATGGACATCTTGGATGACATGGGGGTTATCAGCAAAAGTTTTTTCAAAAGTGAACTACTCCTTTAATATCAGTTAATGCAGTTTTCTAAAATTCAGCTCACTCTTTCTTCTTAAGAACTGCTTATCCAGCTCTTTAACTTCTTTACTTTTATACTCAGACTCAGTTCTGATTCTGATGTCCTAAATGTGTCTATATGTAGATTAACGCTTCTGTTCCTACTACATGTAAGATCAATTTGACATCTTTTTATTATTTTCTTGCCATCTAAATTAATTCACACTGTCAATTTGTCAACGTGCCGTCACAGATGTATTTAATGTTTACAGCTGTGACATGCAGATATCAGATATATCATTATTCCTGTGTAGTATCTCATATGTTATGTTGACATTTGATGTGATTTAGTTGCTGTGGTTTCCTCACTCCAGAAAGCTCATTAGCGAGATATAAATGCACCGAGATATGAACAGGGATGGCAGACAGAGCTAATTTACATTCAGGAAAGTCATGTGACAACCAATTTAATGAAGTTTTGGTGAAATGACTTTCCACTGTTGACTCCTTGACTAGTTAAATAGCAGTTTTCTCTTACCTCTCTCACGTTCTTATTCTGCAGGTTTCTTGCGGTGACACAGTTCTCCCCGACCCACGCTAGAAAGGCCTTCCCGTGTTTCGACGAGCCCATCTATAAAGCCACGTTCAGAGTGAGTCTGAAACACGAGAGCTCATATCAATCTCTGTCCAACATGCCAGTGGAGTCTTCAGTGTCTGAGGAGGACGGATGGGTGACCAACCATTTCTCCAGGACGCCCCGCATGTCCACGTACTACCTGGCCTGGGCCGTGTGTAACTTCACCTACAGAGAAGCAGTTACAGAAAAAGGAGTTGTGGTGAGTCGCGTTTTCCGACCCTAAAACTCAAAGTTATTATAGAGATTAAATATTTTATTTTGTTTCTAAAACCTTGAGAGCAGCATTTAAAGCATCACAGATGTGCTTCTGACATGAAGGCTGTTCACAAGGTTTTCTGCTTCATTTGTCAAATTCTAAGGCAGCACCTCAAGTATGCTTTAAATTGAAGGCAATCCCAGAATTCATTGCACCAACCCAGTAATAACATCCATCCAAAATGGCAAATGAGCCGAGAAAAATCAATGTACACTTATATTTATACACTTGATTGATCAAAAGTAGATCAAGAGTGACAGTAAAGAAATTACAAAAGATTTCTATTTCAAATCAATGCTGTTATTTTAAACTTTCTTCTATTTTTCTTATCAGTTTCCACAAAAATATTAAGTATCAAAATGTATTGCTAACATAGTTTAATCTAATAAAAAATGGTCTACTTTACCCAATATTTGTGTGTGCTACTGCTTTATAGTTTTAAGTTCATTAGCGTATTAAATCATTAGCTTAGCAAAAGACTAGCATCAAAGTCGATTAATATTAATATTTATTCAAGTCATATTTGTGCGTTATTATGTATTTAGTGACCTGTGAGGTTTCATCTCAGTCAGGATTCTCACAGAAAGAAGCTTTCAAGAGAGCAAGTTTTAAATCAGACCTATTATCTTGTTCACAGTCGAGTTGTGTATTTTACAGTACGTTTCTATAATCAATATACAATGGTTACACAGTGGATGATGGAAATGTTTATCTCCACTGACATTAGTCCAGTGTCCATAAAGCCATATGCGTGTTTAAAAGGGTAACAGTCAAGTGTGCAACTGGTGTCCATTTATGCTCATGTCCGGGATTGTGTTCATAACAAACTCTTCCAGGGTTGATATGAAATACAGGAACTTTATTTAATGTGACGTTGTATCATTTTCATCACATGCACTTACAGTGAATGTTCTTTTTTGACTCTGAATCCTCACATGCTAAGCTGCTTCATCTGTCTCGTTAGAGAGAGTCGTTACTGTATGAGCTGCGTTACTGATATCACGTTCAGTCATATTACACACTTCCGCTGTTGCCCTTGGCCGGCCTCCTCCTCATATTAGTGTAATTAATCGATCTCCTTCAGCATGACTGTGCTCTCCTTTATATCAAATCATCTCTGACTGCAGTGTGTGCCTCTATCTGGGGTATTTATACCCACACTGTGCCATGTAGCGGTTAGCCGCACGCTAGCGTCCCCATCAATCACATTAAAACAGCAGGGTCGCCCCCTCGCTCCATTTATCACACAGATTCGGCTGTGTGGAGTGAGAGGAAAGATCGTGGGAGAAGAACGTTGGACAGAAGAGTGGAGTTATTATTCTGGGTTTATGGGGAAACACTCTACCACACACACACACACCTAAAGATCATGGCACACCCGGCAGCAACTGGTTGGCCTTTATGTATTATGGGTTTTAAGGCTCTAGATGGTGGTGGTGAATTTTAACTGTATACAACCATGAATTTATGTCTATAGTCTATACAATTATTGATGTAGTTATACAGTTACAACATCTGGAGCTGAGCGACTCACCTTTCCTGAAAGCTAACATCAGTATGTGCATGTTAACAGGAGTTTTAATCTGTCTTGAGAACTAGAATGGGACTATATACCATAATAATACAGCTCAATCAATCAATCGAATCAATCAATCAATCAATGGTATATAGTCCGAATCAATCAATCAATCAATCAATCAATCAATCAATCAATCAATCAATCAATCAATCAATCAATCAATCAATCAATCAATCAATCAATTTGATTGGATTAACCAAGCAACAATCAATCAAACAATCAATCGACCAAGTACCCAATCAATGATATAAATCAATCGATCAATCGATCAATCAATCAATCAATCAACCAACCAACCAAGCAATCAACCAATCATTAAATGTGTATATAAAGTAAATTATATAATGTAAATGTATCTAATACAAAAACAAATACTTTATAGAATTTGAACACTTTTTCCTGGTGTCACATTAGTTCAAATAAGAAATACTGATTTTTTTAATTGTCTTTAAGCAGCACATTTTATTCATAACACGGTAGCAGCTGTTATTAAACCCACTGGTTTAGTGTCAGTCAGTTTTTATTTATTTTATCATTAAAATGACAAATGTTCTTCTAATATCTAATCAACATTCAACACCACTACACTATAAATTCTCATTACATATTCATGAAATTACTCAGCCTGATCAGAAAAGCATGTTGATTTAATGGACAACATTATGGTTTTAGCAGTAGAATACAAATGCTTTAAAACGTCTATGTGGGTTTAAGTTAAAATACAAGCTAATATCAACATGAATGTCCATCTTGATTTACGCTGGTTTGGTGTTGTCAGGCTGTTAAACCAGTCAAACTGCTGCTGACTAGATAGACTTTCTAACAGGGAATCATATTATATAAAATTAGAAGATATATGGCACAATTTGTGAAGTTCCTTAAGTATCTCTCACATATAGACAAGTATAACTCAACAGGTTATTAATTTCAGATCAAGTGCTCCATGTCATCTCCTGAGTGTGTTAACAAAAGCTTCATCTTTTCATCGGAGGAGCTTGTTAGTGGATCAATGTTGAGCAGCCGCTCATTGAGAGACTCTCTATTAAAGTTCAATTAACCCCATTTAAGTCTCTGTCAAGCTACCTTCAACAAAACCAAACAAATGAAGCAGTCAGCGAGTCAGATTGAACAATCTTCACAATGGCTGATTAATGAAGCTTCTCTTGATCGGCCAACTTGAGCACTTTGTCTAATTACAGGTCGATTTAAAATCACATTGATTTGATTGAGCTTCGAATAATTTCCACAGCCCCTAGTGCCGTCCATTCATCTTTTTATCAGACATAGAGCTGATCGATACGGTAGCAACATATGATGTAAACAACACATAATTCAATGTGCATTGCTGCCAGGCTCTGAAACAAAGGCTTGTTTTGCACGGTAACTCTGTTAGTGTAGGAGGACATTCATTCTGACTGGATGGATGCCCGTTCAGAAAGCTGTGCTGTGCATCAGCCTTCGGCTAAACGAGACCGGGATCATTTTTACTGGGAGAATACTTTTCCCACAGAGCCACACCTCACACACTTTCTCTTTCACACTTGTTCTCTTCCCTCTCTCCCTCTTTCACATGATCGTAAAAACAGAATAAAGGATCTTAATAATGCAGACGTTTTGTCTCTGCTTTTTCCTGGAAATCTAATTTGTTTCCTAAGATAAATGTCTAAAATTCTAGTTTACAAAAAACCACAGCTTTAAAATTATGTAAATAAGCGAAGATGTTCATATTTTTACATGTTCATATTTTTTCATACATGGAGTTTTTCATCAGCTAGTCTAATAACATTATGGCTTAATTTGTTTACCATAACTTGTTAGGGAATACAGGTTAGGAATAAACCCAGAGCCGTCCGAGAGTACATTCAGCACCAATTTGACTTTTGTTCTCCCTCTCTTCCATGTTGTGTTGATGTAGATTCGGCTGTACGCCAGGCCTGACGCCATCCAGAGCGGATCGGGAGACTACGCTCTGCACATCACCAAGAGACTCCTGGAGTTTTACCAGGATTACTTCAAAGTCAAATATTCCCTCCCGAAATTAGGTAAGACTGCGATGAAATGTCTTCAGCTTTGTCAGGCTTTAGTGAAACGGCAATAAATGTTCTTCTCATGGGAAAGCGAGTGATCTTTCATTTGTCCTGCCAGTCGCTTCTGTGTGACTTCCCTTTTGTGCTCGTGTGAAGAGGTGAAGAAGCGTCAATAGCAACTCAGTTCTTGCATTTATTGATCCCAAAAGCATAGGCTGTTTGTGGTTGTGTTAGGAGTTGGGAATTAGAGCACACACACCATGCGTGTGGTGTTAACGTGTGTGTAGTTTTAAGTGTGAGTGTGGTTGTGGTGGACTGGCTCACATCAGACTGTGTCTCGCTCCATTGGGTTCCTGTCATTTCTCTGACTTTATTTGAATATAGCCGACACTCTCTCGAGGCGTCTGTCTGTCACTCTCTTCCCCCGCCTGCTCTCTTCCTCTCTAAATGTGTGTGTTTGTGTGTTTGCATGTATTTCAGTGCACATATATCATTAATCATGTACAGTACCTCTCTTAAATGCTCTCTGGGAAGCATTTGCTCTGTTTGGTAATAGGGTTAAGACCCTCTCAGTATTCACACGCAGACTACATCTAAAACGTTTTCTCTCTGAATCTCTTTCATTCTCATTTTCACCTTCTAGTAAATCCAGCGTAAGCTATTAGCTGTATTCAGGGAACATGGCAGTCAGTCTGCTAGTTTGCAGAAGCTAATGACTATCCTAAACAAGCTAATATGTTTCTAAAACACAGCGCCAGCTTAAGCTTTTCCTGCAGGGGTTTCTAGGACTTTAAATCTGTAACTAAATCTTAATTTTAAATCCTGTAACTTAATTTTAAATCCTAAATGTTTAGTGGGAAGGACAATGTAGCATTCTTGCTAATGTTAGCAATGTAGCATCCTTGCTAATGTTAACAATGTAGCATCCTTGCTAATGTTAGCATGTATTACCTTGTTAAAAAGAAGTGTACTTAAAATCTTCATGAAACTGAAGGTGCGATAGTCTTTTCTTTCTTTTTTCAAAACGGCTTCTCAAACAAGAAAAAAACTATCTTTGGATCGTTATGGTTTGCTATTGCTTCTGCTATCGCTTACCCATATCCTTCAAAATATCTTCTTATGTGTTCAGAAAATAAATAAATAAATCATACAGGTTTAAAACAACTTGAGGCCGAGAAAATGATGACAGAGATTTAATTGTTGGGTTAACTATCCCTTTAATATAAATGTACGCTATGATTTAATTGCAAATAACATGCAATTAAGTGTTAAAAACATATCATTCAATTTTGCACTTAAATACTGTAAATTCTTTTAAAGTATTTTATTTAAAAGCAAAGTGGTCTTTCACAATAGTTAGCAATGGCTCAATAGTCTCTGGCCTTGTGCTGTAAGTTCTGTGCAAGAAACGATATAATCAATAACTTGATATAGTATCAGAACAGGCTTGGCATCTTTTAAAAGCTCTTAAATTGTCACTTAGCAACTATTTCAACTTAATAAAACTGTTTATAAATCATTTTAATGGTTCGATAACCTATTTTGGAGGGAATGGTGACTTTCCCCGCTCCCCCCAGCGTTCACAGGCCGAAAACCAACCTTGCAACTTGAGGACTAACGTCCCTGTAAGTTGAAAATAGAAGTCTCGTAAGAAGCGAGAACGAGCGAGAAACAAAAACTGCCATATGGCAGTTCGACATAATTCTATGATACTGTGTATAATGTATTACCCATTCGGTAGACATGCTCCACATGATAAAGTTGGCTCCGATAATAAAAGATGCACATAAGCAGCGGTAGAGACCGGAAGGAAGTTGCCGCAAGTGAGTTTTTTTTTTTTTTTTTTTGACAATGACTATGTTTACATGCAGCCAATAACCCATTTAAAACCGGGATATTAGAAATAACCCGGTTGCGAACGGCCATGTAAACAACAGCAAAAACCCGAATATGCTCATATCCCGGATTTTAAAAACCGGGATATTATACCTGGGGTACCCCTTTTCTAACCCGAATTTTTGGTCATGTAAACGTATATCGGCATATCCTCATAGTGTTTTGTGTTCTGCGCATGTTCTATTCGCAAGGAATCTTGGTCTTTTCAGTAGAGAAACTTATCTGCGGATATACAAATCCGCGTGCAGTATTCCCGAAGTAAACATGGCGAGAAGTAAACTTTTGGAGCGAGCTCAGTTCCGTTACCAGCATCAAAGCGCAAACAAAGGCGATCGCTATCTGCCCCAAACTATTCGTTATCCAAATGCTGCTGTTGTTGTTGTTGTCTTTGGATACAGGAAAAAGACACATTTTGCGTCTTAAGGTTGTCCGTACGTCTAGACGCTAGCCGCGCATCGCCGTTTACATCGGGATATTGCAATTCCATTTATACAGGAGAAACTCTCTCTGCTCGCGCATGTAAACGGGTTATTCCTAATGTTTCAGAAACCCCAATAGTGACCTTAACCCGACCATAACCCGAAAATTGGCTGCATGTAAACATAGTCAGTATTATGAAAATATACGCCGCACAGCTGTAGGAGGAGCTCGATGAGAAATGATGCGACCACAAAAGTGAAAATCAGCGAAGAAATGACTAGAGTTGCCAAGTGTCCCTTTAACATCTCCTTATCCCACTAATGAGTCTTTTTCATGACTGTTGCTCTATTGATTGACGTCCTGCAGGATCATTTCACATGTGAAACCCTTTAATGAGGCTGGAGATTTTATTCACCTGCTAAAAAGATGGTCACGTCTGCTGTTAAAATGTCACATCAAAGACGCTGCTTTTAGTTTGTTTTCAACTCAGTTGGTGACCTTAAGATACTTTTGACACGTACGCATTAATGTTGCTCGTCACTGCTAAACTGAGGCGTGAGATGGCGAGAAATGATGTGGACGTAATGAATGCGTCCGTTATGTAAAGACACCATCTGTGTGCTGAGTGTTGGAGCAGTTGCAGCCCCTCTGGTCTCCAAACAGGGACATTCTGACTTTCTGCTCATGCAAACGTGAAAAACACCGAGAAATGAAATCAGAGTGTACGGGTTAAAGACGGCACGCTAGGAGCAGATCACAAGTCCTTGAATCACTTTTAACGTGTTTTAAAAGCTTGTTACAGCTGTTTAAAGCTTCCTCCCACTTCAGTTTTTAAGGTTTATGTAGTCGGAGAGATTTTGGGCCATTTGTTTTGTTCCTTCTTTGACTTAAAGAGTAAAGAGCTCTTGGCATGTGATTCGCCGCTAATGGCGTAACGATTTCTTTCAGAAGAAACAACGACACAAACGCAACACGACCCATTCATCAAAGTGGCCCATTGTTCGCCCGCCGAATCTGAAGCAGAGTCCAATTAGAGCAACTTAATCAGAGCTGCCATTTACTGTGACTGGCAAATACGAGACAAAGAGCCACTTTCTCTCTTTCATCCACTCTCTCTTTTAAAGAGGGCAAACAACTGAATGACAGTAAAAGGATTCAAAGAATGATGCAAACCAGGGGAGAAAATGGACTTTGTTGTCGGGTAGCAGTTAATACCTTCATATGATGATCAGAAATCGGTTTCATGCCTTTGACGCAAAAGCTTCATCATCAGAGAAGTCACATGCAGACTGATAATAAGATGAAGAATCAGAGCGGAGTGTGTCTGCATCCATTTAGCTTTCATTACATCAACAAGTGTCTTCAGCTGCAAGAATCAAACTGCCGGATGCTTCTGGGAGTTGTTGTGAGGACGCTCTTTAGGTCCCAATGAACAGAGAAATAATCAAATCTGTCATAAGTGTGTGCTGGCAGGCGCTTTTATTTAGACATTTCACCCTTGCAAATTTGTGTGCTGCAAAACACATTTGACGGCTAATGCTGGTGCTCAAACATTGAGTCAATTTGTATATCAAATGAGATGCTGTTTAGGGTGAGATGATAAAATGGTCTCTTCAAATGCTGGTTGAAAATAAAGGCCTTTGAGCAAGAAATCAGCAGATTCTCAGAATTCCCGGGTCGGATGAGTCTCGATTTCTGTTGAGACATTCAGATGGTAGAGTCAGAATTTGTCGTAAACAGAATGAGAACATGGATCCATCATGCCTTGTTACCACTGTGCAGGCTGGTGGTGGTGGTGTAATGGTGTGGGGGATGTGTCTTGGCACACTTTAGGCTCCTTAGTGCCAATTGGGCATCGTTTAAATGCCACGGCCTACCTGAGCATTGTTTCTGACCATGTCCATCCCTTTATGGCCACCATGTACCCATCCTCTGAAGGCTACTTCCAGCAGGATAATGCACCATGTCACAAAGCTTGAATTATTTCAAATTGGTTTCTTGAACAGAAACCAATCTCAACCCAATAGAGCATCTTTGGGATGTGGTGGAATGGCAGCTTCGTGCCTTGGATGTGCATCCCACAAATCTCCACCAACTGCAAGATGCTATCCTACAAAATCTGCCAACATTTCTAAAGAACGCTTTCAGCACCTTTTTGAATCAATGCCACGTAGAATTAAGGCAGTTCTGAAGGTGAAAGGGGGTCAAACACAGTATTAGTATGGTATATATTGATGTATTAATAATATCAAATAGTCGATCTGATAATTGTAATTTGATCTAATAACTGTAATTCGAATATGAGCAAACAAGAGAATAAGAGTTGATTCATTCAACACGCTGGAAGGTCAACTGCATTGCATTGAGGTTGCCTTTGATATTTTATTCATAAAAATTGCATACTATGTACTATTTACTGCAGAAAAAAGTGATATCGCATTTAGAACATATTCTTGGTGTTAAATTTCACTTAAAAAGTGCTTCATTACTCTCATATTCTTTCATTCTTATTTACAATCTGACGTGACAGCTGGTCTGTTTGAGTCTATATGAAGACTGTAATGGAGCACATCATCTGTTTGTCAGAATAAAGAGACAGTGTGAGCGTTTGAAGTAGCATTAAGCACGTCCTTTGAGAGGGACGTGATCTTTCTTAGACATTGATCAACAGTAAGTGCTTCTCAGAGAGAGATCAATGATCTATCAAGAAGAGGCCGAGTCGCTCCAGACTCTTCTTAATTCTGACAGCAGAATCTGACTGACGGATACAGATGAATGCCAAAGGAAATCCAATGCGTGACAAATGTGGATGGGCTCATGAGTGTGTGTGTGTGTGTGTGTGTGTGATGAGATGGACACTGGGAAGATATCCAGTCCATCGAAACTAACTAACCTGACCAATCAAATCCCAGTGTCATTCATTGGCTGTTAATGTTCCTCTCGGCTGAATCATGTACAGCGTAGAGATCAGATCCAGCTCAGAATCACACATGTGACCTTCAGAGTTATTTAAACCCACTGCATGATGGGAATGATGACATTTATCACAATCACCTTTGGACCCTCCCTACTTTATGAGATTACAGTGAGAAGAGAGCATTGTGGGTAATTTCCTCAGTCATGGGAGATCGGTAACAGTGCCAGAGCTGGAGAGATCAAACTATAGGAATGAATCTGAGAGAATGAGACATTAAAGACTGACAGCAGGACGTCTGAGGACATCTTTAGTTTCAGATACCGCATATATCTTTATATTCTGAGGTGAGTGATTGATTTTGAGGAGGATGAGACTGTTTTTTATTTCCTTGTTTTGAATGTTCATGTCCTCTGTAAGGACATCTTTCACTGCTCTATTCTAACCATCCTTATTTATCATCAATACTGTGACACTGTCATTTCTCTTTTAGTTTGCGTCATCTCGCTCTTTTCTTTCTTTCTTTCTCGCTCTTTCCGTCTCTTTCCTCCCTCCTAAGCTGCCTATTTTTTGTCTCGATCGCTATCTCTGTGTGATTGTTCTTAATACAAAAAATCCCAAGGATAATGGTAATCTCTGCTAGAATTCATTAAAGCTAATCATCAAGGTCGGATGACGGGCGTTTTAAAAGCGCCGCACCATCAATGTGAAAGTGACGGTCATAAAACTGAAGGGTGTTTCACAAGAGATGAAAAATGAGGCACATTATAAAAGAATCACAAAGCCACTGTATGTCTGATGAATGTTAACAGAGTCACGCTCTCCATCCCTCTTCTTTCACTGAGGAACAACTTGTGTTTGCCAAGTGTTTCTCAAACCTGACCTTTGACCCTTCAAGGTCTTCTATATGCTTACTAATATGCTTTTCAAGAGAAAGAGGCTCAAATTCATTCATTTTAACCGCATTTCTGTTATTTTAATGTGCCATTATTGCTCATAGATCGCTCCTTATTAGAGCACAAAATCATAATCCTCATCGCAAGAAACAGACATTTCCATTTCTCGATTCGTCTGGTATGAAATAAAAAAAATCCAACTATTATTAACTTTTTTTCCCCTCACATATTAATGAATATTTTCCCAGCACTGACTGAAAGCTTTATGTTTCTCCATTACCAGCCTCTCAAAGCCAGAGCTCAATCACAGTGCACTAATACGATAAGTGTGTGTGACGAGGTCTGTTTATCATAGAAAGTTATTATATCACACAAGGTAGCATGATGAGCTGTCACATTCATTTTTTGGATGGTGCTAATAAACATACAGGTGTCTGCAGCGTCTCTATTAATTTTACACGAGCTAATATTGCATTTCAATATAGGAGCTAGAAGCCTTCATCATCTACATAACAGCGAGAGCAGTTGGTATCCAAAAACACAAGTGTGGAAATCTGTCAGTTTGGCAAGTTATAATATTTTTATATATTTTTTATTATTTAATTGATTGACTCGTTTCTCTAGTTTGCTTGTCGTGAATATAGCGCAGTATGAAGAGTGATCCAACGTTTTCACAACCTTGCAATCCGTTGTAATTTTTCTTGCTTGTCATTTCTTGCATTGAGGTTTTCATTTTCTGCTTTCAGACTCTGGCAGGAGTGTGACTGTATTCAAAGAAACACACTGACCTTTAGTGTTTAATCACAGCTGTGTGTGTGTGTGTGTGTGTGTGTGTGTTACAAAATGAAGACAGACTTCACTGCCAGTTTCCCTCTATGTTCACACAGTCCACTGTTAGATAGGTAGACATCGTTTAAGTCCACTGTTAGATAGGTAGACATCGTTCAAGTCCATGTTAGATAGGTAAACATTGTTTAAGTCCACTGTTAGATAGGTAGACATCGTTTAAGTCCACTGTTAGATAGGTAGACATTGTTTAAGTCCACTGTTAGATAGGTAGACATCGTTCAAGTCCATGTTAGATAGGTAGACATTGTTTAAGTCCACTGTTAGATAGATAGACATCGTTTAAGTCCACTGTTAGATAGGTAGACATCATTTAAGTCCACTGTTAGATAGGTAGACATCATTTAAGTCCACTGTTAGATAGGTAGACATCGTTTAAGTCCACTGTTAGATAGATAGACATCGTTTAAGTCCACTGTTAGATAGGTAGACATCGTTTAAGTCCACTGTTAGATAGGTAGACATCGTTTAAGTCCACTGTTAGATAGGTAGACATTGTTTAAGTCCACTGTTAGATAGGTAGACATCGTTCAAGTCCATGTTAGATAGGTAGACATTGTTTAAGTCCACTGTTAGATAGGTAGACATCGTTTAAGTCCACTGTTAGATAGGTAGACATCGTTTAAGTCCACTGTTAGATAGGTAGACATCGTTTAAGTCCACTGTTAGATAGGTAGACATCGTTTAAGTCCACTGTTAGACAGGTAGACATCGTTTAAGTCCACTGTTAGACAGGTAGACATCGTTTAAGTCCACTGTTAGATAGGTAGACATCGTTTAAGTCCACTGTTAGATAGGTAGACATCGTTTAAGTCCACTGTTAGATAGGTAGACATCGTTTAAGTCCTCTGTTAGATAGGTAGACATCATTTAAGTCCACTGTTAGATAGGTAGACATCATTTAAGTCCACTGTTAGATAGGTAGACATCGTTTAAGTCCACTGTTAGATAGGTAGACATCATTTAAGTCCACTGTTAGATAGGTAGACATCGTTTAAGTCCACTGTTAGATAGGTAGACATCGTTTAAGTCCACTGTTAGATAGGTAGACATTGTTTAAGTCCACTGTTAGATAGGTAGACATCGTTTAAGTCCACTGTTAGATAGGTAGACATCGTTTAAGTCCACTGTTAGATAGGTAGACATTGTTTAAGTCCACTGTTAGATAGGTAGACATCGTTTAAGTCCACTGTTAGATAGGTAGACATTGTTTAAGTCCACTGTTAGATAGGTAGACATCGTTTAAGTCCACTGTTAGATAGGTAGACATCGTTTAAGTCCACTGTTAGATAGGTAGACATCATTTAAGTCCTCTGTTAGATAGGTAGACATCGTTTAAGTCCACTGTTAGATAGGTAGACATCATTTAAGTCCACAGTTAGATAGGTAGACATCATTTAAGTCCACTGTTAGATAGGTAGACATCGTTTAAGTCCACTGTTAGATAGGTAGACATCATTTAAGTCCACTGTTAGATAGGTAGACATCGTTTAAGTCCACTGTTAGATAGGTAGACATCATTTAAGTCCACAGTTAGATAGGTAGACATCATTTAAGTCCACTGTTAGATAGGTAGACATCGTTTAAGTCCACTGTTAGATAGGTAGACATCATTTAAGTCCACTGTTAGATAGGTAGACATCGTTTAAGTCCACAGTTAGATAGGTAGACATCATTTAAGTCCACTGTTAGATAGGTAGACATCGTTTAAGTCCACTGTTAGATAGGTAGACATCGTTTAAGTCCACTGTTAGATAGGTAGACATCGTTTAAGTCCACTGTTAGATAGGTAGACATCGTTTAAGTCCACTGTTAGATAGGTAGACATCATTTAAGTCCACTGTTAGATAGGTAGACATCGTTTAAGTCCACTGTTAGATAGGTAGACATCATTTAAGTCCTCTTTTAGATAGGTAGACATCGTTTAAGTCCACTGTTAGATAGGTAGACATCGTTTAAGTCCACTGTTAGATAGGTAGACATCGCTCAGAGTTGCAGGTCCCATCTTGGCATGTTCAATTTTTTTTGTTGCAAATTTGAAGTTATATTATGAAAAAAAGACGTTAAAAGAAAATTTTCTATGTCATTTATTTTTTCTTAAAAATGACCAGATGCTGCAAATCAACTTAAAAGTTTTGAATTTGATCTGCAGGAAAGGTCCCCTGATAGATGGCACAGAATGACGTATGTTTGGTTGCATTTAAAATGAGCAATATTTCAAACACTGACTATCTCTCTGCATCAACATGAAACAAAAGAAAAAAGGACATGTCTACTGATTTTATTAGAGGAGAAATTATGTTTTAAATAATAAGCAGCCAATACAGTATCAGTCGTATTATTAATAGCTTGGTGTTCTTGACAATAAGCTTAAATGGGATATGTGGACCAATCATATACTGTAAGTATAAACCCACAACAGAGAATTAATTTTTAAAGCAAAAACTTTCCTGTATTGTCCACAACATAAAGCTCCTGATGTTTTATAGGGATTTCATCGAAAGTGTTATGATATTCTGTATTATTTGTTGGTATGGAATTGCTACTGAGGTACATACAAAATTATTAAGAAAAGTAACAATGGCAAGTGAATTGTTAGGGGCTGCTATAATCAAGCATAGACAGTATCTATGAAGATTCTTTTTTAAATTATATATCGTGTATGTTTATCTATGCACAGCTCCATTGCAGGCTATAGGAGTCCCCTGTTGGTAAGGTAGAAATCGGTCAGAGTCGCAGGTCTCCTCTTGGTATGTTTAAAAATAAGAAAATGCATATTATGTCTACCTATTATTTTTGAAAAATCCCTATATATATATATATATATATATATATATATATATATTGTAATGATTCACGAAGCACAGAGGAATCCATTTGCAGCTTTTATTAAACAAGGTCGTACAGGCAGGGTCAAAACGAGGCAGACAGGGCAATGCAGAGCAGACAACAGGATAAACAGGAGACAGGCAAAGATCAGGGCAGGCAGCAATAATCGTAGTCAATAAACAGTCCAAGTTCAGGCCAGGCAGATATCAGTCGTAGAATAATCAAACAGTCCAAAGTCCAAAACCAGAAAACCAGAATCAGGATACAAACGCTCAGAAATGATCACCGGGGCAAATCAAGACTTCGCACTGGTGTGGTGTGTGGACGTGGCTTTTATGTGTGTGTGTTAATGGCGTGCAGGTGTGTGACGCAATCAGTCCCAGGTAAGCGGCATGATGGGAATTTGAGTTTGTAGCCAATGATCAGTATTCTGGTGAAGGCTCCCTCTGGTGGCGGAGAGGAGACAGAGCGGGAGCCTCCATTGTAACAGAGCCCCCCCCCTGCGAGCGGCTCCTGACGCGAGGAGGCGGTTGTCGTCGGGGTCTCCCACGGGGTCGAGGGGCCGGTTTCTCCGGGTATGTCCTATGGAACTCTTCAGTGAGAGTGGGGTCCAGGATATCCCTTGAATTGACCCAGGACTGTTCCTCCGGACCGTACCCCTCCCAATCGACCAGATATTGGAGCATGTTACCCCGACGTCTGGAATCCAGCAACTTGTGCACTCTGTAGGCCTCCTCGCCGTCAACCAGAAAGGCAGGAGGGCCCTGAGAGGCGGCCCCCTCCTCCGTCTCTCCCCTCGGACCACCAGCGGGTTTTAACAGAGAAACATGAAAAGTGGGAGAGATACGATAGTTAGCGGGCAGGTCTAAACGGAATGAAACAGGTGATATTTGTCTTATAATTTGGAACGGACCAACATACCTGGGACTGAGTTTGCGACATGGAAGTTTGAGGCGTAAGTCTCTGGTTGATAGCCATACCCATTGACCACTCTGGTATTCTGGAGCTGGGCGACGACGACGGTTGGCCTGGTGTTCCTGACGCCTGACAGCATGCCTCAGATGAGTGTGTGCTTGATCCCAAACCTCTTCACTTTTGTGTAACCATTCTGTAACGGATGGGAGTTCAGTGGGCTCACCGGACCATGGGAAGAGAGGAGGCTGAAAACCCAGTATACATTTGAAGGGGGTGATACCAGTAGCAGGTTTGACCAACGAATTTTGAGCATACTCAGCCCAGAATAAATATCTGCTCCAATCCTGTTGGTGTTGCTGGCAGTATGTTCTTAGGAAGCGGATGATATCTTGATTAAGACGTTCGGTCTGACCATTGGACTGAGGGTGATAACCGGAAGTGAGGCTGATGTTCACGTTTAAATGTTTGAAGAATGCGGACCAGACTCTGGAAGTAAACTGAGGTCCTCTGTCAGATACTATATCCTCAGGTAGTCCGTAAAATCTGAAAACTTGGTTGCATAGTAGTTCAGCTGTTTCGAAGGCAGTGGGAAGTTTAGTGAGGGGAATGAGACGGCAGGCTTTGGAGAATCGATCCACAATGGTGAGAATTGTCGTGTGTCCTTGAGAATTGGGGAGATCTGTGATGAAGTCTACGGCAATGTGTGACCAGGGTCGTTGAGGTGTTGGAAGGGGACATAGAAGGCCTGCTGGTAGTTTACGGGTGGATTTGGAAGTTTGACAATTGATACAGTTCTGGACATATTTGATGGTGTCGGATGAGAGAGTAGGCCACCAAAATCGATTCTGCAGTAGTTGGATTGTGGCAGAGATACCAGGATGACCGGAGCTTGGTGTGGAGTGGACTTGATCGATGAGGCGAGATCGTAGTGCTTCAGGGACAAAGAGGAGATTGGCTGGACAATTGCTGGGGGTTGGAGTCTGAAGATTGGCCTGTTGGATTTCGGTTACGATGTCCCACTGAACTGGAGCTACTAAGAGGTTCTCGTGGATGATGTTTTCGGGGTTCTCTTTGTGGACTGCTTCTTCTGTTTGACGAGAGAGGGCATCGGCTTTGACGTTCTTGGTGCCTGGGCGGTAAGTGACAGTGAAGTTGAAACGTGTAAAGAACAGTGCCCATCTTGCTTGACGAGGGTTGAGACGTTTGGCGGATCGGAGATACTCAAGGTTTTTATGATCTGTGAGAATGATGAATGGTTCTGAAGCTCCCTCCAGCCAGTGTCGCCATTCCTCTAGAGCCAGTTTCATTGCTAGCAGTTCGCGATTCCCCACATCATAATTCCGCTCGGCTGAAGAAAGCTTGCGGGAGAAGAAAGCACACGGGTACATTTTGGCTGGGTTTCCCTGACGTTGAGATAATATGGCCCCCACTCCTGTGTTCGAAGCATCTACCTCCACAATGAACTGACGCTCTGGATCGGGATGACGTAGGATGGGTGCAGTAGTAAATCGGGTTTTTAACTCTTGAAAAGCCTGCTGTGCTTCGGGGTTCCAGGCAATTCGAGAGCAATGGCGTTTGGTTAAAGCTGTTAGTGGAGCGGCAATGAGACTGAAGTTTCTAATAAATCTTCGATAAAAGTTAGCGAATCCCAGGAATCTCTGTAATTCTTTGACTGTCTGAGGTAATGGCCAATCCAGCACTCCTTTCACCTTTTTGTCGTCCATGGCCACTCCTTCCTGGCTGATGATGTAACCCAGAAATGAAACGCTAGTTTGATGAAACTCACACTTCTCGATCTTGGCATACAACTGGAACTGAATCAAGCGTTGAAGTACGGATCTGACGTGTTGGATGTGTTCCTCCAGTGAGTTTGAGTAAATCAGGATGTCATCGATGTACACGATTACCCATTTGTCCAGCATGTCACGAAACACATCGTTCATAAAGGCCTGAAAGACGGAAGGACTGTTAGATAAGCCGAAAGGCATGACCAGATATTCATAGTGCCCACTAGTGGTGGAGAAGGCTGTTTTCCATTCATCCCCCTCTCGAATGCGGATCAGGTTATATGCATTGCGCAGATCGAGCTTGGTGTAGTATTGCGCCTGTCTCAGCTGCTCCAGTGCGGCTGGCACCAGAGGTAAGGGGTATCGATACTTGACGGTGATATCATTTAACCCGCGATAGTCAATGCAAGGCCTGAGTCCTCCATCCTTCTTCTTGACGAAGAAAAACCCCGCAGCGGCTGGTGAGGTGGAAGGTCGAATGAACCCTTTGGCTGTCTCTTCCTCAATGTACTTTTTCATGGCTTCAGACTCAGGCTTTGATAGGGGAAAGATTCTGCCTTTAGGGGGTGTGGCGCCGGGCATTAACTCAATGGCACAGTCTGTTGGACGATGTTCGGGAAGTTGAGAAGCTTTTTCTTTACTGAAGGCTTCTGTGAGGTCGGAATAGACTGCCGGTAGCTCTCCTAGCTCATGGTTTTGGGTGTCTGGTTCTGGTTTGGAACAGGTTACTCTTTTGACTTTAGACAAACAATGGTTGTTACAGGCTTCACTCCAACGGATGATTTGTCCCTCCTTCCAGGAAATGTGTGGGTTGTGAGTGTGCAACCAAGGGTGGCCGAGGATGATAGAGTGATGTGGAGCGTGAATGACGTAAAATTTGATCTGCTCAGAATGAAGAGAACCGATCTGCATTTGAACCTTCTCCGTTTCGAACTGGATTTTGCCGTCTCCAATGGGATGACCATCTAGCGCCTCCACTGACAAAAAAGAATGACAAGGATTAAGTTTGAGTTTGATCTGATGGGCGAATGTTTGAGAAATGAAATTTCCAGCGGCTCCAGAGTCTATGAGGGCTGTGGCTTCAATACATTGGTTTTGTATAGTGAAACGAATGGGGAGAGTGAAACTGGATGGAGATCTTTGATATTGATTTACAGAACCCACCGCAAGAGTGCGAGTTGGAGGTCGGACTGGACAGGAGAGCTTCATATGGCCGGATTGACCACAGTACATACAGAGACGGTGTTGCAGTCTGCGTTCCCGTTCTTCTGGAGTGATGTGCGTGAACCCGATCTGCATAGGTTCGTGAGCGGGAGCTGCCTCGAGTGATTGACGGATAGGTGCCCTAGTGATGCGTCTGGAACGCACGAGATTATCGACTTGAATGGCCAGACTTACATACTCGTTCAAGCTCTTTCCTTCATCTCGACAAGCTAATTCAGATTGAAGTTCAATAGAGAGTCCCTTCCTGAACAGCGTCTTTAATGTGTCTTCGACCCAGTTCGTCTGTGCAGCGAGGGTGCGAAACGTGAGTGCATACTCGGCGGCGGTACTCTTTCCCTGGGTGAGATTTAGAAGCTGCTCTCCAGCGCTCCCTTTCTCAGAAGAGTGTTCGAAGACTTGACGAAACTGTTGAAGGAATTCTTGAAATGTGGTGAATGAAGACCCCTCTGGTTTCCAGACTGCCGTAGCCCACTCCAATGCTTTGCCCGTGAGCAGGGAACAAACAAATGCAATGCGACTGGCTTGGGTGGAGTACAATGTCGGTTGCTGGTCGACGAAGAGTGTGCATTGCAAAAGAAATCCCTTGCATTTGCTTGGTGTGCCATCAAATTTGTCAGGAAATGCGAGTCGGGGATTGACCGCTGTACTCACTGTAGCAGGAGAGACACTCTGCGGTGATGGTGCAGCGGGCGTGCTGGGAGCAGTGCAAACAGCGGTGCGAAGCTCCAGTATCCCCTGCACGAGCTGCTCCGTGACAGTAGTCAGGTGGCTGAGCTGCTGATGGTGTAAATCCAGACGAGAAGCTTGGGATGTGAGATCGGAGGTCAATTGCATGACGGCTGCTGGATTAGTTAGAGGCGAAGTCTTCTGTAATGATTCACGAAGCACAGAGGAATCCATTTGCAGCTTTTATTAAACAAGGTCGTACAGGCAGGGTCAAAACGAGGCAGACAGGGCAATGCAGAGCAGACAACAGGATAAACAGGAGACAGGCAAAGATCAGGGCAGGCAGCAATAATCGTAGTCAATAAACAGTCCAAGTTCAGGCCAGGCAGATATCAGTCGTAGAATAATCAAACAGTCCAAAGTCCAAAACCAGAAAACCAGAATCAGGATACAAACGCTCAGAAATGATCACCGGGGCAAATCAAGACTTCGCACTGGTGTGGTGTGTGGACGTGGCTTTTATGTGTGTGTGTTAATGGCGTGCAGGTGTGTGACGCAATCAGTCCCAGGTAAGCGGCATGATGGGAATTTGAGTTTGTAGCCAATGATCAGTATTCTGGTGAAGGCTCCCTCTGGTGGCGGAGAGGAGACAGAGCGGGAGCCTCCATTGTAACATATATATATAAACAATGAAGACAGACTTTACTGCCAGTTCACTTCACTGTCACTAACTTATCACTAATCTAACATATATATATATATATATAATTTTTATTTGATATATTTCATTATGAAGAAAGACTTCACTGCCAGTTCAATTCACTGGTCTCTCACACACACAGCTCCATTGCAGGCTATAGGAGTCCCCTGTTGGTAAGGTAGAAATCGGTCAGAGTTTCAGGTCCCCACTTGGCATGTTTTTTTTTTTAAAATAAAAAAATATATTTTTAAAGTTACATTATGAAAAAATACCTTAAAAGAAAATTTTGTATGTCATTTTTGTTTCTTCAAAATTACCAGAAACACTAGTCCCCTCTTGGCCAGTGTAGCGCGATAGTCCCCTGTTAGTAATATAGACGTGTATGTGTGTGTGTGTTCGGCGTGATGAAAGCTGGAGCCGTGTTTGGCTCTTTCTGCTGAGTTTGGCTCTTGCTTTGTTTGGAGGCCGAGGGCGATGTCACTGGCCTCGTGTCTCTTCATCTATCAGCCGCTTTCTGAAATCTACAGCCTTCTGGTCTCTATCGATTCTGCACATCATTTTTGTTCGCCCCCTGCTGACACTGAAAGCTAAAGCTGAAGCCCAGATGGAGATTCAGAACAGCGAGGAGTAACTCGGCTGTTTCCTTCAAGAAGATTAAAAAGGAAGTTTGCTGATGGTTGAGAGATCCAGACATCAGATCATCCCGAAAACATAAAGCAGGGGAACACGACTGTGATGTTTCTGGCAGCTTGTGATGTCAGTTGAGATTGTGTAATCTTGTCTCCAGTGTGAGCGTCTTTCCCATAATCCTCATCTGTGATTATGACAGATATATTCTGTCTGTGCTGCAGGTGTGCTGTAGATGTTCATCACTTGCTGTTTGACTCAAATTTACTGTCTCGCCTTCAAGTCGAGATCAAGATCAAGTTCTTATCCTCCTGAACAGGCCAGCTAGTTCTGACTGGTTTATGCTGGTTAGTGCTGGTCTGGTCTGT
The DNA here is from genome assembly GCA_038021265.1 of Cyprinella venusta. Classification (NCBI taxonomy): domain Eukaryota; kingdom Metazoa; phylum Chordata; class Actinopteri; order Cypriniformes; family Leuciscidae; genus Cyprinella; species Cyprinella venusta. Next base: position 17,541,293 of record CM075885.1, read on the forward strand.
CCATAATCTATAAATTCTTGCTGGGTGACACCAGCATCCGAAATAAGTGACACGTGAAGGCCAAGTTCGGTCCTGTACTCGTAATGTGTCCTTTGAGAACAAATGCTGGTGATCTATTGCTGGTCTTTTCACACTAACTAAAAAATTAACAGTTTATGTACAAAATAATGTACATGGTTATTTTTTTAAATATTTTTTTAATAAAACCTCATTAATATAGTGTAAGCGTAATATTATAAAAACAAAACACAAATAATTTAATATCAAATAATATATATATATTTAAATTTAGTTTGAAAACCCCTGGTATACGGTAATCATTCAGCACTATGACTTATAGAAGTGCAATGGTGATAATATCATCACCTGTTTCAGGCATCACTGTACATGGTACCGACACATACATTTCAGGGAAAGAAGGAGTGAAGAAAATGAGCTGTATGGACTTCACAGCAAATATCAAACGCTCTACTGAGTGAGTGTAAATGATTTTGACCTCACCGTTAAACACAAACGAGTTTCACGCTGTCAAGGCTCACGGTTCTGCCGTCACTCCAGACTTCTGCCACTGTAATCAGTTTTATATTGTGTATGTGGTGGTCAGTGTGTTTGGAGTTTCACTCACTTTTGTGTGTGATTGCAGAATCTCGTCTTCATTCCTATTACAGGTTTAATTCAGCCTCAGTTTGTGCCGTAGATCAGAGTCATTTGTCTGAGAAATAAACGCCGTCACTGGTTCAGTCACAGTTGCACTGGAGACTCATCCATCACCAGTAGGACAGCGGGCGCCTCGTGCTGATTGGACATTTAGGATCAACTATTAAGAGAAAGAGAGAAAAAAATATATAAAATACAGATCTGTGCCTTTATAAATCCTTCATTTATCCACACTTCTACACATCCTAGAAAGTTTAATGGCCATCTGTCTGGTTGTGCTGACATATGAAGCTCTATGGAAATGATGGAAGATGATGGTATTTAAGTATTTATGGTCTCTTTAAATGGTTTTCAGGATAAAGCCCCTCAGACGGACGGGATGCTGCTGAAGAGGGATTTTGGGGCTCAGTGAGCAAAGCAAAGTGAAAAACTCATGAATCCATCCGCTCACAAATAGCAGAAGGCATTTTATAATGCGCATTAGATCGGGACAAACTGGCTCTCAGAGGACTGTTCAATAAAGCGTGATGTAATCCTGTAATTGGATTGATTATGACAGAGACACGCCGGCCGTCACACTGTAGAAGCACGCAAACACAACATACACACACGCATATTGCTGTTCTCACAATCTCACTAAACTAAAAGACTATTTTAGATGAACCTAATGCTTCAATTTGTTGAATCTGACCACCAACTTTCACCAAACAAATGCAAATTAATCAATGTTCATGCTGATAGGCCAATGGCAAATAAGAGTGTTAAATCTTTTGAAAAGAATAATGCCATGTGGTGTAACCATCATGTAATATAGTTTCCATTCCCTTTTCACAGATTTTTTAAATAACAAAATGAATTTTATTTCAGAAATTATGCTTGTGTATGAATTACAATGTTCTTTTTAAATGTCATTTACCCAGCAAAAGTTTCAAGTAAAGCACCATAAGATGTTTGACTGAAGGTGTCCGCCCATTTTTGAGCACTGATTCACTCTATCGTCTAAGATTTTTCTCCTCTTCACACAACATGCATCAGCTTAATATCAGCAGAAACTGATTGACAGGTGGAACATGTACTGAAATGCTCCAGACTTTCAGACATGTCGATGCAAGTTTAATGTTCAGTGCTTTAGAGATGAACTACATCAGCATCTGCTTTTAATTAGTCTGGGTTTGAAGGTAATTTTCACACTTTCCTCTCTCTCTGTTCATATTCTTCAGTGTTCCCCTCAGATCTGAGGTGGGTTGGAGTCGCACTGGATCTGAAGTGAAGTTCCTGATTTCAATCACATCTCATTACTGCAAATATGCCATGAAATGAGAGTTTGAGCATCAACATAATCAGCTCTTCTGTCTCGTCTGGGCTGGTTTTATTTGCCCGCTGATTAAAACTTCATGAAATCTCACATTCTTCAAACAAGCAGTTTTAGGTGAACATTTTCAACTGAGAGAGTGTTTAGTGATGTTTTTTTCTGTACAAGCACTTTTATGTTTAAACGTTTACGTTCCTCCCGCAAAGTTTGTTCCTTCGGCTTTTTCCCCGGAGTGTGTTGGTCGATTCTTTGATAAAATGATTACAAAACATCAGGGTCTTTTACTACAGTCACTCACTGTATGTGTAAGTCACCTCCAGTGTTATTGATCGAACACTTTCTGCCCTAGTAGGGTTTATGGGTGTTTTCATGAGCATTAGCTGAATATCCAGTATTTTTAGACTGAACGCTCATCTGAACGTTGATGCTTTTGTGCTGGTTTACATGAATAAACATTTGTCTCAATTATTGAATCTTTTTATGTTCATACAAATATTTACACATAAGAAATTTGCTGATGAAAAAATCAGACGTTTCTTTTTTTTTTTTTGGCTGAGGATACATACTTTATGTACATTATGACCACTAAATATACAACAAATTCATCCACACTGCTGCTAAAATTCACTGTCAATATTGTAGCTACATTTAATAAAAAACAAACACAAATAGATCTGGCCTGAAGTTGTGTCCTTCCCATCACCCCTGTGCATGTGTGTGTGTTTTGTGGACACAGAACACTGCATGCCTGTGTAATTACAAGTGTTTATTTTGAGTGTGTACATGTGGGCACATGAATATGCACGTGTTTGTAAAGCGTGTGCGTGAGTGTGTGTGCTTGCTACGCTTACATACAACCAAATAATCCATTAGTAATTGGATAGACGGCTCAATCTGACTGAAAAGACTTCATGTAAATAGCCTACCTTAATCGATCCGAATGAAATTCCGATAGGATTGAAAAGGATAGTTTATTCATATTCTAATCTAAAATTCTTGAAAACCGAATCTGAAAGGACTGCGTATGTGAAATGACAATGAATGACACGTGTAATAGTGTCCGGTCATTCTAAAATTCTCCTTGCCTCTGTGAAGTGGAGCAAGACATTGTCCACCAGTCTTTGTTTCATATTTCTATCCACATATGACTGGTTTTGGGAACGGTAGGGCTATTTTTACAGTGTGATAATAATTATGAGCAGTGCTGAAAAACGGTTAATTGAGGCTCACTGTCTCCAAATGACCAGAAATGGATATTAAGTCTGCTGTTTAAAACAAATAAAGAACCAATGTAGAAGAATGGTTATTATGCACTAACAGTGGGAAACTCTGTATATTCGTGCAGTGTGCACGTCAACAAAATCAATTCCGATTTGAAGCTTGTGACATAAACGCGCACATGTAAACACATACAGTACAGTACGTTTGGATTGTTCAATCGGAATGAATTCAGTCCGATTGAAACTAAAGTTGTGCATGTAAACAGAGCCACTTAGGGATATTCCCACAGCGGTGTCAGTCGTCAATCACTGTGTGGTGATGTCACAGTGCCATCGGGAAAAAGGGGGAGAGGGAGATAAGGGGAAAAGAGCGGGAATGTTTGGATGGACTGAAGGTGAAAGCTGAGGTGGATCGGGTGAATGAGCAAGGATAGTTTTAATTGTCTCGACCCTGAGAGGGCAAACGGCCGGCTCTGACCAATCACAGCGCTCCGTCAGCCTGAAGCTACAGCAGCTAAATCTATAACACACTGCTATAAAAAGCATATCACAGTAACCCTGATGAAACAATGAGAGAGCAATGCTGACCGCACCGTCATCAACCAAAAGACTGATAAGACTAGCTTCAGCAAACTGTACAGTTCAAAGTCTGAAACTGAATGCATTTGTTAACGTGTGAACGAGCTACACCTGACTTAAAGATTTAAAGTGTGTCTAATTGGCTGTGTGGTCGGACTGAATCAGCCAATGAGCAAGCTGTATAGGTGATTTTTAGAGCACTCTGTGCAGTGCTGTATATTTATAATGATATTTGCTCTCAGATGCTTTGAATTGAATGCTGAAAAAGTTAACATGCTAAACTACAACATTTAACTAAACATTTCCCCTGATTTTTTTTTTTTTTTTTTTTTTTTTTGCTTTGGAAAAATAATTAATGTAAATAATGTATTAATAAATCTGAATTGAATTTGTTTCTATTCTAAGTAACATTAAAAATGGGTTAATATGAATTAAATATTATATATATATATATATATATATATATATATATTAAGATTTTTTAAAGATATTATTTGATTTAGGGAACAATATGTTGTCTTGTATCACACTCAAAATTTTTTCAAACAATATGAATGGGTCTAGATACCATTCAAAAGTTTAGAGTCATGTTTTTTTTTTTTTAAGAAATATTTAGTTTTTCATCAAGAACGCAATTGATCAAGTAACATTTACAAGTTGTTACAAAAGATTTATATTTCAAATAAAAGATGTTGTTTTGAACTTGATATTTTCATATTCATCTACACGTATAACTGCTGAAAATGTAGCTTTGCCATCACTGGAATAAATTCCACTTTAAAATATATTAAAATAGAAAACAGTTAGTATAAATTGCAATAATATTAAAAATAAAAATACTTTTTTTTTGATCAAATAAACTGCAAGTAAAAGAGCTTAGGTTTTAGCAAAAAAAATATGTTTTAAAAATAAAGTCATAGTTGATAACAGTGAAGATAAAAAGCATGTGATTCATGAAAATATCACAACGACCCCGGCACAGCGCATTAAACTCTTAACAGGCTATGAATAATTAACTCTTCAACTTGTGTTTTGTGATTTATTCACCAAACAGCTCATTGATTTCACTCATCAAGAAACAATCACTGCCAATCTGAGCATAAAATGAAGAATCTGAGGTTAATAATGGATAGAAACTCAAACCAAAACTCTCTTAACATGAAACCAATTACTATATACAGTACATCACAACATCACTGACACTACCGGAGATCTGTGAGAGTTTGAAACCAAACAAAGTCAAACGAAAGACCTTAAGGGCCGAAGTGTCACCACATGTTGAAAGCGCTGCAGAAAATAATTGAATCGCTCAGGAACCTGCAGCAAATAATCAGGCTGGTTACATTCGAGAGTAATTACATTAATCATTTTATGTGTCGTGTCGTGTTATTAGAACAAGCATCCTGGAAGTCAAAATAAACTGGTGTGCTTCTGTACCGAAACAATTTCATTAGGAGTCGTGATTTTACTGTAACAGCTCAAAAATACCTCGGAAACTGTGATAAATATAGACATAATTGAACACTTCTGCAGATCAAAGCACAAACTGAACTGAGTACAGGGAAAATAGCCTTTAAAGATGCATTACTAAAACACTGAAGTGAATTTTTTTTCCTAATATACTCTGAGAAAGGTTTGAGATGCTGAACACGGTTTCAAATAAACTGTGGTGAAATTTGTCTTATTAGTGGCTTGCTATTTGTATATTTTGTACAAGAAAAAATATTCAGTCTAAAGAATTAGAAATTGAGTATGAATCAATATTTGGCAATTTTACAAACACAAAAGCAGTCTGAACAATAATTGACTCTGAACTGGTTTCACAAATAGATTTTGACTAAATAAGTGTCTTTTATTGCCAATTCAGTTCTGTCGGATTTAAAACCAGCTCCAATATTAAACACTCGTGGACTGCATTATTTCATATAAAGATCATCATTAAGATATGAACAGAGATAGTCTTCTCTCAGATTAGCCCAAATAACTCTTGACCTCTGCAGTTCTTGTCTCAAGGGATGAATTCACACGTTGGCATTGGCGTTGTGGTCGTTCTCCTCGAGGGTCTTTTGTAATGAACTATTTCATACTTGCTTAGCTTGACTGTTGCCTTGGGCTACAAATATTCCTATTGTCATTCTTCTCTGAGATCGTATTAAGTGTCTGAAGTTCTTCATAATTCTCTCTTACAGGGCTATATCAGTCTCATCCTCTATTCTCTGTGTCCGTCTCTCTGTCTCATAAACTGACACTCAGAGCGTGGTGACATTATTCTGAGTTAATTGCTAGTTTTGTGTTAATTCTGTCACAGTTTCTCTGATCTCCGTCTGTGTCCTCACTGACCTTTTCTCTTAAAATCAAATCTCAATGTGTCATTTAGAACAGACTTTTGAACTGCCAATCAGACTGCAGGACGAATGACCCACTGCAACAGCTTTCCAGCAATAATAAAATGGCCATAAAATAGCAAACTCTTTTGTCTTGCTAAGGCTAATTTCAGAGCTAGCATTTTATGTCTCCTAAATACACACAAATAAAATTTTCACACTTTTTTCCCCCCACAAAGTTTGTTTGGAAAAGACACAAAAGAAATATATTTCGCTCACAAGATATTTACTTTGATATTTCTTCACAGTTCTTTGCTGATGCTATTGTCTCTTTGCTAAAGAGTTATGCTAACTTACAAAAATGATTTATTATGTAAATAACTAATTAAATTAATAATTATAATTGTGTCACAAGGGCGTGATTAGGCACGACGCGAAGCGGTGCGCCTGCAACCCCTTCAGCCGTTACTAATTCACGATATGCCTCAAGTACCTTATTGCTTTTATAAAACGGTTGCCACACAATATTAAAGTAAAAAATAATGTATTAGTGCAACTTTCTTGAAGTAAAATCACTAAAAGTCTTCCTTCCGCTAGAAAAAAATAGTCCCTGAGCGTGAACAGCAACAACGTTCCAATGTGTAAAATGCATGAAAGCTCAAATAAAAACAACATACCGCAATGTTGCGCAGCGATCAATAGAACCGTTGGGTGAAGCGGTCATAGCCGTGTTTTATCGTGAATAAAGCACAGCTCTTGACCAATCAGAATGAGGGATTCGATATATATATATATATATATATATATATATATATAGAGAGAGAGAGAGAGAGAGAGAGAGAGAGAGAGAGAGAGATAAAGCCAGAGGCCTCAAATCTTCCTAGCCCTCCTAGGAAAGCAACATTGTTCAAGTCTCGCCACGGTTTTTGCTCGTTAAGTTCCAGAAAATGCGACTGTTCCAGTGTATTCTGCAGTAAACAGTGTTTATTTCAACACACAAACACAGCCCACCACAGAACAGGGCTTGCACAAATAAAATCGACTCATTTCGATGTAGCGAATGTGCCCAAAACCCAGTGCCCACAAACACTATACACTGCATGTCCCACGGTTTCTGTAAAAACGAAACCAACACAAATGTGGTCAGCTCATGCCGACGGTGTTTCAGTGCAGTAAATGTGCCCACTGTCCCGCGCCCACATTCACTCACAGACATGTTAAGTCCCACGGGATTTGCCCAGATCGCTCTCTCTCAACAAACTGCTAGAAGGGAGTGCTATCGGCGCGCCCCCCGCCTCAAACCCTGCAAGTGTTTATGTTACAGCACAACATATCTCTCCTGTCACCGCTAAGTTGCGGCCAGAGCCCAGATCTCATTCTACCCCTAGCTATTCATGCAATTGTGTGGGCAAAGCTTCCCAGGGTATCAGAATGGGTGCTGAACATTTTAAAAAGAGGCCATCTGTTGCAGTTCGCTCGACGTCCCCGCTGCTACACGGCGCGGGTCGAAACCACGGTAAAAACTGAAGTAGCCAATCTACTTCGAGTCGAGATAGCGAAACTATTGAGCAAAAGGGGCGATAGAGCCTTTATCTCAAGCTCAGAGCGAAGGGGGTTTATACAGCAGATATTTTCTGGTACCGAAAAAAGACGGGGGTCTCAGACCCATTCTAGAGCTAAGACAGCTGAACACAGTGCTTGTGAAACATGCGTTCAGAATGCTCACAACCAGGAAAATCCTCTTGCAGATTTGCCAAGGGGTCTGGTTTATGTCAATAGATCTGAAGGACACGTATTTCCAAATACAAATAGCGTCACGTCATAGACGTCCAACCGTTCAGCCTGTCCCTAGCACCCTGCACATTTTCAAAGTGAATGGACCCGGCTCTCCCACCCCTGAAACTTTGGGGCATGCGAGTTTTGAACTACTTGGATGATTGGCTGATTCTAGTTCGATCACACTTGAGAGCTCATAGAACACAGAACCATATTACCCAAACATCTCAAGAATCTAGGTCTCAAAGTCAATTGGGCAAAAAGTTTGCTGTCTCCCAGTCAGAGAATATCTTTTCTGGGCACAGAACTGGACTAGCTGTCTATGACAGCGTGACTGTCGCCAGAGCACAGACTGAACATTCAGTGCATCACAAAATCTTTCCGCTCCGGCACTAGAGTCCCGCTCAAAAGGTTTCAAAAAATGTTCGGTCTCATGGCCTCAGCATCATCAGTACTCCAGTTGGGTCTCGCTTCAGTGAAGTGCATTGGGGATTTACAAGCGATCTTTACAAATAAGCGTGACATATATTGCCCAAAATTTGGGCCAAATGACTTGAAAGTCATCCTCAAACCAAGACACGGATACGTGCCTAAATCCCTCAACACACTGTTCATGGCTCAGGTTATTTCCCTGTCGGTTAACAACGAGGAAAAGGACGCGAGCTTCCTTTGCCCAGTCAGGGCAAACATAAATAATGAAGACATGGTGCCATTTTTAAAGGTAAAAGATAAACACAAACATAAAACTGGCAGAAGTTGAAGTAACACCATCTCAAGAGGTGTTTCATTAGTATTTTATTAAGAGCGTGTGGCCTGATACACACGTGAGCAGATCAATCATGCTTCTCTGTGTCTCATGTCTCCACCATCTGCGAGACTCTCGTCCATACGTTTCTCAGTCTCACTTTTGCCCCTCTTCCCTCTCCGTGTCCCCGTCTCTCATTAGCATGTTCCTCTCAAGAGCTCTTGTCCCTCTCACTATCGGGTTCTCCTCATCTCTTCCCTCTCCTCTTTTCCTGAATCAGTTTTTTGTATCTCCATCTCACTTGTCTAGTCCTCTTGTCTTTGTAAGCGATGTGACCTGGCCTCTGTTCTCTGAGGAGAGAGCGGCTGCTGAGTTGCAGAGCAGAAAGTTTTGTGGACTTCACTGTGGATTTCTCCGCCTGTCCGTTTCCAGGCTCAGGGTCGCTGAGGGTCTCTGGAGGTCGACAGGGTCAAACCTCCGTCTCGCTCCCGTGGCTTTTGACAGCTCTTCAGCGCTTTAGTTCTGCATGTTTAGGCTTGTGTCTCATTCTCACTTGAAGACAAAGACACTGATTCAAAAGAAACTTGTTTCTGCATATGTATGTGTGTCGTCTAATCTGTCTTCCATGGCTGTGAACAAGTTTTGTTCGTTTTTTCCCACTCCTCCACAACAATAATAGACCTCTCCAGATCGCTCTTCACTCCGGGGATTGTCAAATACGTGCTCTGAAAACAGGGTTCTGTCTCATCCGGGCGATGAGTCTCGTCGCCCTCCTCACTCAGCGCTTGTCTCAAGAGCCTCTCCAAATATTTATCCTCTGACTGCAAGGTTTCACTTTTACTAAACTAACAAGACACAATATCACATTTTGTTTTTCAGATTATTTTGCCACTATTTGCAGATATTTTGTTGTGCTGGTGAGAAGCTGTTCTAGTTTATGTTTATCCACTAATAGCAGCTAGGCCTTATGGCCCACCATTTTTGTTTTCCTTATAGGAAGATCCAATCAAAACTAGCTTAAGGTGGTAACATATTTGGTTTTTAACTTGTCTAAGCTGATCATTTATGATTTTCTTAAAGGGATATTCCACTTTTTTGGAAATAGGCTGATTTTATCACTCCTCCAGAGTTAAACAGTTTTTGAATCCATTCAGCCGATGTTCTGATATTTAGAAGAATATCAGTAAACAGACAGTTTCTGGTCTCATTGACTTCCATAGTATATTTTTTTCCTGCTATGGAAGTCAATGAGACCAGAAACTGTCTGGTTACTGATATTCTTCTAAATATCAGAAAATCGGCTGAATGGATTCGAAAACTGTAAAAGCCAACTGTTTAACTCTGGGGGAGTGGTAAAATGAGCCTATTTCCAAAAAAGTGGAGTATCCCTTTAAGTCCAGGCCGGTTAAGATGGTTGATGATCAACTGGTTTGTTAATGGTTCTGATTTTGGACTGGTAGACCAGAGTGCAGGATGGTGCTTGTGGACTGCTCTGGAAAAATGAGCTTAAGCTGGCATTGAACTGGTTCCTGGTTCTACAAAAACAGTGATTTGATCTTATATTTAATTATATTATCATTAGAATCATTATAGGAGATTTTAAACTCTTATTCAAACCATTTGAGTGAATCAGTTTGTTTGGACGGACATTGAAATGAAGAAAATAAGTATTCGCAGATTCAGCTGTATCATCAATTAACAGTTTTTCCATTTTTAGTGGTACAAATTTGTCACCAAAATATATTTCAGTAGGAACAAATACACACACACCAGGGTTTCCGTTGTCCGGTAATCACCGTACATTGGCCGGGAAAAAAAAAATGAAATGTCTGACAAAATTAAAGCTCTAACACAATATGATTTGAAAATGGTTAAACAACATCGCATGCTGCATTTCAAATAAAGTGTACGCCTGAAACGACTGTTATATTAACCTAAACAACGAACGATTAAGTGAGATGTTTCAAATATGGCCAGGCAGGGGTGCGTTTCCCGAAAGCATCGTTAGCCAACTATGGTCGCAAGCTCCGTCATTATCAGCATAGTTCAACAAGTCGGTGTTTCCCGAAACAATTGTTCCAACGAACATTCGCAAACAGCATCTCAAAGTTGTGTGGTTTGAACGACAGCTTTAGACGTGTGGTTAGAAGCATCATTTCTATATTGCGACACATTTGGACGTAATAAATCCTTATCTTGAGCAAAATAAGCAAGCTGACATTCAATACAACCGGTGCCTTTTATTTAGAATACATACAAATGTAATTAACGTCTTTTAGTTTTTCAAAAGTTTTAAAATAACGTGTTTGAAGAGTGCACATGTGCGAACGTGCTCTACTATGTAAGAATAAAGCAAATTAAGCAAACTGTGAACAATTAGAAATAGTCCTCAGATGACATGTCTGTAATTTATATAAAACAAATTTAGCGTTAATTGGATCTCAAACAGTTTCATTAAAAGTAGTTATTACTCCACCACGTGCGAAACCAACGTGGTTGAACAATACTTTGAGACAGTGGGTTTCGGGAAACAGTCGTGACTTAGCTAGTTGATTTCTCCAACGATGCATCGTACTATGGTAGTGAAGCAGCGAACTATGTTATTGTACGGGAAACGCACCCAAGGCTAGCCTTAAAAGCTTTTCAGAGGCCAGACGCGACGGACGATGGTGAACCAGGAAGATCTCATTATATAGATCAGTGGTTCTAATCCGCGCACTCGTAAGCTGGGCTACACATTTTTTTTTTATCCATCAAAACTGAATAGCCTATGTTCATCAGTGGTTGCAGCCTATATCAAGCAGGGACACGTTAGTGTGCATTTTATTTTGTGGTTTCACCGGAATGAATAGAGAGTCTCTCCGCAAAGGCGATAGATTGAAACGCGCGTCCGAGTAAAGATTGCGCAACTCGTGTAGCGCGACGTCCATGCAACTGATAGCAGCGGACACAAGCGCTCAGCTTGATTTAAAGAACAACAGATTTTAGCGCTAGATCTCTTATTTAATAGCGAACGAAATTAATGATCTGCTAGTTCACTGGAAATGTTTTATTTGTTTGTATAGGTACACCTGTGCCTCAATGTTTCAAAAAGTGAATGTGTGTGAAACCATAGTAAAAAAACAATTGGTGTTCAGACTGATCTCATGAAGTAGCGTGTGTTTGACACGCCAATTCGTATTTCCATTTTTGGCGTCCTATCAACACGTATAATCGCTTTTCAACGTGTTTATGAACGCCGTTGACTTAACGTTATTACTGTATATACGAATATATAACTTACCTCAACCCAGTCCCTAAACCTACCCGTCACTGGGGTTAATGGCATTTATGACTGTTCCCTTACCATCCTAGGAAAGAACAAGATAGCTTCCCTGATGTAGATGTACATTTTGGTTCGTTTCGCTTCGTTTCGCTTTTCGGACATTTGACGGCGTGTACAGACACGCGGAATGACGTGGAAGTTAATGGCGTAGACATACACGCATACACACGGATAGCTCAAAATGCGTAGAGATAACACGCCACTTGACTCGAAAGTGGCGTGCATGTTTACGCAAAAGTCATGATTTCATGTTGCGGTGCTGATCGACGCCAATCGGACATTCTTTAAAGTTAGGCTTATAATAACATGTTGCATTCTATACGGTTTGATTATGTCATTTTTTTAAGTTACAAACCCTGCTTCCAGTTTTCCTCAACTTGACTAATTAAGGCTATATTTGACTGACATATCATCAAAGTCCGTAAAACGAAAACTCTGTCGGTCACTTTGACCACCACCATTTTTCCATTCAGAGCGGAAACTCTGACACACACAAGTACGTTATACTGTGCCAACTGTATATTACATCCTCTTACACTAACCATAATTCTAAACCTACCCATCACAGAAAACATTCTGCATTTGTTTAACATTAAAAAAAAAAAAAAAAAAACATTGCAAGCTGTTTTTCTCATGGGGACCAAAAATTGTCCCCAAATGACAAAGATTTCAGACTTTTTGTCCCCATAACGTGGATATGCCTGAACCACACACCCACACACACCACTTATATAAAGATGAAATTGTAAGTTTAATTTGATGTGCTGGATTTAGTGTTTCAGACTAACAGCAGGTCCATGTCAAAGTCATTCCAAGTGAATCGTGACATTGGAGTCGCTCAAGAAGTGAAACAGCTAAAACAGCTTCTTTCCCTCAAAACTCTCATACATATTTAAACAAAGAGTCTGAATTTCACCAGCTTGACATACACTGAACCCACCGGTTTCTGTCCTTTTACATTTTTTTTACTTTTTCTTCCTTTTCTTGCTCCATTTCACGCTAGTTTCCTCGTTCACTCTGTCAGCAGCCTTCTGGACCCACAATCCCTTACGGCTTGAAAGTGCTCAAGCATGATGGGTGCACAGGTGCTCGGTGATGTATCCATCCATCCATCCATCCATTCACATATTCTCTCTCTATCTCGCTCTCTGAGTGAAGTGCTCCGCTGAAGTGTTTGAACTTGTCAATGTTTTACAAAGGGCAAATTCTCTTTATTTAATATTTTAGTTTGAAACATGCACTTCTCTTTATGTGACGCGGTTGATGTGTTTTTAGTTGATGTCGATGACCCTTTTTCTCAGATTCTGCACAAACACAGCTAAAGTTTCATGGTGATAGTCTGTCTTTGTCAAAGTGTCGGTGGGTTTGTCGCAGAGCAGCAGATTGATCCTCCTCTTGTCAGAGAGGAGCTGTTGCAACGAGCCGCTAAAAGCAAACAGATTTCTGCCGAGGACAGAATGACACATCCAAACAAGACAAAGAAAAGAGTTTGAAACCCACGGCTTGGGACAGGCAGAGATGGAGTTTGTTCGTTCTGTCACAGTCTCAGTATGTATATACTGTGCAAAATTCTAAGGCACGTTAGTATTTTCACAAAAAAAAAAAAGGTTTTAAGCCAGTTATTTATACCTTTTGCTGTAGTGTGTCAGTAGGAAATCTCAGTTGAAATTTTCAAACATTCCTTTTGCCATTCATTTTCATAATGCAGTGATATTTTTGTCAACAGCCGGTATAATCCACACAGAGATCTGATCTCACTATCATCAAGTCTATCTGTGATTACATAAAAAAAGAAAGCACTAAGACAGACTAAATGCAGAATACTGTGGCGATTATTAAAGATGGTCAGTCACCGTGAGGGCTAGCACTAACTGTTTAGCACTGGAGCTCAGGGGAAACTCTGGAGTTAAACATCTCAAAATTGAAAAATGTTGCACTACACGTTGTACTCATGATTTTGTCCTTTTTGTTTTAGTACTGAAACGTAACAAGCACAGAATGACAATTGCGCCAGTCTCCTGAGGAGGTTTCCCGAGGTGTGAAGAATGTGAGCTGCTGGCCAAAGGCAATTTCTGTAGAGAAGGGCCGCAATGAATTCAACTATATTTGGATTTCCTGGAAGAAAAACTTGGGTTCACAAAGCAGCAAAAGAATGGTGTTAAGATTTTAGGTAATTTGAGCTTTAAAGGTCCCCTGACATGGGGTTATTTTATTATTTTATAATGTTTCCTGGGTTGCCCTTATAATGTTAGTATGTTTTTTAGGTCAAAAATAGTCATAATTTAGAAATAAAAGGCAACTTTACTAGTCTGGTTTTATCCTCTGATTTGAACGCTCTGTTTGAAGGGGCGTGTCTGCTGTGGGATTCAGCGTAACCGCCCACTGCTGTGATTGGCTGACATGCTTGCATATGAAATAGCTACATATTACATGTGAAACTCTCTCGAATACTTTTACTACAGCTATTATACATTTTTACTATTACAGCTATCGAGATTACCGAATCGTGAGAAGTTTCTAAAGTATTTAGATCTATTCCCATCATATAAAATGTCTGTCGATCGCGAGAATGAAGATCTTATTGCAACGCAGTTTCTGCTCTCTCTCTCTAATGCTTTCACCAATGCAGACATGATGATGTACATACAGTAAGAGTTTCGTTGTGCAGTGTAACGTGCGTCATTAATTTGTCCAGATAAACTCGCGCTGTGTGGAAAGATTGTTCTTTGATCGCTTTCTGTGTAATTTGATCAGAATTTAAATAAGATTATTTTCATCCTACTAAAAGAAACGATGTGAAGTTGATATTTTAGTCACTGGCTTGACTTATAATGCATAAAAAGTATTGAACGATTTTGAGAGAAAGATTACCTGTCTGAACTTGAACAATTAGGGTACAAATCAGAAATTGTTGCTTGGTAGCTCGATCGATTTATTTTCAGACGTTGATCGAGTTGAGGAAACAGTCGTCGGTGAAATGTTTGTACCATAAAAAAACTTTGGGAGTTGAGTCGGCGCATTTTTAGAGAAAATAAAATTAACCCATTGTTTCTTCAGAGGCTCAGAAGAAGGAACTAAAAAATACTTTTGTGTTCAATTTGTACATCCGAACACTGATCAACTGCCGTTTGCAAACCATGATATCTCTCGAGGAAAAACTCAAATCTACTGTATTTCTCTAGGAAAAACTAAAATCGTCCCTGCGTGTTCATAAATCCTGTTCCTATAGCTCGTTTTGTCATGGTTGAGCCAAATTCTCCGGGTGGGCAAAGCAGAGAAAGGTGAAGTAACCTTACCCCGTATTACGTCATAGGGGGGAGATTCAAGATCAGCGAGCCTGAGCTGCAGAGAAGAGAAAAATAGCCAAAACTCACGTTTACACCGATTGAAAATTCTAGACACGAGGGGACCAAATACAGACTGGGGGAACTCATCTTAATGTTAAAAAACCTCAGAAAATGAAAAATTCATGTCAGGGGACCTTAAAGGGATACTCCACTTTTTTTGGAAATAGGCTCATTTTACCACTCCCCCAAAGTTAAACAGTTGAGTTTTTACCATTTTCGAATCCATTCAGCCGATTTTCTGATATTTAGAAGAATATCAGTAACCAGACAGTTTCTGATCTCATTGACTTCCATAGTAGGAAAAATATATACTATGGAAGTCAATGAGACCAGAAACTGTCTGTTTACTGATATTTTTCTAAATATCAGAAAATCGGCTAAATGGATTCGAAAACGGTAAAACTCAACTGTTTAACTCTGGGGGAGTTGTAAAATGAGCCTATTTCCCAAAAAAGTGGAGTATCCCTTTAAGGCTTTAATTCTGTGAAATAATACTCAGCTCACTACTGTGTTTATGCGTCTCACTGTGACTGTGCAGTCCAAATATGACTATAAAAGGTTACAACAATGTTGCGGATTCTAAAAAAATTAAAAACAATTAGCACACAAGCTACATGCACAGTGGGAGAGCCGCGGATAGCCAGTCAACAAATTCTGCTCAGTCATCCCAGTTAATTCACAGAGATCCATCCAGATCAGAGTCATAAGGGTTTCTGTGGCACTCAGAGCGAAACAGCCAATGACAAAGAGCAATATGAATCAGATTCAATTCACCCATCATTCTCTATTAACAGACACATCATTCAAGATGTGAACACTGAGAAAAACCTCTCTGTGAAACAAACCCCAGTTTCCCATCTCCAGCCTTAGCCTGTCCAGCTAAAGCTTCAATCTCACGGCAGCTGATCTGAGAGCAGCTTGTGTGTGACTGATGAAAATTTCGGCTGATCAGTATTCACTTCACTCTCATTGTGCTGCAGATCCTCTGCTGACTGTGCCGTCTCCGTCCGAATGAACGTTCTTGTGTTTTAGGCCACGGAGAAGCTCATTCGGCTCTGAGCCGTGACGGACCTGCTGCGAATTACCCTCTTCTGGGATCAGATTTAGAGACAGATCCTCAAAGAAACGCCACACTGAGTGATCCAACACTGACAGTGTTTAACAGAAACATTACATAAACTCACTGAGCGCGTTTGAATGTGTCTTTATCCAAATGACACTCATCAAGTTTAAGAATTCAACAATAAGGCGTTTATTCATGTCTGAAACGCCTCTCGCCTGACCCGCGTCAACAAATTAGAGCGTCTGCCAATACCATCGACCGTCTGAAGCCTCTGCCGTATGAAGGCTGTAAACAAAAGACAGATTGCTTTACTGAGCTCGAGGATACGAGGGGGAAAAAAGATGCGTCATAAATGGAGGATATTGATTGAATGGTTTGTTTATCAAGTATTTGTTCTGCTGAAGTCGAAGAGTGAAGATCAGATGTTACTCAATGTGTGTATGTGTCCAGATTAGATATTTTTGAGAAGTCTTTGTGTTTGAGAGTCCTAAAAACATCAAGAGCAGCTTAAAGAGAAAATGTCTGTCACATTACTACACTTGCATTCACATCTAAATTCTTTGTCTAAACTTTTTTTACTTGCCTTCAAACCGAATGAAACTGAAAAGTCCCTGATTGGCCAAAGCCTTTTATACAGCCCTGATAATGACTTTATCTAATGCTGGCCGTTTCTTTTCATGTGCTTTGAATTTCGCCCAACAAAACAGAACAAAGACACCAAAGCCTGAAACTCGCCATTAGAAATTTGCCAAGAAACATTCATGAAAAAGCTTCACAAAAACAGCTCAAGACCCTTTCCTTTGTATCGCGCTTTAAATTTGCCTGTAATGGCCATTTCTGTGCACCAGTTTTGTAAAAAAGGTGGCTTATTCTTCCTCTTTTTGAGTCATTCTGGCTTTTACTTTGAAAGGTTTTTGTTAGTATATTGTTTTTCTTATATCATAAACTACAGTATACATTATATATGTATCTATTGTGGTGTAAATGGAATTTCAGCACTGAGCGTCCGTTATGGGGTATATAAGATGGCATCTGTCGCTTTGTAATAAATAATTGAAACTGGAGATTTAAATGCACCTCATACACACAAGGGCTCTCATATTCGACCGCGGACTGAGATTTTTGGGTCCTGCGACCACATTCCTGTCCATCTGAGAGACAAAACCACTGCAGCTCGGACAGGACGAACACAATAACTGTGTTTATTAGCAACTTCAGTCTCTCATCTGAATCAAGGACCATTTTCAAACACTATTATGCAGTTGATTCTCTGTAGGAACATCAGGCCCAATTTGTTTCATTAGATGGTATATGATACTTCTATAAAATTACATGATTAAAGGCACTTTACAATATAACAGTGTTCATAAATAAAATTAAAAAGTGAGTGAATGAGATCTTGAGTTTTTGAGCTATTCAAATCAATAGATGATGACCACTGTCACCATTAAATTAAGTGTATTGCTTCAGTTTTACACGTATCGCTCAATTTTCCATGAAGAAATACATAACTACTGTAATACCTTTGAGTCTGCCATCAACTTCAGATTCAGTCATATTTTTTTAATATTTATTAAACGCAAAGTTAAGTGTCCAGTTCACTGACCCTAGTTGTCATTGTGGGTTTGAAAAAAGTTTATAGTTTATTTTTGATGCCTTGACTACAACTTGCTGTCCTTTACTGTATTTGGACAGATAGATAACTGAACAACACAACAGTATGGTAAACGACAGCTCTCGTCTGGCTTCGTTAAAAACTTCTTCTGAGATTGTAGATCTGAAGACAAACAGATAAACACTGGCTAGTTGATTTAGCAGAGTGACTGAACTTCGTGAAGAAACGTAAAAAATCCACAACTCACGTATGAATAAAACACACACAGCTACTGAGAATGTCCATAAACTTCTTATATTTTCTATTTTAGAGAGAGAGAGAGAGAGAGAGAGAGAGAGAAGAGAGTTAAAGGAAGAAAAATGTTTCTCACTCCTTTTTATCTTTGACTTGAAAAAGTGACAGTTTAAGTTCATGATCAAACAGTCTCAGGAAAGGGAGGAAACATTGTTGAGGAGAGAGGAGGGTGTCTGAAGTCATGATGTCAACTCAACACACACACACACACACACAAATGTATTGAATCTGCTTCCACATGTACAAAATCAAAACAGAGAGAACATTTCAGCATCTCTGAGACACTTCAGATACAGTGAGACTCTCCACTGGTAGATTCTGACATTCTGAATATTTGACAACTGAAAAAAGACATCATGCTGACAATAATATATATATATATATATATAAACTGAAATCAATCGTTATGATCATCGTTGTGGCATCACAATCATGAACTCATTAGCACATGACTGTCCACTTTTACACACCTACACTGTATTTCCAAAAGTGAATTATGGTGATACGTGGATTCGAGCCAATCATAACCTAGGTCATTAACATCATGGTTCAGAAAAGTACAGTAGCAAGAATATTTGGTCCCACTTTATATTAAGTGGCTTTAAGTACTACGCACTTACATCGAAAAATAAGTACAATGTACTTATTTTGTTCAGGTTGTATTGTAAAACACTTTTGTTGCTATTGAGGTGTGATACGGGTAAGGTTAGTGTCAGGTGTGGTTGTATGGGTCGGTTTAAGGGTCGGTTAAGGTGTAAGGGAAGGGTCAACTGTGTAATTACAAACGTAATTACATTTAGTAATTACAGCTGTAATTACATGCAGGTATTTTCAAAATATAAGTACAATGTAAAAGCATTTATGTACACAATAAGTCCATTGTATCAAATTATTAATTTCAATGTAAGTACATAGTACTTAAAGCCACTTAATATAAAGTGGGACCGAATATTTGATTTATTTCTAAGGGTTAGAGAGGAACATGAATAAATTACATCATAAGGACTTCATAGACTTCAGGGAAAACAAAATGCTGCAAAAGTGCAGAAATTGTCCTTTTAATAGCCCATTTCAAACATACAGTCTTTACTGGTAAATATACCAGTAAACAGGACCTTTTTAAAAACACAGATAAATTAGTTCTAACAATTTACCAGTAAAGAAAGTTGTAACAATAAATTAGCGGTATAATGCTATACGAAGAATGATGAAGCTTTCCGAAGCATCTTTGGGCCAATAATAAAGTTCTTATG
Organism: Cyprinella venusta; assembly: GCA_038021265.1. Taxonomy (NCBI): domain Eukaryota; kingdom Metazoa; phylum Chordata; class Actinopteri; order Cypriniformes; family Leuciscidae; genus Cyprinella; species Cyprinella venusta. Next base: position 17,560,803 of record CM075885.1, read on the forward strand.
AAGATGACATGATTACTCAACAGCGAGCTCCACAGCTTTTTAATAGTTTTTCTGTGTAAATATGCGGTAGATGGACATCTTTTACCATGTCACGCTCGAGACCCTTGCCTCTTTTCCATTCATCAGCTCTGCGGTTCTGCAGTTGGATACTAATATGCATGTCTTGTGGCACGTACTGTTTGCATCCCCTTATGCCTGTCACTCAGACATCAGAAAATGTTCTTTAATTGAAAAAACAATGAAACTAAAGCGCTTTTCCTTATGTGGGTGAATAAAGACAAAGGTGCAGTGTTTAAAGACTGACATCACAGAATTTATCGGTATTTTGGTACTGATGTCTGAAAAGTCAATTGTGATGTGTCCTACCAGTAAAAAGACAGAATGCCATTGTGTTACGAGGCGGTAGACGAGATTAGATCCAAATGCAGCTTTATTGAGAATCGTCAAACAGGCACGGGTCAGGCAACAGCAAAACAGGGTATTCAGAGAATCAGCACAGAGAGTAGTCAGGTCACAGGCAAGAGTTCGGGGCAGGCAGCAATAAACAAAGTCCAGGAACAGTCCGAGGTCAGGCCAGGCAGAGATCGATCACAGAATCCAAAACAGTCCCAAGTACAAAACCAGAAAACCAAGAACAGGGAAAATAACGCTCAGAAATTACAGCCGGGGCAATGTAATACTTCGCCCTGAACCAGTGTATGGGTGTGGTTAATATAGGAAGTCCGATGAGGTTCAGGTGTGTGCGTAATCAGTCCAGCGAGGTGCATGATGGGAAACGGAGTTCTTGAAATAAGTGAACAGTTCTGATGCGGAGTGCCCTCTGGTGGTTTTCTCGGGCACTCCACCTGGTGATCGTCACATAGCCCCACCCCAAAGAGCGGCTTCCAGACGCTCAAACCAACCAACCAAACAAAACTGTCCAGGTGGGCGGTGGAGCGGAGGCGGATCTGGGGGTGGGATGGAGGGCCAGGTCCATGGATCAGACGAGGAGCAGGCGACCAGAGCGTATCAAGCTGAGCAGGCGACCAGAGCGGAGCAGGCTGTGCAGGGGACCTGGGCGAAGCAGGCTGTGCAGACGACCAGGGCGGAGTTGGCTGTGCAGGCGAAGGCCAGGGCGGAGCTGGACGAGGTGAAGGCCAGGGCGGAGCTGTCGGACCCTCGGGCGTCCAAGGCGGAGCAGACTGTGGGCATGGCCAGGGCAGAGCTGTGGAACCCACAAGCGTCCACGGCGGTAAAGACCTCTCAGGCGACCACGGCGGTGAAGAGCTCTCAGATGGCCACAGCGGTGAAGACCTCTCAGGCGGCCACGGCGGTGAAGAGCTCTCAGATGGCCACAGCGGTGAAGACCTCTCAGGCGGCCACGGCGGTGAAGAGCTCTCAGGCGGCCACGGCGGTGAAGAGCTCTCAGATGGCCACAGCAGTGAAGACCTCTCAGGAGACCATGGTGATGAAGACCTCTCAGAAGACCTTTCAGGAGACCACAGCAGTGAAGACCTCTCAGGAGACCACGGTGATGAAGACTTCTCAGAAGACCACAGTGGTGACGACCCCTCAGCTGACCACGGCGGTGCAGACCCCTCAGACGGCCACGGCGGTGAAGTCCCCTTGGGTGGCCATGGCGGTGAAGACCCTTTAGGAGACCACGGCGGTGGAGGATGAGACGAAGGCCATGTCTGCAACGCCTTCATGGCCCTCACAGAGTGCCTACTGCCCCCCCCCAAAAAAATACTTGGGAAAATCCCCAGGGATCTGAAGGGCACAGCTTGAACAGAGCTTGAATGGCACTGGTAAGGCGAGGCGCAGAGGCGGGGCCGGTAGAGCGAGGCGCAGAGGCGGGACCGGCAGAGCGAGGCGCAGAGGCGGGGCTGGCAGGGCGAGGCGCTGAGGCGGGGCCGGCAGAGCGAGGCGCAGAGGCGGGGCTGGCAGGGCGAGGCGCAGAGGCGAAGCCGGTAGAGCGAGGCGCAGAGGCGGGGCTGGCAGGGCGAGGCGCTGAGGCGGGGCCGGCAGAGCGAGGCGCAGAGGCAGGACCGGCAGGACGAGGAGTCCTGGTACGCTCACCGGAGCCTGGCGAGCCGAACGATTCCTCCTTCTCCTTCTGCGGCGGCGTATCACAGGGTTAGACACACTCACTGGGCTAGACGATTCACTCATTGGACTTGATGATTCACTCACAGGATTCAATGGTTCATTCACTGGACTCAGTGGTTCACTCAGACTCAATGATTCACTTACTTGACGCAATGGTTCACTCACTGGACTCGGTGACTCACTCACAGGGCTGACGTGAATCGTGTGCTCGGCTGAACTGACGTGAACCTTGGGCTCGTTAAAGTTCATGTGGAGCGCGGGCTCGGCAGGGCTGACGGTGAGCGCGGGCTCGGCAGGGCTGACGGTGAGCGCGGGCTCGGCAGGGCTGACGGTGAGCGCAGGCTCGGCAGGGCTGACGGTGAGCGCAGGCTCGGCAGGGCTGACGGTGAGCGCGGGCTCGGCAGGGCTGACGGTGAGCGCAGGCTCGGCAGGGCTGACGGTGAGCGCAGGCTCGGCAGGGCTGACGGTCTCTGACTGAACGGTCTCTGGCTGAACGGTCTCTGGGAACACCCCCTCGGTCTTATCCTCAAAGCCCACAGTAAATGATGAGCCGCTAATCCTCAGGGCGAATTCAATATACTGACATAAAGTCCATTGAGGGGTATTGTCAGGCATGAGATAATTTAGCATATCCTTAAGTCCATATCGGAAAGCATCCTTTAAGACTGAATCGTCCAAGTCTACCCCGTGGCATAGCTCACAAAATTCCTCAACATATTCCTCTATAGAATTATTACCTTGGCTGAGGCGGAAGAGACTGATAAGTGGGTCCATGGTGGATCTTGATTCTCTCTCGGCTGCTGGATCTGAAGTGGCGAAGTATTCTGTTACGAGGCGGTAGACGAGATTAGATCCAAATGCAGCTTTATTGAGAATCGTCAAACAGGCACGGGTCAGGCAACAGCAAAACAGGGTATTCAGAGAATCAGCACAGAGAGTAGTCAGGTCACAGGCAAGAGTTCGGGGCAGGCAGCAATAAACAAAGTCCAGGAACAGTCCGAGGTCAGGCCAGGCAGAGATCGATCACAGAATCCAAAACAGTCCCAAGTACAAAACCAGAAAACCAAGAACAGGGAAAATAACGCTCAGAAATTACAGCCGGGGCAATGTAATACTTCGCCCTGAACCAGTGTATGGGTGTGGTTAATATAGGAAGTCCGATGAGGTTCAGGTGTGTGCGTAATCAGTCCAGCGAGGTGCATGATGGGAAACGGAGTTCTTGAAATAAGTGAACAGTTCTGATGCGGAGTGCCCTCTGGTGGTTTTCTCGGGCACTCCACCTGGTGATCGTCACACATTGCTTGTGTGAACGACTATTTGTGTATATTTACCGGTAAAGTCATTCTGGTATTTTTACGGTAATTTACCGGGAATGCTGTGTGAAAGGGTCTGTTTCACGTGCTGATATATAAGCAAAATCTTCATCCAAGAGCAGTTTACGATCAAATGATCTTGTTTTACCATCTTGTTTAAGCATCTAAAGAATTTTTGATTAAACATATTTAACATATTGTTCACTCTTGCGAGAGACACTTTCTCCTCTTTAGTTCAGCTCTTATAGTCGAGTGCTCATCTTTACTGAAGTGTTGTGGGTTTGAGAGTCTCTATAATGACTGATCTGATCTCAGACCTGCTCTTAAGTGGAGAAGCACCGGCAGACATTAGACTTAATAGCCATTGACACACTCACACTCTGCTGGTTACATCCAACAAATCTCTTGACTTTCAGCAGGGTTAAATGTGAAGTTGAATCAGCAATAATTTCCAGAAACAAATCTGACCTGGTTTCTCTGGAATAAACAAGCCATATTATATGCTACTGTAGCTGTTGTTGTATGTTTCTTCCTCTAATATCAACACTGACATTTAGCCAAAGGTCAACAGTGAGGTTAGGATGGAAACTTTAAAGGGAGGCTAGTTACCCACTGAGTGCTAATGAGGTGTATGTGTTGTTGTGGCCGAGTGCCAGAATTTAGGGTTCCCTTTCGTAGTCACTCCGAGTTACGTCAAGGAGTGACGGAGAATGGGGGTTTCGCATAGAAAGCCAATCCTCTTCGAGTATTTAACAACGAGCCAATGGCGTGAAAATGCCATGGGTCTGCGGAATTTGCATAGCGTACTCCGCCCACCCATGTGGGTATAAAAGGAGGAAGCAAACGCACCGCAGTATGTTTTCGCTTCGGAGCCAAGAGCATTCTTCTCTCCACAAGCCATATCACTAAGCCTCTTCGAGACGAGCGTCCTCTTCAGTGTTGGTGTGACGGCGGTACCCAGCGAGATTCTGCATTGCCTGCGATCTGTGCAGTGGTCTGCCAGACTTTGCGCTTCTCCCTGGTCGCCTCGGCGCTGAAAGAGTGAATTTCCTCTCCTTTGAAAGAGCTGCACGCGGCACGTCTTTTTAAAGATGGTTCGCCCGTGTTCTTCTGGGTGCGGTCGATATCTGTCCTCCTCTGATGGGCACGATCGCTGCTTTGTATGTCTGGGTCTTCGTCATGCTAAAGCAGCGTTCGTGGATGAGTCATGTGCCCATTGTGGTAACATGACCATCTCAACACTTAGATCGAGACTCAATGATCTTACTGTGAGAGTCCCCGCCCCCGCTACCCGTTCAGCTTCCTCTACCCGGGGAAGCTCTTCGGCTCGCGGCCAGGGTGATCTGACGGTGACGGTGTGGAACAAACCCCCGACGCTAGCTCCTCGGGGCCCACCCACCGCAACAGTGTTGCAGCCAGCGAGCGCCGAAACGGTGCAGACGTCTGCCTGTTCGCAGGTACCGTCTGTTTCGTTCGGCGCTCCAGAGGAGGATGCGATGTCGATCGCGGCATCACAAGGCGAGCTGGATTCTTCGGGGTCTGAAGATGTGGCGGCGCTGCCTCCCTCGGGAGTGCCAGCGCCGCCCGTCTCGGATCCCGAGATGACGGCTATGCTGTCTCGGGCCGCCGTGAGTATCGGGTTGGATTGGAATCCTCCGGCCCACCCCGATCACTCACGGATGGACGAATGGTTTTTGGGCAAAGCCGCCGCTGCAAAGCCACAGCCGACCCCAATACCATTCTTCCCCGAGCTGCATGCGGAACTGACGAAGACGTGGCAGGCTCCTTTGTCTTCCCGCGTTCGTCCGTCAGCTTCCCCCGCCTTTCCTCCCCTCGACGGCGCAGCTGCCCGTGGGTATGCTGGGGTGCCTCCGGTGGAGCGCTCTGTTGCGATGCAACTGTGTCCGCAGAGCGCCTCCTCCCGGGGGCCACCCAAGCATCCCTCCAAAGCCTGTAGGTTCTCGTCGTCTATGGCGGCGCGATCCTATAGCGCGGCGGGGCGGGCGGCCGCCGCTCTGCATGCGATGAGCACTTTGCAGGTTTTCCAAGCCAAACTGCTCAGAGATATGCACGAGGGCGGGACTGATCAAGGGTCGTTCAATGAACTGCGAGCGGCCACCGACCTCGCTCTCCGGGCGACTAAAGTGGCGGCTCGTTCCCTTGGTCAGGTGATGGCCACTAGTGTGGTCCAGGAGCGTCATCTCTGGCTCAACCTGGCGGAAGTGCGGGACGCTGAGCGGACCCGTCTGCTCGACGCCCCCCTTTCCCAGGCTGGCCTTTTCGGCGGTGCGGTTGAGGACTTTGCCCAGCAGTTCTCGACCGCCCAGAAGCAGACAGAGGCGATTAAACATATCCTGCCCCGACGGCCAGCTGCTGCCTCCACCCAGCCGTCGCCGCAGCCGCCTCAGCCTGCTCGCCGCCGAAGACGTTCCACTGCGGCCCCCCTCCCTCCGGAGCGACCCCAGCAGCAGCCTCCACCCGGGTCGCGCCGTAGAGGCGGTCGCAGAGAAACGTCACAGCCCCCTCAGGCCCCGCCCCCCGCTAAACGCCGGGCTAAGCGGCGTTCCTGAGACGGGCTGCTCAGTGATGGCATCGAGTTTTTCCCAGGAGGAGGTAGCAGGCCCCCTCCTTCCCCCGGTGGAGGGCCGGGGGAGAATCTTTTGTTCTCCGCTCCCCGCTGCTCACCCACGGGTGGGCAGCACCCTGAGTTGGTTAAAGAAAGACTTGACACTATCACTGAGCACACAGACCGGGATGAGCGCGCACGATGCTCCAGAGTGTCGCCCCGCTCATTCCTCTCTGTCTCTGAGGGCGCGGAGAGGAGCGTGCGTCGTCCCCGGACCGCACCGCTCCTCTCCCCCTCTGTCGTCAGACCCCCGGCAGAACAGACCCCCGTGGAACGCTGGTCCTTCCCTGGTCTCTTCTGTCGGGGAGCGGAGCTCGACTACGCACCCGCATGTGGTATCTCCCGTGCGCATGCCAGTCACTCCGCCCCGCTGCCCCTCCGGGGGGACGTCTGTGGCTCGTATGACCCCGCTGGTTCGGTTCCTCGGAGCTTGGCTCGAGCTCCCCGGTCTGTCCCGCTGGGTCATCAGAACGATCAGATTCGGCTACGCGATTCAGTTCGCACGATCTCCTCCCCGTTTCAGGGGAGTTCGCTCCACTATAATCGGTGGCAATGCCCCGGTTTTGAGAGCGGAGATTGCGACCCTGCTGGCGAAGGGTGCAATCGAGACGGTCCCTCCAGCCGAGGTGAAGTCCGGTTTTTACAGCCCCTACTTCATTGTCCCCAAGAAGACCGGCGGGTTACGACCGATCCTCGACCTGCGCGTTTTGAACCGCACTCTGCATCGAATGCCGTTCAAAATGCTCACGGCCAAACGCATTTTCGAATGTGTTCGACATCAGGATTGGTTTGCAGCGATCGACCTGAAGGATGCGTACTTTCATGTCTCCATATTGCCTCGACACAGACCGTTTCTTCGGTTCGCTTTCGAAGGCCAGGCATATCAGTACACGGTTCTCCCGTTCGGGTTAGCTCTGTCCCCTCGCGTCTTCACGAAGATCGCCGAGGCAGCCCTTGTTCCCCTTCGCGAACACGGGGTTCGCATCCTGAACTATCTCGACGATTGGCTAATTTTGGCTCACTCTCGAGAACAGGTTTGCGAACACAGAGATCTAGTGCTTCAGCACTTAGCCCGTCTGGGCCTTCGGGTCAACCGGGAGAAGAGCAAACTTTGCCCCGTGCAGAGGATCTCTTTTCTTGGCATGGAGATAGACTCGGTCGCCATGTCCGCGCAGCTTACGAGCGAGCGCGCACACTCACTGCTGACTTGTCTTCGACAGTTCGACGGCAAGAGTGCGGTTCCACTGAAACTCTTTCAGAGGCTCCTGGGGCATATGGCATCCGCAGCCGCGGCTACGCCACTCGGATTGCTTCATATGAGACCGCTTCAGCTCTGGCTTCGCGATCGAGTCCCGAGGTGGGCATGGCATCGTGGCTCGCTCCGGGTTCCAGTAACTCCAGCGTGCCGCCGAACCTTCTTCCCGTGGTTGAACCTCAGCTTTCTTCGGGCAGGTGTCCCTCTCCAGCGAGTTTCCAGGCATCTCGTTGTCTCCACGGATGCATCCACCACGGGTTGGGGTGCCATGTGCAATGGGCATGCAGCCGCGGGTTCCTGGACAGGACCCCAGCGCCTCATGCACATCAATTGCCTCGAGCTGCTGGCAGTACGCCTGGCCCTGCACCGCTTTCGAGCACTGCTCAGGGGTCAACACGTACTTGTCCGCTCAGACAATACCGCTACAGTAGCGTACATCAACCACCAGGGGGGTCTACGCTCACGTCGGATGTCGCAGCTCGCTCGCCACCTCCTATTATGGAGTCAGAAGCACCTGAGGTCCCTTCGTGCTGTGTACATTCCTGGAGCCCGGAACCTGGCAGCCGACGAGCTGTCACGGATCCGCCCTGTCTCCGGCGAATGGCGACTCCATCCCCAGACGGTCCAGCTGATCTGGGACCAGTTCGGGGAAGCTCAGATAGATCTGTTTGCCTCCCGGGACTCTTCCCACTGCGTCCAGTTTTATTCCCTGTCCGAGGGCACGCTCGGGACAGATGCGCTGGCGCACAGCTGGCCGCGGGGCCCACGCAAGTATGCGTTTCCCCCAGTGAGCCTCCTTGCACGGGTGTTGTGCAAGATCAAGGAGGACGAGGAGCAGGTCCTGCTGGTAGCCCCTTATTGGCCCACCAAGACGTGGTTCTCCGAACTCATGCTCCTCGCGACAGCACCTCCTTGGACTATTCCTCTGAGACAAGATCTGCTCACTCAGAGACGGGGCACCCTGTGGCACCCTCGTCCCGATCTATGGAGGCTACATGTGTGGCTCCTGGACGGCACGAGGCAGGTTTGAGTTCGCTACCACCTGCGGTGGCAGCAACCATCACTTCCGCCAGAGCGTCGTCTACTAGACACCTGTATGCGTTGAAGTGGAACCTCTTCGTCAACTGGTGCTCTTCTCGTCGAGAAGACCCCAGGAGATGCTCGATCGGTGTTGTGCTTTCCTTCCTGCAGGACGGGTTGGAGCGTAGGCTGTCGCCCTCCACCCTCAAAGTTTACGTTGCGGCTATTTCCGCCTCTCATGATGCAGTTGAAGGTAAGTCCGTTGGGAAGCACGACCTGGTCATCAGGTTCCTGAGGGGAGCGAGGAGGCTAAATCCGTCTCGTCCTCCCCTCGTGCCCTCTTGGGACCTCTCGGTAGTGTTAAATGCTCTGCAGAGGCCTCCCTTTGAGCCTTTGCAATCGGTTGAGTTTAAGTTCCTGTCTTTGAAGACAGCTCTCCTGGTTGCATTGGCCTCCATCAAGAGGGTAGGGGACCTGCACGCATTCTCCGTTGACGAAGCGTGCCTAGAGTTCGGGCCGGCTTACTCTCACGTTGTTCTGAGACCCCGGCCCGGTTACGTGCCCAAGGTTCCCACAACTCCCTTCCGGGATCAGGTGGTGACCTTGCAAGCGCTGCCCCTGGAGGAGGCAGACCCAGCCTTGGCACTGCTCTGTCCGGTGCGTGCACTCCGCACCTACGTTGACAGAACGCGGTGTTTCAGGACCTCAGATCAGCTCTTTGTTTGTTATGGGGGGAGCCAGAAGGGAAGGGCTCTCTCAAAACAGCGGCTGTCTCACTGGCTAGTGGACGCCATTGTTTTGTCTTACCAGCAGCAAGGTCGACCGTGCCCCCTTGGTGTGACTGCCCACTCCACTCGGAGTGTGGCTTCCTCTTGGGCTTTAGCGCATGGCGCCTCGCTAACAGACATCTGTAGAGCTGCAGGCTGGGCGACACCTAACACCTTCGCAAGATTTTATAATTTGCGAATCGAGCCAGTTTCCTCTCACGTACTCGCCTCCGCTAGTGCTGGAACCGCTTGAGTGTCTTCGCTTGCTCGCCACTCCACTCCTCAGATTGGATAAGTGCGATATTTCCTCAGTTGTCCTTCTTTGAAGCCCTGAGTCCTCCAGCACTTATGATGCGGGCACCACTGCGCTTGCTCTGGTGCCGGCTAAGTGCCTCCATGTGCACGGTTCCCCTTTGGTAACTGTCTCATGTGTATTATCCACTGTGAGTCTCTCTGAGCATGTGTCTTCCCTTGGCAAGCCATCTGCCACCCCTGGAGCTAGTTGCCACCTGCGGTTGGCGCTCCAGTATTCTCCATATGCAGCCCCAGTGGCCATATGTGTTTTGTAAGTCCTCCCTTCGGTAGGCATCTGGTAGCATGTCCCTCCCGGGATATGTTTCCCAGTGTACCTTGGTAATTCTGTGTCAAAGTGGGACCTTTGTGTAATTTTGTGTTAGAGGTCTAGACTTTCGCAGAGCACTGGAAGACAGCTGGAAGATGGCGTGATGGCATAGACCCCCATTCTCCGTCACTCCTTGACGTAACTCGGAGTGACTACGAAAGGGAACGTCTCGGTTACAGATGTAACCCTCGTTCCCTGAGTAGGGAACGGAGACGTTACGTCTCCTTGCCACTTCTGCTGTACCGCTGGGTGACGCCTGAGATCAGTCTTGGCTCCTCAGCGAAGACATACTGCGGTGCGTTTGCTTCCTCCTTTTATACCCACATGGGTGGGCGGAGTACGCTATGCAAATTCCGCAGACCCATGGCATTTTCACGCCATTGGCTCGTTGTTAAATACTCGAAGAGGATTGGCTTTCTATGCGAAACCCCCATTCTCCGTCACTCCTTGACGTAACGTCTCCGTTCCCTACTCAGGGAACGAGGGTTACATCTGTAACCGAGACGTTCTCTTCTCACCTTCAAAACAAACATGAGAGTGTTACAGGTTTAATAGTGCTGTTTGCTACTACCCTGCTGCATAAAAATGTGCTTACAAATTCTCAAAACACTTTAGCAAATGTATAGTAAAATGCTAGCAGGCACCAAGGTGACCAGCCACACTTTAGCAACTCTATCATAGCATCGAATTCGGTAACACTTTACAATACGGGTGCACTAATATGCATTAATTCATGCTTACTAATGCACAGATAATCATGAGTTATACATTAACTAAACCATTAATTAATGATTACTGCATCAGCAACTAATCAAGAGTCTATATGATTAATAGATTAAGTATTGCTATTAATTCATTGTGTCATTGTGTATTAATTCCTTAATAACATATTTTATTAACTAATAGTGTAAATTAATGTGTTAATTATCACAATTAGTCAAAGCTATGCACTTCAGCTTCCAGTTGTCTGCTTTAATTAATCATTAGCTAAATATATGCAAAGGTGTCATTGTGTTATGACTTTACTTGTTGGGGCACATCCTTATTAACTAGTCATTTAGTAATTGTAGTAATTTGCACATGAATTTGCATTAACAATGAAGTAATTAATCATGTATTAACGCATATTAGTGTACCGGTCATATTATCTGGAAGTTGAAATACAAGGTTTTGGCTCATTCTGTTAATTAACATATTAATTGACACTATTAGTTAAAAAATTAGTTATTATGAAATGAATCCACAATTACATATTTAATTAATAACAATTCATGTATGAACTAATACATTAACCTTACAGACTGTTAATTAGTTCCTAATGTGGTAATCAACAATGAATAGCTTAAATAATCATTAGTTACACATTAATTCAGTATTATCTGTGCATTAGTTAAGCATGAATTAATGCTTATTAGTGCACCCGTATTGTAAAATTTAACTTGGGTAAGTATCACAAATTTTTCTTGAAAATTATATAATTTCTTGAAAGACCTAGATTTATTGTGTTTAGTGGTGTTCAAAACATTTATTGGGTTATTCTACTCTGATTCTTTTAATAAGTATTCAGAGCAATGTTCGCCTGTTCTCCTCTACACTTGCTAAATTTATTTTTAAAGAATGTGGTAAGGTTTTGGGGTTAATTAGACTCAAGGCCAAGTTTGACAGGAATAAAAAGGAACATGCTGTGCCAGGAGGAAGATAAAAATGAAGCAGCCAAAAAAAAAAAAAAACAATATGTTGCTTCAAGAACAGCAAATTGTTTTTAACGGACTCAGGAAGTTCCAAAAGAAAAGCAACTATTAATTATCCCTACAATACATTTCCTGAAGCACATTGTGTGTTTTCTGAACTGGAAGCGCCTGACGATGCAGTTTATTAGTTACTAGAACTGAGGGAATTTTCTCAGAGTCACTCAACTCTTTTACTTTCCGTTCAACAGTCTCTTGGCGCTTTCCTACATATGCTGTGTCTTCCCAGCAGTCTCTGCTAATAATTTCACAGTCACACATATTAAAGTGCAAGTTCACGGTTATGAATATTTTTCTATTTCTGTCGCTCGTACACTTTCCATCCCTACGTCAGCAGAGAGACAAAAAGTCCAATAACAAGCAGCTTCGCCTTTCCTCCTCTTCCAATTACTGATAAAGACGAACAGCAAACGGAGAGCAGAAAACTGCTGGAGTGTTTCAGGACGATGTCTGAAACTCACTGATCTGTGTTATAATAATTCCACCCGACCCGTCGCTCCGGTCCTGAACACTCTCTCTCGGGAGTCGAGAAGAAAAACATGTTTGTGTCCCTCCGTTGTGCTCGGGTGCCGCTCTGATTTGTAGTGAGCACCTGAATTTGACCACTTCTCACAGTTATTGCTTCTCGCCTCTAAAGACTTCTCTCCATTTCAGCAGCTGTGATTTGTGGAAGAGCAGAATGGGAGAAATCATTAGAGAGAGCTGATACTAGTGGGACGCTCCAGCTGGAGCTGTGATAGCCCTTATAGTGGCTCACACTGGCTGAAATTGCGATCGATTGTGTTACCGGGTTAAGAACGGGAACGCTGCACTGTGAGGAGAGAGAGCGGGAATGTGCTAGTGTGAGGAACGCTAATACTGGGTTCAGACTACACTATATGTTTGTCTGTTACCTTAGTCACTGTTTCTGATTATGAGGGTTTGACTCCTAAATTCTTGTCTACTTTGACTACACATTACTCTGCGGCTCTAATATGCTCTCTTTACCAAAGTGCGTGTTGTCATAGAGGAAGCGTAACTGCCGGAAACAATAGCGTGAAATAAAACTATTGAAGCATTGTGTTAGCTAAATGCTAATTCCGGTACTCAACGGGTTACTGAAGTGCCTCTGCTAACGTTCGACAGCATCTATCTTTTTCCATCGTGGTAGTCACTCGAGGAAAGGCAGGAGTAGCTGCTATAGCACAAATCTTTCCACCATTGTATATTTCCACCTAGCAGCAGCTATATTTATAATGTGATTTACTTAATGTGAAGTTAACGAAAGTTCTAACCTTGACAAAACACATATTGTCAGAAAGGTCTGAGTCTCAAGGTTCCAAATTTTGTGACAGAAGTGATATTTGGACAGAAATGTATTAATTTGTGAAGGCAGAATGTATACAACTAAATTCAATGGAATTCAATGGCACCCGGTGGCTATTTTTGGTACTACGCCTAAACAAAATCTCATGGGAACTTCAATTTTTGTGATATCAACTTCAAATTTGGAACATAACTTGGTTAGATTTATGGCTTTGATTTTATAGTAATTTTAGAGTAAAAAATATTTGTAAAATATATATTTTATATAAATTAAAAACATATATCGTACAGTATATTTGATTTACTGTAAATTTAAAATAATGTGATTTACTTAATGTGAAGTTAACGAAAGTTATTATGAGGGTTGTAATGTTTAAAGCAATTGTCTTAACAAAAGGCAGTAGACTGGGAAGATTTTAAAACGAGCGGTTCATTCATAAATAGGCAAGATCGCTGTGAAAATACAGACCGGAAGACAAAAGACAACGAGCGCGGCGCTGAAAAGGGGCGGGGCTACATAAGGTCAACAGATCAATTTATATTTTAAAGCTAATTTTGTGGAAAATTGGGATGTAGCTCGGTCTCTACGTTACTATGATTGGAAATAGGTGTCATTTGTATTTTAACAAAATTTAGCTCACAAGTTTTTGGTCCGGGAAGATTAAATCTTTGAATATATTGCCACATTTACTGAACACCTTGAAGTAAGCACTGACTGCATTTCTTTATATTTGAATCCAAGCTCAAACTCCATGAACAGCTGATTTGTGAAGTGGGACATGAAGTGTTTGTCCGAGCTCACGACAGGTTTTGCGAGAGAACTCAAAAGTTTCGCGAGGGAATCCAAATGTAATTGCGAGAGAACGCAAAAGTTTTATGAGAGAATGGAAATGCAAATTTCTCCCATACCATTTTTTTTCTTTTTTCTTTAAACTGATATAAATGAAACATAAAATCGATTTCAAGAAGCTTCACAAACACACATAATTCCACCAATTTATAAAATTAGCTTTTTGGAGAAAACTAGCAACAAAACCCATCAAAACACAGAATTTGTATGAAATCCTATAATAAATAGTAAATATTTCCTTGAAAACAAGAAATTACAAATGGGGATCTCAGTTGTTTATCCTTGACAGAAAAAAAAAAATATTGAATGGAGGGAAAATTGAGAGCTTTGCTTAAGCTTCCTCGGATTATTCTCCTGTGAAAATGACCAAATATAATAAAACTATTGCTATAGTATCAGTTTGACTAACCAGTTTTCAGAAATCTAATCTTGATTATTGATATCGGTCAGGTTAATTGGTTGTCAATTTTAAAGGAGTAGTTCACTTTTAAAAAACCTTTTGCTAATAATTTACTCACCCCCATGTCAACCAAGATCGGATGTCTTTCTTTCTTCAGTCGAAAAGAAATTAAGTTTTTTTGATGAAAACATTCCAGCATTTTTCTCCATATAATGCACTTTACTGGGTACCAAACGGTTCAAGGTCCAAAAGACACTTTCAGTACAAACTTCAAACTGTTCAAAGGGCTTTAAACGATTCCAGACGATGAATAAGAGTCTTATCAAGCGAAACGAATGAACAAATCTTTTTTCGTGTCATTTGGTTCATTCAATGAACGAAATGAACGAATTGACTCGGAAAAAAGATTTGTTCATTTTGATGAACAAGTTCGAAAAAGTCACGAACGCGCATCACAGCACAGAGCAAGACGAACATTTGAGCTTAACTTAAACTTAAACTTTGCTATTTATTTATTAAATGAGCGATCGTTTCGCTTGATAAGACCCTTATTCATCGTCTGAAATCATTTAAAGCCCTTTGAACAGTTTGCAGTTTGCACTGAAACTGTCTTTTAGACCTTGAACCGTTTAGTTACCACTGAAGTGCATTATTCATCAAAAACCTTAATTTCTTTTCGACTGAAGAAAGAATGACATGGATATCTTGGATGACTTGCGTGTGAGTAAATTATCAGCAAAAGTTTTTTGAAAAGTGAACTACTCCTTTAATGAATAATTTTACAGTGACACAGCCATCTTGGTGAGAGGAGCAAATGCTCAGATGCAGTTCTGAAAGTTTGACATAACGGAGGTGAATGTGTGAGATAAGAGGTGGAGTGAACTGTGTGATAATGAGACGAGCTGAGAGCATCTGTTTGACCCTCTCTGGAGGCTTTTCTCCTCAGGCACCACTGCAGCTCCATGAAGGGCCGCTCTCTTCTGCCCCGCTGCCTGTGTTAAGAGCTCAGATGTGAGAGCAGACCGCAGGGCGTCAGGGGTGCTGTGGACCGAGAACGAGTCTCTCCACTTTACCATGACCACACAAACACACACACACACACACACACACAGACCCAAACGCTTCCCTCTCTCCTCATATTCAGCCTCATGAGCTCCTGAGCTTCATAAAGCTCGGTGGTGAATGAGGGTCGACATTCTGCTGTTCACTAATTTGGACATTTTTAAAAGATAATTTTTGTTGGTTTCTGTGTAGTTTTAATGTGTCTCTGGCGACTAAGAAACCGATAATCAGGAGTCGTGACCCCGTATTGACTTCGCTATGCTGCATTGGGAGTTGAAATTCAGTGCAGTTTTATCCAGGTGCAGCAGGAAGAACAGGAAGAAGAGGAGAGCGAGACTGCAAGATATTAAAACAAAGAATATGAGAGGAATGGAGTCCAGGTGAATGTAGGAAGCACAAATCAACACAACAAACCCACCTAAACCTCATCAAGAATTCATCAGGAAGACACAGTGTGTCTTTAATATGAGAATAAGCCACAAGAGCACATATTTCATCGGTCTGAAATAAAAAACGTAATTTTAGGTCTGTTGCAATTCATTCAACAGCGTGAACGAGTCAAACAGCTTCGTATTGAAATGAAATTTGCGGCCCAATTAGCCACCAAAACGGCACCAATTACTACAAACTGCAAACTGAGAGTCCACATGTAGAAGCATCTAAAACAAATCTATGGGAATTGGGCAGATCATTCTGAAATGTAATATCCAGGTGAGAGACTTTAAGGTCTGGAAACATTTCAGATCATGCCTTCATGATTTACCTCAGTAGAAACCACTGGAATATCTCGACATGAAAGTCCTTTTGATCAGCTGCTGATGAAACACTGAACCTGTTCTAACTCCTCCTGACTCAGACTGGACTCTGACAGGGACCTTCTTGCTTTGAGGCGACAGTGCTAGCCACTTTTATACAATGTCTGAATTACAAAAAAGGAATTCAGCGTTTCTTCCTCTCAGAGCTCGGGTTCCTCAGAGACAAATACAGTGTAATAGTCAGAATTACATCAGGTGACGTTTACAATAACTACAGTATGGAAATGTCTCCGCCCGAGGGGAGAGCTGCACTCTAGATTCAAGGTGATATTTGTTAACGAGGTTAACAATTTCTCCACTTCAACTAAGAAACAAAAATGCCTCCAATTTATTGATCTAAACAAACTCTACTCTGCTGAAAAATACAGAGTTGGTCTTAGTGGTCATGCTGTTCTCAAGCAAAAATAAGCTTGTATAGCTGACCCACCAATATTCCTGTTTCCCATGATGGTGACTTACCAACATCTTATGTATACTACACTCTCAGAAAAAAGGTACAAAAGCTGTCACTGGGGCTGTACCTTCTCAAAAAGGTAAACTTTTGTACATTGTAGGTGCTAATAAGTCCATTTCATGAGCTAATATGTACATTTTAGGTGTTAATATGTACATTTTAGATGATAATAGTTACATTTTAGGTGCTTATATTTACCTTTTAAGTGTTAACATGTACATTTTAGGTGCTAATATGCCAATTTCTAGGTCCTAATATGTACATTGTAGGTGGTAATATGTACATGTTAGGTACTTATATATACATTTTAGGTGCTAATGTCCATTTTATGATCTAATATGCACATTTTAGATGTTAATATGTACATTTAGGTGCTAATATGTACATTTTAAGTGTTAATATGTAGATTTCTGGAGCTAATATGTCCATTTTAGGTCCTTATACGTACATTTTAGGTAGTAATATGTACATTTTAGGTACTAATATGTACATTTTAAGTGGTAATACAGTATGTACATTTTAAGTGGTAATATGTACATTTTAGGTACTAATATGTCCATTTCATGAGTTAATATGTACCACTAAGGTACCAATATGCAGCCTTTGGGTACAAAAGTGTACCTTTTGGAAAGGTACAACAGTATATGAAGAGTTCAGATGCAAAAGCCTCTAAGTGCCATTTGAAATTTTCTTCTAAAATGACCATTTTTATCAAGCTTGTATATTTAAGTTCAGTAATTTCAATTAAATTACAATTAAGAGGTAATCTTCATTGCCATTTAAGTGAAATTACTGAACTTAAATATACAAACTTGATAAAAATGATCATTTTAGAAGAAAATTTCTGAACTTCTGAACTTCATCTGAACTCTTCATATATATATATATATATATATATATATATATATATATATATATATATATATATATATAATTGGATGGATGGATGTACCCGGTATAGATAGAAATATAGATAATAGGTATAGAGAGATAGATTTTGTTTTCATAATATTTATAACAATATATTCATATTTTTATACTGAATCAAACAAAAAAAAAAGTAACTGTGATTTAAACACAGAAAAGGAAACGCATTTGAATAGTAAAATGTAGAGTTGCATTTATTCTCTTGTATTCTGCCACTCTATAAACAGGCATGTGTATAGCTGATCTTTATGAAGTGAACAGTACGTGTTTCTGTGCTGAATGAGAGCAGGTGCGTGCTGACAGACAGAACCCTGCTGTGAGCAAAACCTCACGCTCATTTCCTCCCGCCTCCATCTGTTTCACTTCCCGTGTCGCCCCAGGCCCGTTCGCCCTAAAACAGCCTCAAAGAGCAGCGCAGGTATTAATACAGACTCACAGACAGACCTGAATGTTCAGAACTACACCTCAGGCTGTGTGTGTGTTTGTGTGTGAAACAGACTGAGGTGTGAGGAACGTGATGAATAATTGCTTTAGTGGAGCTAGTGGAGGTTCTGCTCTACGAAAAACACAAGCTGTTTGTTTATTTTGATCTTGCTGTTTTTCCAGACGCTCTTCTATCTGTCTCCCGCCATTCACTGTGCCCCGGTCTACAAAAACCCCTCTTCATCTCCCTCACAGATTCATTGAGCCTTTTTTAAAAGTGAGACAGTGAAAGACAGGGAGAGATAGAATTTCTCCAACTTTGCATCATCATCATCATGATTTCTGTAATGTTACAACACTCTGCCAAAAACAAACTGTTCAATTCAACACAGCAACAGTGTTGAGCTTTATAAATCAACTACAGGTCATACACCTGCTAATAATGACTTACAGGTACAGCAGTGAACGAAAGAACATTAAAGATTAAAAAAAAATAAACTATACCGGAGTACATTGATGGTATCAGGAGTAAATAGTGTGGTATTATATTTCAAACGTAATTTTGCCTCCTTAAGATGAATCTCTATATTCGTCAATTAAATCACTTTGGATAAAAGCATCTGCTGAATGAATAAATCAAAATCTAAAGGTGATTCACTCAACCACTTTGTTTATAAACACTGATTCAGATAGGAACGTATAAAGTATAGGAACGTTTAGAGTGACTGCCATTATGAGTGAATCATTGAATCATTCACTCAAATGATTCCTTTAAAATATTGCTTCACTCAGGAACGAATAAAGTGACTTCTATTGTGAGAGAGTCATTGAATCATTCGCTCAACTGATTCCTTTAAAATACTGCTTCATTCGGGAATGAATAAAGTGACTTCCATTAGGAGTGAGTCACTGAATCATTCGCTCAACTGATTCCTTTGAAATACTACTTCATTGGGGAATGAATAAAGCGACTTCCATTATGAGTGAGTCATTGAATCATTCGCTAAACTGATTCCTTTGAAATACTACTTCATTCGGGAATGAATAAAGTGACTTTCATTATGAGTGAGTCATTGAATCATACGCTCAACTGATTCCTTTGAAATACTACCTCATTCGGGAATCAATAAAGTGACTTCCATTATGAGTGAGTCATTGAATCATTCACTCAACTGATTAGTTTAAAACGCTGATTCATTCAGGAACGGCACTGCTTTGTGTGTAACTATGAGATGTGAAATATTCTACTGCTGGTTTGATTGAATATATATATATATATATATTTAATTAATGAAGCAACATTAAGTTTCGCACTTGGTATTTTTTTCTGAATATCATTGTATAGTCAGTTAACAACACACTTGTTCCTGTGATACTGGTTAAATATAGAATCATGTGAGTTATAGAAGGTCATATACCTGGTTATAAGGACTATTTGTTACAGTTGTAGTAAATGACATGTTTGTCTCTTATCCTAAAAGTACTTTGATATATACAGTACTGAAGGATTATCACATTTACTTATGGTTCTGGGCCTTGAGGTGTCTAGACAGTGCTTCTGGTATTGATTAGTCTTTGTATCTAGTCCTAACGGAAGGTGGTTGAGTTGAAGTACATCTCTGATTATAGTACTTTTGTCTCTCTCTTCAAAAGCATCAGTCGTGTAATTGCTGTATGAGTCTGTATAAAAGCCCAATTAAAAGAGCATCAAGTCTCTCACCCATAAAGAACATTAACAATGGCTAATTAAACCTGCACAGTCTGATTCTGATTTACTTGCTGAAGTCATTTAATAGAGCAGTTCTTTCAGTCTCTCACCTTTGCGTTGCGGTTTTCATTGTTCTTTGCCTCTTGAATGAGCTCGCCGGTCCATCATCATCTCTGTAAAGGTAAAACATTAATCGTATGTGAATGTACAGTCCTAATGGGGTCTCGTCATTATCAGGGATGCGTTTGAAATTCTTTTCTTATTTTCATGCCACAGCTTCACAGATGTATTAGTTGCCATGACAATTGCAGCTTCCCTCCAAAACTCTACAGTTGCTTTCTGATGAATTCATGAAACATGCAAATACGGCGAACAGACACACACCAGCCCGGAGGATAATCATGTTACAGCTTTCCACAGTTCCTCTTCCTCAGTGGCTGATTAAAAGACGTGGATTTAACAGCGGCAGAGGTTTAACCGCTTCTCATTCGCATATGAATCGTCCCTGAGACGGGCTGATGGAGGTGGAGGCGTTTATACAGCTGATTCTCTGTCTGCTCTTTCACTGATACACTGTTGAGTAAAGTAGCTACTTTAAATGTGTTTGGGGAGAAATATTATTAAAGAGCTCCATATTTTGTTGCTTTGCCGTGAAAGGGCCAAAGCCGGCGGCACCACCACCCCGGTGCCTTTAGGTGACTAAAGGAACCGGGGTTGCGGTGCCACCGGCTTGGGCCCGTCGTCGCTGCTCGCAGCTATATATATATATATATATACTTGTAATTTCCAAATAATGCAACGCCACTACATCTTGCTCATTTGTAAATTGTTTTAACTAAAAATAGATAAATGCTCTTCTGTGTTAGATAACTGCATCTTAAACATAACACACATAAAGTGATGCGGATTAGACCTCGATCAAATGCCTTTATCATCTAATTGCTATAATCAAAGATCATTGAATTTTAAAGCCGAAACCAGACACGGCAAAGCAACAAAATATGGAGCTCTTTAATAATATTTATCCCCATATATATATATATATATATATATATATATGAAGAGTTCAGATGCAAAAGCCTCTAAGTGCCATTTGAAATTTTCTTCTAAAATGACCATTTTTATCATGCTTGTATATTTAAATTCAGTAATTTCACTTAAATGGCAATGAAGATTACCTATTAATTACCTATTAACTTGGATCTCCGTCACTGTGTGCAGATCTCCTGGCGGTGCCGAAGCATCCGTATGCAGCCATGGAGAACTGGGGCCTGAGTGTGTTTGTGGAGCAGAAGATCTTGTTGGATCCTGACGTCTCCTCCTTCTCCTATCAGATGGAGCTCACCATGGTGGTGGTGCATGAGATCTGCCATCAGGTAAAACGCAATTACTTTGGTTTCACATTGTTTTACGGTCAAAGTTAGAACGCAAGAATTTAGGGATTTAGTCCAATCATCTCACCTGATCTGTCAGCGTCACTTTTCTGAAAATGATGTGTTGTTTATTTCATGACTGTGAAGTATTGTACCGTATTTCCGAGTAGAAAGAATTCTTGGACAGGAAAACATAGGTAAGCACATCATCAGAGAAGAGATGTCACTGCAAGAGGGAGAGGAAGTTATTTTGATTAAAGATTACATGGGCATTTTCTTTCTAAAAAAAAGAAAAAAATTATAATGGTGATGTGCACGGATAAATAATAATAAATACTGCACTATTGCATAAAATATAAGATATGGCTATTTTGATTTCATGGTGACTTTAAAGTGCTACATCTCAAAGCAGTTTAATATTAAGTTTAATATTTGCTTAATTATAGGTCAGCTTAATTTACACAAAGGTAGTTTCTCCAAGTTTTGTGGCATTTTTTTAAAAATCCTTAGATTAGCTGAAAGAAGGAATGCCTCAAAACTCTCTAAACTACTTGCAATGCATATTTGATCATATATTTCATTGCTAAGCCAATGTGCTTGTGTTAACAATAATGCAATGTGTTTTATTTAATTAACCCTCTGATGGTCCTCGGTCACTTCTGAACTAATACTTTTCTGTTTTGAATTATTAAAAATCACAGCTTCTTCGCAAGGTTATGATACTTGGCGACTTTTTTGGCATTTGGTATGTGAATACAAAAAAAATTGAGGTCATGATCCAAGCATGCTAAGTGGTCTTAAAAAAATAGTCACATTCATGGTCTTCAGTCAGAAATGTCCCCCATAGGAAATGAATGGGAAATTGACAAAAACTGAAAAATTTACAATTTTTTATTTATTTTATACAATTTTTTAAAAAGAAATAGTTTTTGAGATTGTTTCAATTATGTATTCAAATCCACAAAAAAAAAAAAATACTGTATTTTCTCTATACTGTAACCAGATGGTGCTAATTTTCTTCATTTTTTTTTCTGAAGGCCTAGACTCTATAATATATATATATATATATATATATATATATATATATATATATATATATATATATATATATATATATATATATATATATCCATTGAAAAAATAGACCATAAATATAGCATAAATATTAATAAATTCAATCAAATTGGCTAAAAATACTAAAATAAAAAGAATAAATAGAACAAAAATAAATTGCATTGGTTTTACTGGGATGGAAGAAGTTTCATTTTTAGGCCTCCGGTCAGAGTTTAGACCATCAGAGGGTTAAATTGAGGTTTAATAAAGGTAGTTTGGGGCGTCTCATCAGCAACTGTTCCAGCAGGAATTCAGTTAATGAGATAACAATAATGGAAATTGATCGACGAATTTCATTAAGGATGGATTAACCGCGTCTGGTCGACGTGTACTAAGAACCTCATCTCAGTTATTGTAACGTTACACAATAGCACAGTTAATTTAGGTAATTTCTATGAAAGGCACCAAAAATAGGTCAGAAAGTCAGCTGCTGCGGGAAAAGTTCTCTAACCAAGCTGCCCAAAATATGAGAATGATTAATATATTCATAAACAAACTAGTACGCGTTCAGGTGTTCTTGCAGAGATATGTGTCATGTTTAATGCGTGAGACATGTTTTCCCCAACGCAGTGAGTGCATAACTTACATTTAACGTGTTTATCCTTGTTTGTAAATGTTATAAATTCACACGAGTGTTCCCATTTTGCATTAAGAGATGTGTCCACTCCTGACAGCTGACAACAACAAACGAATCTCCGTCAAACTTTGCAGATTTGTTTAATCGAGCGCGCGCAAGCGCATCGAACAGACAAGATAAATTCATAGACAGAATAAGGGAAAAAATATGCACTATAATTCTGATTAATTTATTAATTTGACCAAATCTGATTGTTTGTCATTAGAATTAGGTTTAAAATTATATAGGCTATGTACGGCAAGCAATCATTTTAATCAGGACAAGTAACTAAAAAGGATTAGCATTAAATATATAAGTGATGTCTCTTATATTTAGGCTACAGATATATATATATTTTTAAATAAGGCATTGATCTAGCCTACTTGCAGAAGACATAGAAAGAAAGACAGAAAAACTCCAGAAGAAATAACCAGGAGTTCAGACAGTAACAGAGAGTGTGAAGATGGTCAGTTGTTAAGTTAAAGGGCAGAATTGCAGCATGTAATTGGACATCTGGAGAATTTGATGCACAGCTCATATAAAAAGAGCTTTACACATCACCTCCATTGGGATTGTGAAAGTAAAGATTTCCTTTCTCCATCCCTCTTTCTTTCAGTTTTTTTTCTCTCTCTCTCAAGTCTTTCTTGTGTTAAATAACATGTTTGTGTGCCTTTGCATCATTGCAGACTAGATGCAGATTAAACACGCAGTCTGGGTTAAAAGTGATTTTTTTTCTTTCTTTTGCCATTGAAATAATGTTCAGTAAGTGACTGTAAGCCCACAAATGCATCATTGGCATGAATTGTAAAGGAAACTTTGGAATTGTTCGTTGCATGTGCTCGTTTTTCACCAGCCTTTGTTTGCAGCTCTTATGTTGCTGAGAACCTTGGATTTAGTGCCTTTTGTTATGGCGGATTATTGATGAGCGTGTTGGAGATGTTCTGCGTTCTCGGTATTGTCCTGGATTCATCTCTTGAATCTTCCTCATATGCTGAATCACAGCTCTGCATTGTGGTCCAGCTTAAAGATGATACAGCATGTCTGCAGTTCTTTCCTCTTTTCTTTTCGTTTGTTTTCTCTTTTTTTGTTTTAGTTTTAGGGAGATGGAAATAAAAGAAAACAATCCCCTCATCTCTCATTTCTGCACAGATAATGCAGCTCTGTCTGAACTCAGTCTGAACCTGGTACAGTAAAACACTCTCACAGGGAGCTTGAAATCATGGTATTATTTCAGAAACAGCAATAATGTGCATATTTGATAGTTTTAGAGCTGGAATTCATGAGAGTAACCCAGATCAGGCTGTTCTCTGCACATAAAGCCCTGTTTTATGATCAAGAATAATTGAGAAGAAGAAGCAGTGGAGGCTAGAACTATAATGTTGTTCATGATGTTTACAGGTAGAAAACTGAAGTATGTCCAATGTCCTACAGTAGACATTCCCACTGAATTCACATTTATCTATGCGTACAACCCACTGTAAAGCTAAAACCGTTGCTCTTTCTGTTTTAAGGTGGTGCATTTCAAATTAATTTGCACAATGTTATTTGTATGAAAACGGATGATCCTGGACCCGAAATCTAACTGTCACTGGGGCATATAAGCAGATCAGATTTAACATTGAAAGAATGTAGCCAGTCCAAATTTAAGCTTTAAACACAAAACCGAATGCATAAGTAAGTGTGGTTACTTATAAATAAGAGAAAGGAGGAGAGAATGAGAGAGTAAAAGACAGAGATTAGCCGTCACGCGTATTGAATTCACCGCAGGCTGTTTCACCCTGTTGTTTCGCAGCTCTCTGGAGCTTCTGCTCATCTTTATGGTTTTAATTAAGATGCCATTTTTCTATAGTCTGGCAAGCCAGACCTACATCAAGATGTTAGGTCTGGGAACTCACAATTGGCATGCCTCAATCCGAGGGGCGGGATAAACAGTTGTCTTTCAAAATCCCTCTGCACGCAATAGGATAGCGCTACAACCAACCAAAGAATGGATGTGGATGAGTGAGTCCCATTGGTTTTCCCACCATCAACGGAGCTGGTTAATATATAAAAACGTTGGTAACGCTTCCTTTTACAGTCCAGTTACCCATGTAAATACTATGTACTTATTTTAGTAACTACAATTACTGGGTAATAACTAGTACTAACCCTGAACCTACCCCTAAACCTACCCCTGTTCCATGTACTTACCTTATATTAGCCAGTATTTTCTAGGTAAGTACACTGTAAGTACTGGACTGTAAAAGGAAGCGTTACCAAAATGTTCTTGTATCTGGTCGTCAAAACCAAAACCAGGTCGTTCGTTTTGATCTGCCATTGCCTCGGTGTTCCTCAAGGTTCGGTTCTTGGCCCACTATTGTTATGTAAAACTTCTTCTTCTTCTCTGTGCAACAATGTGTTTCACATCTAAGAAAAAATTAAGGATAATTTTTTTGGCTTCGGTATTCTCGAGAAAAGGGATTTTCCCGTACTTGAGAGAACCAAGGTTACGTTAGTAACTAAGTATGGGTTTATCCCGTGGACTCTCCTGGCCTCATTTTAATGTCATATACTGTAGCAGCCGATTGTTAATAGATTTACCGCTGCCAGCGATGGGGTTTATATGTCACAGACGCTCAATCACTGTTAATTTCTAATCTCATTTCAGCCTCTCGGAATTAAATGAAGCTGCCACAGTCCTTCATTTGCAGTTATTCAGCCAATAAAACAAGCGTAATAGAGGCCGATGCAGCTGATATTGAGATTTCTGATTTTCCCACATATTGGAGAGGTGACATTCTGCCCTCTGGATATGAATATGTTCGGAGAGTGAGGCTTCAGTACTCGTACGTCTTAAAATGGTTGCTTTAAAAACACATTTAGACATTAAATATGAGTTGCACATTAAATATGAGGATAAATGGCTGTCAGTGGAGGTGAATCTGAGTCATATCTGTTGGCTGGAGTTTTATTCTCTGCTCATTTATAAAAGACAGCATCCCTAAACACGTGAAACTGGAGATTTCACGCTCTCACTCTGAATACATTTTGTCACTCAAAACAGAGAGTCTCAAAATTCAGCAAGGTTTCACTGAACCAATCCATTTTCTCTGCAGCTTCTGGCACACAATAAATGACGTGATGTGACTCACTGTCCTAGTTCATTGTCATCAGCAACAGAACATCTGACAAATTAGAAGAGTGCAGAAAAAGTCAGTAGACCTTTGGGAAGCCACTTGTGTGACTAGTCGAGAGTTCCTGTGAGAGCAGGAGAACAGCTGTTTCTCTCCACGCTGTGGCTCTTCCTTCAGTCCATGTGTCTGAGTCACAGATGAACGTCCCGTCAGGCGCTTGGAGAGCCTTTGAGCTGCTGTAATGATGTCATGTTCGGATGAAAAAGGTCTTCTAGAGGTTTGTTTGCCTCAGAGCCTCAGAGTCTGTGGAAAATATCCAGCTCATTCACAACTGCAATGTTGCATCCTTCCCAGTCAGTAGCCTTGTTTTGCACACTGTCATCTGCACACAACGGCAGGGATCATTTGAATTTGTTCCACCTTCCAAAGGGGACGTTTCATAATCGATTCCTTATTTTTCTCTCTTCTGTTCATTTACGGTGTCCTTGGTGGAGCACCCAGGTATGAATGCTTTGAAACTGAAAATGTGTTTTAAACTGTGTAACTGTAGATAATTGATTGTTTAGGCTGCTATTAATCATAGTTCAAAAGCTCTGCCGGGTTCTCAATGTTCCATGAAGCCTTTTGTGAACAACTTTTCTGTTGGACCAGAGTGCAAATGTTTATTAAAAGTGTTTGTTTGTACTTATACTTCTGAAGGGAGTTGTTTTTCTGCTGTGTTCCACTTTTCTAATAGATAAAATATGCTTTTGCTGATATTGGACGAATAGGAGAGGTTAGATTTTCCTGATGAACACTTGTACAAAACAAACAGTTTGTCATAATTGTTTGCCGGTGAGCATGAAATCGATTTTTGTAATGGTCCCTGTGTTTCTCGGTTGATGATTGATAGTTCATTTCTTCTCTTCTAGTGGTTTGGCGATCTAGTCACACCGGTTTGGTGGGAGGACGTTTGGCTGAAGGAGGGATTCGCTCATTACTTCGAGTACATCGGGACTGATTTCCTCTTCCCAAAGTGGAACATGGTGAGATGCTGCTCAGATGTGAGAGCTATAATTTCATTCAACGAAATATAACTTTGAATGGAAAAAGGATGTGATATGAAACAGTTGATTATACTGTACTTACATAGAGAGTTTTCATGCTATTCAGATGTCTAAATCTCCTAAAATAAGTGCACATTTTCAATACTTTTCATATACACATAATCTTGAGCATTTCTTTTTGTGCCAAGATTCAGCTGAGCTAAAAACAACAATTATTATTATTATTGCGGTGCATTAGAGTGCTATTAGATACTGTGTTTGATCAATGTTTGATTGCCTGTTCAATTTTGATAACAGCCTCTCAAGACCAATAAATATCACATTTTATGGACGTTTACTTCTTGTTTAAAACTACAAAGGCAGTCATTTTGACTTTTTAAAAAAAAATCATTTATTGATATAAAACCCTTGTAACTATAGGGCCCTGACTTAAAATGTGTCTATATTTTATTCTATTATCGTTATTTTATTAAAATTACAAGACACAATAGAGTTTTGAGTATTTCTACCTTGGCCATAACAGTCATTCTGACCATATACATTATAGACCGTTTATCATTTCCCGCTCTTGAGATGCATCATCGTTTCCTTGCCTCGCAACAATTTATTCTATTTATTTGTTTAGTCTTTTTTCAAAACTGAAATCTAGCTTTAGCTCCGAGCTAAAACAAAGAGAATAACAGAACAATGGTAGCAAGAAGATTAACTGCCACACAGGCTTTAGCCATACTCCAGAGTCTGATGGAGGAGCAGGTTCCAATATTGATGTCTCCTGGTCTCTTGAAAGTTGATCTGACACTGGCTTTGAGAGGGTATCAGAGATAATTCCCTTGTGTAAAAAAAAGCTGGCTGGACACTTCCAACTTTGCATCTGCTGTCATTCCATCTGCTAATGTTCCAGGTACGTTAGGTTGCGATCTTGTGATTTTCTTAGGCCATGCATTGGCTAATATTAGCCCTTACAAACTAATTAGGCTATAATTTCATGGCAACAGTGCAATCCTGGATCATCAGCTGTGTGTGGTGTGCCAACCACAAGAGCACTCAGCCCGGGGCTGGACGGGAGCAGTAGAGAAGGCTCAGGACTGGACGGGACCAGCAGAGAAGATTCAGGACTGGACGGGACCAGCGGAGAAGGCTGGGGAATGGGCGGGACCAGCAGAGAAGATTCGGGACTGGACGGGACCAGCAGAGAAGGCTTGGGACTGGACGGGACCAGGGGAGAAGGCTTGGGACTGGACGGGACCAGCGTAGAAGGCTAAGAAGTGGACTAGACCATCGGAGAAGGCTGGGGACTGGACGGGACCAGTGGAGAAGGCATGGGACTGGACGGGAGCAGTAGAGAAGGCTCAGGACTGGACGGGACCAGCGGAGAAGGCTTGGGACTGGACGGGACCAGTGGAACAGGCTCAGGACTGGACGAGACCAGCAGAGAAGGCTTGGGACTGGACGGGACCAGGGTAGAAGGCTCAGAAGTGGACGGGACCAGCGGAGAAGGCTCAGGACTGGACGGGTTATTTTTAAATTTACTAAAATTATTTATTGGAAAAAGACAAACTAAATTAGAGCCACACCTCACCTCAAAAACTGCTAATTTACTGTGGAGCTTCACAGAGCTGGAGTTTGTGCCAAAGCTGCCATTGAAGAAACACTGGAATTGTAAGGCCGGCATACATCAACCAGAGCAAATCCAAACCTCTATAAATAAAGTGCAATGTAAAAAAAAGTTTCATGGTCTAATGATTCATCCACATCCATTTCCCCCATCCAGATGGGTTCACGTTGGGAAAAAAGACAAAGCCTGGCTTCAGTTGACAATGCTCACTGTCTCACAGGAGTTAATATGTTCAGTGATGATCTGAATTGTTGTATAACAGCCAAGAATTATGAGGCTATTTTCCCAGACCAGGTTTGTCCAAACACACAATCATATCATGATATTCCTGTATTACAAATAAATCCAGGAGTGTTTGTGAGCACCAGGAGGAAGTCAGACACCTACAAAGACTTCTGCTTCAATTGAACATTATTCATCTTTTATGAGAATGTCCCGAGTCACGAACAGGACATACACCTTCTGTCCCTAAAAATCCTTCTTTTTGAAGAATGATGCAGTCCTGCAGTTCTTCTGAAGGCCCTTTTATTCATTAGGATACTGCTATTGTGATGCACTTGAACTGCATGAACAACGTATAGATAATGTTTTGTGATAACGTTATGAGAACATTATTAAAACACCAGATCTTCTGCTCATTATGATTCACTGACTGTGTTCAGTTTTATTAAGAGCTAGTGTGAAGATCATTGTGTGTTCATCACAAGACCTGACATGTCTTAGACTGGACATATGCTAAGAGTAAATGCTGAAGGCATCTAAAGCAATATATTTAGCTCATGTTGACATTTAATACCAATAGTTTATTATATTCGGATTTTTTAATTTAAATTTTTAATTTATTTATCTAATTTGAGTAAGATATGTCAGTTTTGCACCATTGTTTAATACTTGTGGGCTTATACTCATTTTCATTCTCATAACGACCTTCCCATCCCATCTGTCCCAGTATTTCATACCTCTCTGCTCAACCTTGGTTATGGAGCATCAGCCAAGCAGATCATTTAGGGAAAATCATTTCAGGGAGCAATTTCTTCTTTTCTCATCCGATAAGTTTTGGTGGAAACACTTCAGCGCCAGTGCAAATTGTGTAGGGAAAATCTTACTGGTTTTCCCTACACAATTTGGTTAAGATTACACATTTCAAGAGTCTAAACCAGAAGTGAAAACTCACAAATGGACTGAGAAATGTGGGAATGAATTTGACAAGAGTCCATAACAGGTCATTAAAACAGCCGGTCCCTTAACCTGCTCAAAATACTGGACTGTTGGCTTTCCTGCTCTTTCTCACATCTGTCAGAGAGAAGCTCTCAGCGAGGTTTAGTTACCCATCATGCATTGCTCCAAAGCTGCTGACCTGAATGCCAGGCATCATTGCTGATCTTTGGCCTTAAAGTGTTTGTTCAGTGAGAAACTTCAGGTTATAATGTTGAGATGCTAATAAGCAGCATCTAAATGAAGAATCATTGGACGTAAACACCTTGTTGAGAGCACATATGGGCCAGATGGAAGCTCTTCTCATTGCACTCATTTTATATTGCCCACTACGTGACTCACATTAAATTAACTCCACATCACCAGCTGTTCTCTTTCTGTGAGAGACTATTCACAGTCACCATAATGTATGTTAGGACTGAACATGAAGGGCCATTTGCATATATCAATTATATACAGTATTTACATTGACCTGAAAGTTTATAGTCTGGACTTTAAAGTGAAATACTGAAAGTAAAGACATGAAACACGTGCTGTTCTCTTCTACAAGACCACTTAAGTGATGATATAAATAGCCTGAGAAATTAGGACACTGATTTCAAAAAGTAGCACTTTCTCTAAGATCTTCTCTCTGAAGTTAAAAATGAAGGATAAATTATTACAGCAGTCCATTAAGCAAAGCATGTTTCAGTTTTTATGACACGCATATCTACAGATAATTATACCTCAGATGTAATATTGTAGGAAGTTTCACCCTTCATTAGCTGCTTAAAAAGAAAAAGTTCGTATGAAAGCCATGCAAGATAGACTTATAATATCTACACATATGATAATAAGTCACCCAACAATCACACATCAATCTTAGTTTGGTGCTCAGATAAATATTCTCTGTATTGATTTGTATTGATTGTCTGTATGTCTCGTGTCATTTCATTAATCTGATTTTAACATCATAAGAGATTGTGATTGTGGTTTGAACACATTACATGATACCAGGAATCACTGGGTTATTACAATATGCCTCATTATTTTGACAAAAAAACTATGACGAGTTTTGATGATTATTTGTTTCTGGACTTATTTCCACACGTTGTTTGTTGGAGCTCAAATCCCTTCATTAAAATATCTCGCTTTCTTGGATTAATGTCTTCAACGTGATTTTTAATCAAGCTGCCAAAAGCTTTAATGGGCAAGAGTTATTCATAATGACAACGAATAAAGGTATAATAAAACATTCAGAGGATCAAAACGAGACGTGTTTATAACAGCTGATAGTTTGGTGACTTTCTCTTAGTCACTCACGTTTAATAAATACATGTGAACATTATAATAATAAAATAGTTTTATTAAAAATAAAAAGTTTTGAATTTGAATGAACAGAAGTTTTTACGAGACGTGTTTGATACTGTAAAACATGAATAAAGTCTCTCGTCCACAGGAGAAGCAGAGGTTTCTGACTGATGTTCTTCATGAGGTGATGTTATTGGACGGTTTGGCCAGTTCTCATCCGATCTCTCAGGAAGTGTTTGAAGCCACAGACATCGACAGAGTGTTTGACTGGATCGCATATAAGAAGGTTAGAGAAACTCCTACAGGCTTCATCATTAATATTGAGCTGAACTGAATTTAAAACTGATTTATACTATACAACATGAAGCGAACACATTTTTTTATTCGGCAAAACAGTAAGTGGAGTAACGACTTTGTAAAACAATAGTATTGTTGGTCTAAATCAGTCATTTATTTATGTGCGGACTTTACCAATAGATTTTATCTTTATTGAGTCCAAGCACCTCAGTTTTGTCCCAGCTTTTCTCCTCGCTAAAGAAATCTCAGTTAATCTTTGTGAATTGTAAATGGAGTCACGCTGTTATAAGCCTCTTCACATATATACGCAAGAAAAACAGTTTAATTAAAAGCTTGTTTTTCAGTAAGTCAAGGACAGAAACTGTTACACTGAGAGTTTTTGTGTGCTCTGGGGACTTTAGTGGCATAATAAACATTTCATCTCAGACCAGACAACATCTATTTAATTACCTCTTTCTCACTGGAACACACTTTACTCTAAAAAAAAACAAAAAAACTCCAGCGCCCAAATATATCCTCTCGTCTGAGCATCTGAAAGCCATTAAAGACACAAAGAGCAGGACAGAAATATCTTTGTCCTCTATCAGAGTTCAGACGCAGAGAGAATCTTCCATCCACTGAAGATTTCATATTCTGTGTCAACTCTCCCTCCAGCTGTCAATCAGCTCATGGCTGGTTTGTGATTGGCTCTTGCCACGGTTTCCCCACAGGTTCTGTTGGGTTATGAACTCTGTCAGTCACACTGACACCCGACCGCCCCTCATCACTTCCTCCCCGCACTCTATAGACTCTGATATCCCACAACATCCCACCAGTCCCCAGCGCTAACAGGAAGTGACACTCATCACACAGATTGTAGAAGGGAGGGGAATTAGATGCTGTCAAATGAGCATGTCAAAGCCACTCAAATCAAAAAAGATACCGACTCATAAAACAGCAGAAAACAGCAGGACGAGTGTCATGGAGTCCTTGTTTAGATGAACCAGACATGCTAGAAATTGAACAGTTCCATAATAACCGAACTGTTTTTAAATAATGTTAAACATTTTCTGCATAACCAGAAGCTCATCCTCTTTGAACAGTCACGCCACTAGAATTATGACTTTGACAACTTTCCTGTTCACATTTCGGAGTTTAAACCCTACAGAATATGTTGCCCCATTGACTTCCATTATAAGTGGATTCATGTACATTTTTTAAATAATTTTCTGTGGTAATCTGTCAGATATGCTGTCCAAAACGCTAAAAAGAATGTATATTTTGTTGGGTTCTGTATGCATGTGTAAATAAGCAGTCCCTTGAACGTGTGTTTACTGTGTGTACGCAGGGAGCCGCTCTGATCCGGATGCTGGCAAACGTCATGGGACAGACGCTATTCCAGAGAGGCCTCAATGTAAGTGTCAGTTTCCAAAATTTCCAAATAATAAAAGTATTTAGTAAGCAAAAAAATCACAAATAATTCAAAGAGACAATGGTAACGTCACATCGTGTCTAGCCCAAGCTCAAACACAAATAATAACTGACTTTGCAATGCAGGGAAATGAGGAACTTACATATAAGCAGATAATGATCACATCAGTTAGCATAGTAACTAATGATAGTGGGAACAGAGACAACAGAAAACCAAGAGAAGCAAACTAAGTCCATGAAAATGACTGCTTCAAGCGTTTGTCAGATTATTCAAGCGTGTCGGTTTACATGCGCTTCTTATCTTTAGAGCTACAACAGCTTGTTTTTTTTTATGTCTCGCGCTTCTATCAAGCTTGAGGTAAAAGTGACACAATCAGGCAAGCGACTAAACATGTTCGAGACAGAAATTAATTTCATATCTGAAGTAGTCTCAATCAGAAGTTTCAGAATCATTCTCTGTGTTAAAGCGGTTTACAGTCATGTCTTTGTCAAGATCTGATGAAACACATCATTTGTGTTAAAGCACAAGTGTCTTGTATTTTGTCGATGTTGATGAACAGAGTTTTTAGTCACATGGTCTTCCAGTTTAGTCCCCTCAGGAGTGAATAGCAGCTAGCTCTCTTGATGTATTAGACAGTATTCATTGTTGTTTTGGACACCATTTGGCTTCTACATGAAACTACATCCTGAAATGTGGTTAAAGGATTTGGCCGTGAGCAAACAGGCTGCAGGTTTGACTCCAGTGAGAGTAAATCTGTTACCAAATGAGTGTTAAATGCAAAACCCTCCTCCTGACATGTGAGTGAACACACTTTCAGAGGTGTAAGACTCACATTCAGATTTCTCACCTTCTCAATCCAAAAAAATCACTTTTCAAAACATCAGAAACTTCTCATTTCATTTCTTCATGACTGAGATGCTGTCAGTTTCAGAGCTTTTTCTGGGTTATTTTTGACGTTGTGGTTTAGTTGTTGAAAGCACAATCAGGTCATGTTTTCTGCAGAGCCGATTTAATGCTCCATTGATAGATGAAACAGCTGCACATACACGCTTTATATCACAACACAAACACACGTTTGACCTGTAGACTTATGTGTCTAATGCACACATGTTTACATGTCTTGGACTGGCTATAAATGTATTTACTGTGTTTGCATGCTTTTGTTGGACGTATTTGTCACTTGGCACACCGCAGCCACAACCTATATGTATCCCTTTTATTTCCCTTTTCCTTTTTTATTCAAAATATTCACAAACTTGCTTACCATGTCATCAACTATCTGATATTCCAATTCTCAAAAATGTGTAAGTGATTGTGTTTGGTCGTCTAAAAACCTTTATATATAATCTTGATCTATAACGTGAGATGTTTGTCTGATATGAATAACACCCGTCGGCAAAGTCTATTTGAATAGATTGTTATTGCTGCTTCCACAGACATCAGTGTGTATTTTACAAACTCCGAATCTATTGTTTTACTAGTGCTTATGTGCATTTATATGTCTGAAAGCTAAAATAAACATTATGAGGTTGAAAACACTGCATAGTTGTGATATATGACAGCACCGAGCTCGTCTGTCTCTGTCTCAGCGCCAACCAAAGTGTGAAAGCACGGTTTGAATCTGGCAACTATTTCATGTCACTGAACTTTCTAAATCCCATATGTGGGACCATATTCTCAGGGCACAGTTATAAAAATCCCACAAATGGGAATCGGGACCGTATCACTAAAAAGGTTAAACGGTAACACTTTACAATACGGATGCACTAATATGCATTAATTCATACTTACTGTAAATAATGCAGAGATAATAATGAGTTAATGTATAACTCATTATACTTAATAACATATTTTATTAACTAATAGTGTAAATTAATGTGTTAATTACCACAATTAGTCAAAGCTATGCACTTCAACTTCCAGTTGTCTGCTTTAATTAATCATTAGCTAAATATATGCAAAGGTGTCATTGTGTTATGACTTTACTTGTTGGGGCACATCATTATTAACTAGTCATTTAGTAATTGTAGTAATTTGCTCATGAATTTGCATTAACAATGAAGCAATTAATCATGTATTAACGCATATTAGTGTACCTGTCATATTATCTGGAAGTTGAAATACAAGGCTTTGGCTCATTCTGGTAATTAACATATTAATTAACACTATTAGTTAACAAGTGAGTTATTATGGAATTAAACTACAATTACATATTCAATTAATAACAATTCATGTATGAACTAATAGATTAACCTTACAGACTCTTAATTAGTTCCTAATGTGGTAATCATTAATGAATAGCTTAAGCATGAATTAATGCTTATTAGTGCACCCATATTGTAAAGTGTTACCGATTAAACATTTAATTTGTGACCATTAATACAAAAATGAATCATGAATGACAAAAAAATGAATGACACAAATCAGATCTGAGGGTGCAATGCCCCCTTTTGCCAACTCGTGGCACCGGGCCTGTTTTGTCCACTATCTACTATAGTAAACCTGTGGTATTATTAGCAACATCATGCTGGTTAGCGCAAAACCAATAAAATATGGCAATCGATTCTGTCTAAATCTTGGTTAATCAGTAAATCGATATGACATGATGGGCATATTTGAAAAATATCTATAATATAGGCTAGCTTTTTGGGTGGTAAGAATTTCGCCGCTATCCAATGTTCGCTGGGTGGCAATGGCATCTTCGGAAAGGGTGAGTTTGGACTGGTTGTCGCGAAGACACAGTATCAAACTACCGCTAATGTGTTTTAGCTGTAGGAGAAGTTGTTGGTTTCGATAGCATATTACCAGCTTCTCGCATGAACAGCTCTGTTGTTGTCTTTCTGGACACTATTGAAAAAGTTAATAGTGTTGTTGAGAATGGTGTTGTTATACAGGATACCTTCACTCCAGTAATGCCGCCGCTTCAACCGGTGAAAAAACGTATTCTGTCCAACATTGCCCCATTCATTAAATATGAACTCTTGCTAGCAGAGCTTTCAAGGCATGGTAAAGTAGTGTCCCAAATGAAAAAGATCCCGTTTCGCTGTAAATTACCGCTACTCAAGCATGTTAATTGTTTTAGACGTCGGGTTTATTTGGTTTTAAAGAAAGATGCAGATGAATTGAATGTGGCTTTCAAGTTTAGGGTTGATGGTTTTGATTATGTGGTTTTTGTTACCTCTGATATTATGAAATGTTTCCAATGTGGTCAAATTGGGATTAGGGTAGTAGAGAAGATGGTAGGTACAGTAGACTGGCTAAATGGAAGTGGATTCCTTCACAATTATCTTTTAGGGGAAGATTGTTGATAGTGAACAGTTTGGCAGCTTCAATACTCTGGCATTAACTGTTATTGTAATGATTCACGAAGCACAGAGGAATCCATTTGCAGCTTTATTAAACAAGGTCGTACAGGCAGGGTCAAAACGAGGCAGACAGGGCAATGCAGAGCAGACAACAGGATAAACAGGAGACAGGCAAAGATCAGGGCAGGCAGCAATAATCGTGGTCAGTAAACAGTCCAAGTTCAGGCCAGGCAGATATCAGTCGTAGAATAATCAAACAGTCCAAAGTCCAAAACCAGAAAACCAGAATCAGGATACAAACGCTCAGAAATGATCACCGGGGCAAATCAAGACTTCGCACTGGTGTGGTGTGTGGACGTGGCTTTTATGTGTGTGTGTTAATGGCGTGCAGGTGTGTGACGCAATCAGTCCCAGGTAAGCGGCATGATGGGAATTTGAGTTTGTAGCCAATGATCAGTATTCTGGTGAAGGCTCCCTCTGGTGGCGGAGAGGAGACAGAGCGGGAGCCTCCATTGTAACAGAGCCCCCCCCCTGCGAGCGGCTCCTGACGCGAGGAGGCGGTTGTCGTCGGGGTCTCCCACGGGGTCGAGGGGCCGGTTTCTCCGGGTATGTCCTATGGAACTCTTCAGTGAGAGTGGGGTCCAGGATATCCCTTGAATTGACCCAGGACTGTTCCTCCGGACCGTACCCCTCCCAATCGACCAGATATTGGAGCATGTTACCCCGACGTCTGGAATCCAGCAACTTGTGCACTCTGTAGGCCTCCTCGCCGTCAACCAGAAAGGCAGGAGGGCCCTGAGAGGCGGCCCCCTCCTCCGTCTCTCCCCTCGGACCACCAGCGGGTTTTAACAGAGAAACATGAAAAGTGGGAGAGATACGATAGTTAGCGGGCAGGTCTAAACGGAATGAAACAGGTGATATTTGTCTTATAATTTGGAACGGACCAACATACCTGGGACTGAGTTTGCGACATGGAAGTTTGAGGCGTAAGTCTCTGGTTGATAGCCATACCCATTGACCACTCTGGTATTCTGGAGCTGGGCGACGACGACGGTTGGCCTGGTGTTCCTGACGCCTGACAGCATGCCTCAGATGAGTGTGTGCTTGATCCCAAACCTCTTCACTTTTGTGTAACCATTCTGTAACGGATGGGAGTTCAGTGGGCTCACCGGACCATGGGAAGAGAGGAGGCTGAAAACCCAGTATACATTTGAAGGGGGTGATACCAGTAGCAGGTTTGACCAACGAATTTTGAGCGTACTCAGCCCAGAATAAATATCTGCTCCAATCCTGTTGGTGTTGCTGGCAGTATGTTCTTAGGAAGCGGATGATATCTTGATTAAGACGTTCGGTCTGACCATTGGACTGAGGGTGATAACCGGAAGTGAGGCTGATGTTCACGTTTAAATGTTTGAAGAATGCGGACCAGACTCTGGAAGTAAACTGAGGTCCTCTGTCAGATACTATATCCTCAGGTAGTCCGTAAAATCTGAAAACTTGGTTGCATAGTAGTTCAGCTGTTTCGAAGGCAGTGGGAAGTTTAGTGAGGGGAATGAGACGGCAGGCTTTGGAGAATCGATCCACAATGGTGAGAATTGTCGTGTGTCCTTGAGAATTGGGGAGATCTGTGATGAAGTCTACGGCAATGTGTGACCAGGGTCGTTGAGGTGTTGGAAGGGGACATAGAAGGCCTGCTGGTAGTTTACGGGTGGATTTGGAAGTTTGACAATTGATACAGTTCTGGACATATTTGATGGTGTCGGATGAGAGAGTAGGCCACCAAAATCGATTCTGCAGTAGTTGGATTGTGGCAGAGATACCAGGATGACCGGAGCTTGGTGTGGAATGGACTTGATCGATGAGGCGAGATCGTAGTGCTTCAGGGACAAAGAGGAGATTGGCTGGACAGTTGCTGGGGGTTGGAGTCTGAAGATTGGCCTGTTGGATTTCGGTTATGATGTCCCACTGGACTGGAGCTACTAAGAGGTTCTCGTGGATGATGTTTTCGGGGTTATCTTTGTGGACTGCTTCTTCTGTTTGACGAGAGAGGGCATCGGCTTTGACGTTCTTGGTGCCTGGGCGGTAAGTGACAGTGAAGTTGAAACGTGTAAAGAACAGTGCCCATCTTGCTTGACGAGGGTTGAGACGTTTGGCGGATCGGAGATACTCAAGGTTTTTATGATCTGTGAGAATGATGAATGGTTCTGAAGCTCCCTCCAGCCAGTGTCGCCATTCCTCTAGAGCCAGTTTCATTGCTAGCAGTTCGCGATTCCCCACATCATAATTCCGCTCGGCTGAAGAAAGCTTGCGGGAGAAGAAAGCACACGGGTACATTTTGGCTGGGTTTCCCTGACGTTGAGATAATATGGCCCCCACTCCTGTGTTCGAAGCATCTACCTCCACAATGAACTGACGCTCTGGATCGGGATGACGTAGGATGGGTGCAGTAGTAAATCGGGTTTTTAACTCCTGAAAAGCCTGCTGTGCTTCGGGGTTCCAGGCAATTCGAGAGCAGTGGCGTTTGGTTAAAGCTGTTAGTGGAGCGGCAATGAGACTGAAGTTTCTAATAAATCTTCGATAAAAGTTAGCGAATCCCAGGAATCTCTGTAATTCTTTGACTGTCTGAGGTAATGGCCAATCCAGCACTCCTTTCACCTTTTTGTCGTCCATAGCCACTCCTTCCTGGCTGATGATGTAACCCAGAAATGAAACGCTAGTTTGATGAAACTCACATTTCTCGATTTTGGCATACAACTGGAACTGAATCAAGCGTTGAAGTACGGATCTGACGTGTTGGATGTGTTCCTCCAGTGAGTTTGAGTAAATCAGGATGTCATCGATGTACACGATTACCCATTTGTCCAGCATGTCACGAAACACATCGTTCATAAAGGCCTGAAAGACGGAAGGACTGTTAGATAAGCCGAAAGGCATGACCAGATATTCATAGTGCCCACTAGTGGTGGAGAAGGCTGTTTTCCATTCATCCCCCTCTCGAATGCGGATCAAGTTATATGCATTGCGCAGATCGAGCTTGGTGTAGTATTGCGCCTGTCTCAGCTGCTCCAGTGCGGCTGGCACCAGAGGTAAGGGGTATCGATACTTGACGGTGATATCATTTAACCCGCGATAGTCAATGCAAGGCCTGAGTCCTCCATCCTTCTTCTTGACGAAGAAAAACCCCGCAGCGGCTGGTGAGGTGGAAGGTCGAATGAACCCTTTGGCTGTCTCTTCCTCAATGTACTTTTTCATGGCTTCAGACTCAGGCTTTGATAGGGGAAAGATTCTGCCTTTAGGGGGTGTGGCGCCGGGCATTAACTCAATGGCACAGTCTGTTGGACGATGTTCGGGAAGTTGAGAAGCTTTTTCTTTACTGAAGGCTTCTGTGAGGTCGGAATAGACTGCCGGTAGCTCTCCTAGCTCATGGTTTTGGGTGTCTGGTTCTGGTTTGGAACAGGTTACTCTTTTGACTTTAGACAAACAATGGTTGTTACAGGCTTCACTCCAACGGATGATTTGTCCCTCCTTCCAGGAAATGTGTGGGTTGTGAGTGTGTTACCAAGGGTGGCCGAGGATGATAGAGTGATGTGGAGCGTGAATGACGTAAAATTTGATCTGCTCAGAATGAAGAGAACCGATCTGCATTTGAACCTTCTCCGTTTCGAACTGGATTTTGCCGTCTCCAATGGGATGACCATCTAGCGCCTCCACTGACAAAAAAGAATGACAAGGATTAAGTTTGAGTTTGATCTGATGGGCGAATGTTTGAGAAATGAAATTTCCAGCGGCTCCAGAGTCTATGAGGGCTGTGGCTTCAATACATTGGTTTTGTATGGTGAAACGAATGGGAAGGGTGAAACTGGATGGAGATCTTTGATATTGAGTTACTGAACTCACCGCAAGAGTGCGAGTTGGTGGTCGGACTGGACAGGAGAGCTTCATATGGCCGGATTGACCACAGTACATACAGAGACGGTGTTGCAGTCTGCGTTCCCGTTCTTCTGGAGTGATGTGCGTGAACCCGATCTGCATAGGTTCGTGAGCGGGAGCTGCCTCGAGTGATTGACGGGTAGGTGCCCGGGTGATGCGTCTGGAACGCACGAGATTATCGACTTGAATGGCCAGACTTACATACTCGTTCAAGCTCTTTCCTTCATCTCGACAGGCTAATTCAGATTGAAGTTCAATAGAGAGTCCCTTCCTGAACAGCGTCTTTAAGGTGTCTTCGACCCAGTTCGTCTGTGCAGCGAGAGTGCGAAACGTGAGTGCATACTCGGCGGCGGTACTCTTTCCCTGGGTGAGATTTAGAAGCTGCTCTCCGGCGTTCCCTTTCTCAGAAGAGTGTTCGAAGACTTGACGAAACTGTTGAAGGAATTCTTGAAATGTGGTAAATGAAGACCCCTCTGGTTTCCAG
Source organism: Cyprinella venusta (assembly GCA_038021265.1). NCBI lineage: Eukaryota > Metazoa > Chordata > Actinopteri > Cypriniformes > Leuciscidae > Cyprinella > Cyprinella venusta. The sequence continues at coordinate 17,600,994 of CM075885.1, forward strand.
ACTGCCGTAGCCCACTCCAATGCTTTGCCCGTGAGCAGGGAACAAACAAATGCAATGCGACTGGCTTGAGTGGAGTACAATGTCGGTTGCTGGTCGACAAAGAGTGTGCATTGCAAAAGAAATCCCTTGCATTTAGTCGGATTACCGTCGAATTTGTCAGGAAATGCGAGTCGGGGATTTACTGCTGTACTCACGGCTTCGGTGGGAACACTCGGTGGTGGTGTGGGTGTAGCAGGTGCGTTAGGCACAATACCCACAGCAGTGCGAAGCTCCTGCATACCTTGTACGAGCTGTTCAGTGAGCGTGGTCAGGTGACTGAGCTGATGGTGATGTAAATCCAAACGAGAAGCTTGGGAGGTAAGTTCAGACGTGAGTTCCATGACGGCTGCTGGATTGTTTAGTGGCGAAGTCTTCTGTAATGATTCACGAAGCACAGAGGAATCCATTTGCAGCTTTATTAAACAAGGTCGTACAGGCAGGGTCAAAACGAGGCAGACAGGGCAATGCAGAGCAGACAACAGGATAAACAGGAGACAGGCAAAGATCAGGGCAGGCAGCAATAATCGTGGTCAGTAAACAGTCCAAGTTCAGGCCAGGCAGATATCAGTCGTAGAATAATCAAACAGTCCAAAGTCCAAAACCAGAAAACCAGAATCAGGATACAAACGCTCAGAAATGATCACCGGGGCAAATCAAGACTTCGCACTGGTGTGGTGTGTGGACGTGGCTTTTATGTGTGTGTGTTAATGGCGTGCAGGTGTGTGACGCAATCAGTCCCAGGTAAGCGGCATGATGGGAATTTGAGTTTGTAGCCAATGATCAGTATTCTGGTGAAGGCTCCCTCTGGTGGCGGAGAGGAGACAGAGCGGGAGCCTCCATTGTAACAGTTATGTGGATTGCTTTGGATTCCACTAAGTGTATTGTTTCTACCTAAGGATGAAGGTGGACAGGGTTTGGTCCATTTGCAAAGCAGAATGGCAACATTTCATTTACAATTCATTCAGAGATTTTTAACAGGCCCTGATGATTTGCTGTGAAAGAACTTGACCATGGTCATTCTACAAAGGGTGGAGGGATTTGGACTTGATGTTGGCCTCCTTTTTATGGATTACAGGAAGTTGAACCTGAATGACATATCTCCTTTTTATTGTGGACTTTTTAAAATGTGGAGACTCTTAACTCCCAAGAGAATGGACAATTCGGACTCTTTATTGGATTTTGGATTAAAGGGGCTTGTCTAGATGTCACAGATGAGGTACCAGGCCTCACTCAGAAGTTGTGTGCCTCTGGAACTGTAAAGCTGAGGCAAATTGTCTGTGTGGTTAACTCGACGTTTCAGCAGTTGCTCTGATGCTGTGGGCAAAGGTCAATTCGCCACACAGAAACAATAGTAGAAAAGTGGAGGAAAAAGCTTGCGGATGGGGAAATTACACTACTTAAAGATTTGGGGAAGGCTTTGGAAGTTCCTGATAAAAAATGATCATGTTACGAAAATTAGAATTACTCCTGACTTGAAGGATATGTCAGGTCCTTTGCTAGACATAAATCTGTTAAGTGTTAATAATAAGTGTGTTTTGTGGTTTAAGGGGAAAAGTTTTTCATTGTTTTTTAGAATGTGTAAGATTTAAATCACTTTTTGTTTTATTGAGTCAAGTGTTTTCGAAATCTGGAGAAACGTTCACGCATAATGCTTTTATTTTTGGGGCCGGGTATAGCCAAAAGCATAGTAAAATGGCAGATGATCAACTTTGTAATTGGTCAAGCAAAACTTGGACTCTATATAAGCAGGAAAAATAGAATATAGAATAGACTTGGCCAAGAGATTATGTGTCTGTTTAAAGGGATACTCCACTTTTTTTGGAAAAAGGCTCATTTTACCACTCTCCCAGAGTTAAACAGTTGAGTTTTACCGTTTTCGAATGTATTCAGCCGATTTTCTGATTTTTAGAAGAATATCAGGAACCAGACTGGTCTCATTGAATTCCATAGTAGGAAAAAAAAATATACTATGGAAGTCAATGAGACCAAAAACTGTCTGGTTACTGATATTCTTCTAAATATCAGAAAATCGGCTAAATGGATTTGAAAACAGTAAAACTCAACTGTTTAACTCTGGGGGAATTGAAAAATGAGCCTATTTCTAAGAAAAGTGGAATATCCCTTTAAATTTGTTGTTGACTAAGTATTATAAATAAATGAATGATATGACATCATTTGAAATGCATTGGTGCTACAAAAATATTTTTTTGTGCTGTGACGGAAGGGGATTTATCTTTTTTTATTTTTTTTTATTTGAGGTGTATAGTGTAGGATTATTTTGGAATTGATAATATGGAATACATTTTTATTTATTAAAAACCTCTCTCTCTCTCTCTCTCTCTCTGACTGTGAGGATGCGGGCGTCTTTATTGGTAAATGGTGGATGGGCGGGCGGGCGGATGAATGTCTCTTATAAAAGAAAAGTGGGAGTCATAAATGAAGTCTGAATGGTTCTCAGGCTCATACAGCTGCTGGAGTGATGAAGCGTTCCCGTCTCATTTACACACACACTGCCCATCGCTTTTAAAGGCACTTTCAGATGGATCATATTATGGGATGTAGGAAATATTCATGTGAAATGCTTGACCTGTGAATAGCAGAGGACAAGTGCACTACTGCCCTGGAGAAATAAACTTCAGCATGTCACAGTCCATCTTCATCCTCTGGATGTGGTTTGGAACAGCGGGAAGCTTCTTCCCTGGATTCAGTGCTTCATAGTCCTGTTTTTCGCTCTCAACAGGATCCTGACTTGGAGAATGACAGTCCATCAGATCCCTCTGGATATTGTGGGCTAATAATTCTTTCTGAACATGAAATGGGCAGATACTCCTCGATTCAATTTCCCAACATTCTTGAACACAGAGAAGATCCATTTTTCCCATCTTCCTCTTCTTCTCCCAGCCTCATTATTGCTGTCTTCTGTCTCTCTCTCTCGAGCCCGATCTCATGAAAGTTCGTATCTATAGCATGATTGTCATTTTTCGTGGCATTTATACGCCAAAAATAGTTTTTGCGTGTATATGGTACGCATTTTTCGTGTGCATATACGCACTTTTTGGCATATAATAAGTACAAACTCCCCACCCCCCTTCCCCCTAAACCTACCCCGGGGGTTTTCGGACGCGAAAAAAACATTTTTGGCGTATAAATGCCACGAGAAATGACAATCGTGGTATAGATACGCACTTTCATGAGACTTTGTTGGAACTTTCAGTCTCTCTGTCTCTGTGTGATTGATGGGAAGACCAGGTAAACACAACACCTCAGACAACAATCTACCCCCATTGCCTCAAAATGACTTTCATATGCAGGAAAATTGTAGACATATTTCTTCTTGTATTACTTTTGAGGGAACTCATTTAGAAGGATGAGTAATGAATTATTTATGATCTGCTTTGACTGTTGTGGTGAAGGCTCTCACAGAAAACTTGTGTTTTAGCTCGGGGGGATTTACATATCGAAAGCGATCAATCTTTTGTCTCACTTAGTAATTTGGCTTTGCCGAATGAGGAACCATAACTGAATGTGGTTATAATATCTGATGAAGGGACGTTCGGGATATTATTCTGTCCTGAAGAGTGTCAGAAGAGTAACTAGCCTTTGCTAATTAAATCAAGTTAATTACACACTCAACCATCCCACTGGAATCTGTTGAGTTATGAAGTGTGTCTTTAGATATGATCCTAGCTGTCTAACTACACTGACATTTCGGCATCACAATTTTTTCTGAAAGGTAGAGCAACATTATGACCGCTACTAAAATAGCATAGTTTGGCTAAAAACAGACCCAGAGTGCTTTGTGACATTCACAAGATGTAGGATGGAGTAAATATACATATATTTATCAAATATTGTCTCCGAATTAAAAATTCCCATTATTTGTCTGTGATATATATTGTTTTTTCTCATTACAGTGTCACATTAGCTTAGCTTATAGCAACACCAGTCTCTGTAATTGATAGACGGTTAGTGCTAGAAGGCCTACACTCTCATGCATGAGGAACGCTGTATGTGTGTTTTTGTCTCTTTCCAGTCTATAAGAGTGTTTTGGTCATTTAACTGGTGGGTAGCAACACGGTCATTAAAATACACACTTATAGGCCAAGCAGACTGGAAAATGCCATCACAAACATAAAATGGCTCTCGGTGGTCCCTCAATGCTATGCAAATGCATGCAAATGAGCAGAGTGGGTATTTCATACTGCAAAAATCTCATTCAGCAGCCAATTTATACCTGCCGAATGCAGGGACAATGGTCAAATATATATTTCAACATCTTTATACAATCACAGAAAGATGCATTTAAGGCACAAAACTTATCATGTTATAAAACGGTTATAAAAGGGTTAGTACTAGTTATTACCCAGTAATTGTAGTTACTAAAATAAGTACATAGTATTTACATGGGTAACTGGACTGTGTAAAAGGAAGCGTTACCGAAAACTACATCTCTCCAAGATTGCCAAAAAAAGGCCAAAAGAGTGAATAAAAGAGTGATCCTGTAATAATCTGTTGTTAAAGAGCCTGTGCGATTTGTGAGTTTTAGAAGACAGGACAGAAAAAGCTACAGAGACATAATGATGGTCAGAAAATATGGTACTATTAAGCTAATATTAAACCTTCCACTATTACTCCTGGCAATGTAAAATTGGTCAAGTCTCGCTCCAGACAAAGAATTAGAGTTAACTTTTAACCAGGTATAAATCTCCATATATCAACAAGATCATGATAACCAGTCACATTTTTAAAGGTTCTGCAGAACTTGAGTGAGATTCATTGTGATTCCTGTCTAAATCAGGATTTACAGTCCAACATTTATACATTAAAAATAGAAAACCCTATTTGTCCAACCATAATATCTGCTCTTAAAAGTCGACCAGGTCTCTCAAACATAACTGGTTGATTAAAGACACATGAAGAAAAAAGTATAGCAACACCAGCACTAAGATTAGTCCCATGGCTTATTCAAACATTTCCCTTCCAATCACAATTCCACTGTGTCTGATTCTGTAAATCAGAATAAGTCTCTTGAAGCCTAATAATGTCTGCCTTTTTAAGTTGTAAATAATTGAACAGAGCAAGTCTCTTTGTTGTGTGATGATAAAAGATTCAATATTTATGGATGCCATGGAAAAGATCATTTTAAGGTATCCAAAACCCCCCAAAAATAAATTGACAATGATTTTCACATATACCATTTCCTCCGACGTCTCCTCTCGTTTCTGCCTTTTAGTTTTAGTAATTTCACTAAAATTAACTGTTTTTCCACCTCAAAAAGCTCCATCTCCAACATGATCCGCTCTCTTTCAGTGGCCATTGCTTGTAGTAACCATAGATATGTATAAAAAGGCCAGATGTGTTACGGCGGAGTTTCCATCGTCATCGTCATCATCTCGTTGAAATCTTGACGGATTTACAAACGGTTTGGTTTCTTACAAACGTTATTAACGTGGCTATAATTATCTGTATGATTATTTATTTATACTCTTTTTATTCATAAGTATGCTGTGTCATAACTACATCTCTGACATTTATAACAAACCAAACCGTTTGAAAATCGGTAGAAAATTGAGCAAGTTATGGTTATTTAAATAGTACATGTACCATTAACACAATGTTACGAGTGAGCGAGCTGCCTGTGACAAGATGGCCGCCAGGTGCAGACGTCGACCTCCATTGGCCAGCAGCGTGGACGACATATCTAGGCTTTATATACATATCTATGGTAGTAACCAAGCCGCGAGGAATCTAAACACAGTGGAACATTAAAACCCTCCGCCGCCAACTAGCGTTTCGGAGCAGTACTGCAGAGCAACCAAGATGCTACGGCATTTCCTTGACGCAAAGTATAAATTGGCCGTCACTCAAACAGATGCTCACACACTGATCAGACGCCTGCACACGCACAGAGAGAGAGAGAAAGAGGAATTGCATTGGTTTAAAACAGATTCATCAGGATGGTAACATGAATCTGGTTCTGCTCCAGACTCAAATCCCAGTCTCTCTGAGAGCTCAGCAGAGCATGTAGAGCGATGGAGGCCAGCTGGACTGGGTCACGCTTTCAGGATCCCAATGCAATTTGCTCAAACCTCTCAGCATGACGCCTGTCCACATTTCAGCATTTTGATTTGATTCATAAAACAAAGTCTAAAATAATTACCTTATTAAAGAACAAGTTCACCCTAAAATAAAATCTGCTTACGCTCAAGTCATTCCAAATCCATAGTCTTTGATTATCCACATTAAATCTTCACTAAGATCTCATTGAGTCTTTCAAACCTGGTGCATCACAACACACTCAAAAGCCAATAGTATTGAGTGCATTTAACAATATTAAGTGCTGGCATTTAACTGTGTAAATCTGACTTGTTTTGGTCTTCATCACATAAAGCTCTCGTATGACTTCAGAACACAAGACTGTATTCCCCGGAAGTGTGGAAAATGAGAGAATTATCCCTTTAAACTTGTATAAAGGAAGTTCAAAATCAGCCCATTGTACTGTATGTCACATACCCCATTAACAGAGAACATGCTATTTTATGTCAGCATGTTCTCTTGAATCCAGCTACAGGAAGAGGATTACAGTTGACGGGTTTATCGCTCACGGTCACTTGAGAGTTATCGATGAATCTCACACAGCAGGGAAAAGGCTTCCCACCAGATGTTCTTATCAGATGAATGTAAATGTGCTCTCGCGGATCAGAGTCCTTCTTCATGTCGCCCACCACCTGTATGACTGAGACTGCAGGGCAGAACAGACACACTGATAATGTAGCGTTTCGCACAAGCTCTGTCTCGGTTTAACGTATTGAAGTCTTTTAGCAGTGAAATGAACACCCACCAGTGTCTTAGCTTCAGTAATATACAACATTACAGACATTGCATCCACTTTGCACATTTGTCTGATTGATGTTGTAACTAAGTACTTACTTTGCTGACATATGGTGAGGTGCTTATTTTCTTCTCAAAGCTCACTTTTTACGTATTACGCATTTATAAATGTTCACTTAAAAAAGTACCATGCTAAATTTAGGTAATAGCAAGTTGTACATTGGGTATCATGTAAATATATTTACTATTTTTTGTGGGAATATGATTCAGATATCGTCATAGTACCTCTTTGAGTATTTAAGTTTGTAGTTACTGAATGAGTTAATGATTTTCCCCCATTGTTTTTTTCATAACCCATGGTGTTTATTTTAATATGGATAACTTAAGCATTGTCTTGAAAGAATCTCTTGTAAAATTGTGTTGCTGATTTGTATTTTTCTCATTTTGTGACACGCTGATGCAGCATCGACTTGAACAACATAATCAGCCTCTAATTGGCCTCCTTATGGTCTTCCCTTGAACTGACAGCCAATCACACCCAAACATCTGCTGCTAATTTGCATATGTTCAGCTTGAATTGAGCAGATTAGTAATGTTATTGTTTTGGCTTATTTCGTTTCCCAAGTTCACCGTTCCTGTCCAAGTCCAATTTATTCCTCGTCCAATATTGATCTCCGTCTCTGTCTGTTTGCAGGATTACTTGATGACGCACATGTATGGGAACGCGGCGCGAGGTGACTTGTGGGACAAGTTCTCAGAGGTAAGATCTTAAGCATCTTCTGGGTGTGAGACCTCCATCCACGAGTGGGAATCATCGATGGGGTCAGTGAGCAGCGAGCTGACGAGTCAAATTCTGTGTTCAACCTACTTAAATTTACCCAGCGCATCTCCTGCAGGTGTTAAGAGATTCATGCGTTGCATAGACATGTAGGTCAGAGGCCATTATATAACTGCACATCATCAGTGGCTCACAATTCATGCCAATACACCACCTACTCACATCAAAACATAAGGGTTTTATGGAAATTGGAAGGAGTTTGATGCTCAGGCTGCATGGGTTGTGTTTGATATTCTTGCTTTTAAACTTGAGGTTATGAATATGAAAAGTTTTCCACAGGGGAGGGTCACATATTGAACCAGAAATCTTGCTAAATGCAAATGTTCACAGATACTGACTATGAAGTCTCGCTGATGCTGATTCTGGTGGTTTTAATTAACTTATAAATTACTCGAATCTTATCAGACCAGATTAGTGAAGTGTCACATAATTGCTGACGAGCCTGATGAGTCTCTCAGATTAAACATGAGCATCTGCCCTTCAGCTCAGGTGTAGCCAAGAATAACCCAAGGAAAATCTAAAAATGATCCACCGTTGAAAGAAAATTCGCCGATTTAGGTGCGTCACTCAGGTCTCAAAAATACAGTATTTATTGAGTTTGGCAAGACTGCCCTCATCAAACACACTGACAGGTATGTTTCCTGAGATTCATCCTTCAATTTATCCATATATTCTAGAACCAAAGAAGGTTTAGCAACCATAGTTAATGGCAAACTACATTTCCCATAATCCCTACAGATTGGTAACCAGGACAATTAAAGTTGCAATGCTAATGCTAATGTAAAGCTTCTACAACAAATCACAATAAAACCTGAAAACATTTTTGAATGATTTTTATGTGCCATTTCCATACGCCTCATTTACCTAGATGGATGGAGGAGGTATCAAGTAATCCGTAATTGAATTGGTGAATGGGATATAATTGCTAAGATAACAAAATTAACTAACCTTTTCTACCTAATAATATGTAAGATTTAAGCTTTTTTTAAGAAACAGATGAGGGCATACAGCATAAAAGCTTAATACACTAAGAAAGAGTGAGCGAAACTGCTGGCCATCTATAATCGCAGTGAAGTTGAGCGTTGGGTTCAAGTCATCAGCACCGAGATGAACTTTTAAAGTCAAACGAGTCTCAGCAAGTCCTCTCAGCGCTCATCTTACAAAGTGTCATGACTTTAATGAGATTACTTTCAAGCGTAATCTCAAAGTTATTATAGTTTGTAATGGAACAGCAGGACATTTAGCAGCTATCAGTGTCGTTGAAGCGTTTTGTCATTCACATCACTCTCCTACGTCTCGGCTGATGGGCGCCCGCTTCTTCATTTTCTTTTTCTGAACAGAAAGGATTTAAAGGTGAATTCATGTCACCAGGACCCTCGTATCCTCTCAGTGACCGTGTTTGTGAGGCACTGACGAATTTAGCTACATTAACAGTCCGTGACAGCCCATCATCTAATGAATACTGATATGCGCTGTGTTCATTAGCTATTCATGAAATCCAATTTGCGGCAATAATCTGGCAGTGCTAAGCGCCCACAAAGCCCTTTGTCAAGCTCACGACACATCGCTGGACCTGCCTACACTTCCTTTAATTATTTTCACCAGGGCAAAGGTACAGTAGCTTCCTGAAAGCATCCTAAAGAAAATGATTCATAATGTAGGAACATCAGCTGCCGTCATCAGCCAACAAACTGTGTCATCGACAGATATGAAAAGTTGTGCGGTTTCACTTAAAGGTGTCCTGTTATGCTTTTTCACTTTTTAAACTTGGTTAGTGTGGAACTATTTGAGCATAAAAATGTTTGCAAGATTACAAAGCTCAAAGTCCTCAGGAAAGGGAGATATTTTATGTGACAGAAATCACTTTACAATAACTTTTTTACAAGAACTCGTTTACAGCGCTACATGTGAAGTCATAATGTTACTCATTTAAATAATCCACGCCCACAGAATATGTGATAAAAAGGTACGAGGCCTGGTTGAGCTGCATTAGAGAAGACAGTGTTATCGCTGTGTCAAAGAGACACTGTTTTGACAGAGAATACATAAAATGTATGTGTTTTTTTGGGCAATCATGCATACCCTAAAACAAAATCATCTTTAGCACATTCTATATAATATCCTAGACACTAATCAATTAAAGTCATCTCATAAAAACTTGGTCAAACTTGGTCATAATCAATTGCCATAAGCAAGAGGGTCCCAGTTTCACTAGAGAAGGGAAGTTTACATGCTCGACGGATCTAGTCAAGCTGAAGTTTGCAGAATACTAGAGAGCCTGACAGAGCACTTTGTTTCTGCTGCCACATTTCTCTTCCAGTCCCATGGGTCTCCACAACACACTGACTCAGTGCTGCTGCAGAAACACTGTAGCTCTCCAACAGTTACAACCAATTTTATACACAATTACAGATTGGCTCCAGTAAATTAGAAATGCTGCACCTATTTGGGATCCCGTGAATGGAAATATCTGTAGAGCCAATGACATTCGCTCTGAACCAAACCTAGCCCACTGCGGACACAGACGCAGCTGCATCAGGAATGAAATGAAACCTCAAAATTTGTTGATACACACTGATACACAATACTCTTTTTATGAAACCCATAGAAGGCTTGGCTCACAATTGATTCCAGTAGAATTTTATGTTATGATGTTGCTAGAAACATGATACTCCAATAACCTTAAAAATACACAACGCACACAAACACTAAGTAAAATAGTCCATTTCTGTCCTGAATTAAATATGATGTTTTATGAACAAAGTTCCAGAGGAGCACGTTCAAATGATCTATGATTGGAGTGAGATTGAGGGCTATATATACATTCACCTAAAGGATTATTAGGAACACCGTACTAATACTGTGTTTGACCTTGACCCCCTTTCGCCTTCAGAACTGCCTTAATTATACATGGCATTGATTCAACAAGGTGCTGAAAGCATTCTTTAGAAATGTTAGCCTATGGACAAGGTCAGAAACAATGCTCAGGTAGGCCGTGGCATTTAAACGATGCCCAATTGGCACTAAGGGGCCTAAAGTGTGCCAAGAAAACATCCACACCATTACACCACCACCACCAGCCTGCACAGTGGTAACAAGTCATGATGGGTCCATGTTCTCATTCTGTTTACGACAAATTCCAACAGAAATCGAGACTCATCAGACCAGACAACATTTTTCCAGTCTTCAACTGTCCAATTTTGGTGAGCTCTTGCAAATTGTAGCCTCTTTTTCCTATTTGTAGTGGAGATGAGTGGTACCCGGTGGGGTCTTCTGCTGTTGTAGCCCATCCGCCTCAAGGTTGTGTGTGTTGTGGCTTCACAAATACTTTGCTGAACCTCGGTTGTAACGAGTGGTTATTTCCGTCAAAGTTCCTCTTCTATCAGCTTGAATCAGTCGGCCCATTCTCCTCTGACCTCTAGCATCAACAAGGCATTTTCACCCACAGGACTGCCGCATACTGGATGTTTTTCCCTTTTCACACCATTCTTTGTAAACCCTAGAAATGGTTGTGCGTGAAAATCCCATTAACTGAGCAGATTGTTAAATACTCAGACCGGCCCATCTGGCACCAAAAACCATGCCACGCTAAAAATTGCTTAAATCGCCTTTCTGTCCCATTCTGACATTCAGTTTGGAGTTCAGGAGATTGTCTTGACCAGGTCACCTACCCTTCATGTCATTGTTTTCAAAATCGATACACCAGCTCAAGGTGAAAAGGTCCATAAAGCATTGGAAAGTTCCTCATTTCAGAGAGAGCTTTTGAAAACAATTCACATGAGTCATTTATATAAGCATTTTCAAAGAGTAAGTAGAAAACGTCTATGCAGTATATCTCCTCCAGGGACAAAACTTAGTCACATTACGAGCTTTCCACATTAATGAGCCGTGAGATCCAATTTTATGTTGTACTACTATAAAAAGGAGGAGAAGCTTCCTCTGAAGAAATCAGACTTATAAATCTATTTTTACTCATTTACAGGCGTTGCTCTTGTATAGAGAGGTTAGATAACTGGAAATTGCCTTGTAATGTTCCTCCGTGTGCAGTGTGAATTTTAATCACCTTTCTATTCACTATAAAGAGTTTTTAATTAAAAGTCCTGGATGGGTTTTTATTTACATCCATTTTAGTTTTGCAAGACAAAGAAAACCTGAATCAGCCCAAATATGTGCATAAGAACCCATTAAAGCCATAAAATCTGAATTCATTAGGTGGTCCCTAAGCCCTAAAGCCGACCAACACAACTCACTTCCACTCAACTGACACTATCTGACACATCTATTTCACGTTCTACTCGCCATTACATACTCTTCAATGCTTGATGTATGATATTTTGTCACAGGCCATGCAGCGGGAGGGAAAGGATATCAACATCACGCAGGTCATGGACCGCTGGACCCTGCAGATGGGCTACCCTGTCGTCACCATCAGCAAGAACGACAGTCTTGACAATAGTGTCACCATCTCCCAAGAGCACTTTGTCTATGACACGGACGCCAAGATCCAGAATCCTGAGCTGTTCAACAAAAGGTAGTGTGCTATATGTCAAATGTGCTATATGACAAATGTGCTATATGTCAAATGTGCTATATGTCGAATGCGACAGGTTGTTCCATGAAAATGAAACACAATCAATCAACAAACCTCTGATTCTCCGTGAGCTGATATATTAGTTCAGGAAATCCACCATAATACGCAGAGGCCTGTATGTTTGCTGAACACTGCAATGCTGAATAATGTAAAAATCCCACACAGTGATGCTCTGAGAGTTTCCTGTGATCAGACCAAGCTCAGAGAGAAAAAGATCCTACAGTTGTTCTGCAGCTGAAGAGAAGAAGCCATTTTGATTCAAAATAAGATTAAACTTTAAGATATTTTGGAAGAAATACAGAAGAATAGACCTTATGGAGATTATAAGCAGAACTAGACAGATAAAGACTAGCCTAGCGCCCCACAAGAGCATGAAAACCCAGAGGATTTCCTCACTTATCCAAAGGATGTGAACAGTTTATTGCTTAGCACATCTTGTCTGCCTTTTATCACTCCAACTAAAAGAAACAGCTTAATCCAGCCTACAATGGTTTGATGGTCTTCAATAGAAACCAAGTCAGTCAGCTAATACTAGCAAACTTTCTTAGGCTGGTTTATGGTGTTTTTTGCTTCTTTAGTAGGACAGTGTAAAGAGTATTTGTATGAATTAGATCTCACATCATGTTCACTCACACAAGCTATCAAGCTGTTATTAACCGAGCATTTCATTTATTATTACTATTATTCATGCTAACCCGTCACCGCCGCATGCTGTTTGGCGCCCGTCTGCATTGTCTCAGAAAACTGCATGTGTCACTGGCAGATAAATTAGTTTAATTCTTTGTTAGTGTGAGATGAATAATTCAATACCGCCTCTAATCTGTTTTAGAAATCCTCCTTTTGTTTTGGATCAGACACTGTTAGAATTGACTCAAGAAAAGAATTGAAATTCTGAACTGTCATTTTGAGTGTGTGTGGTGAGGGTTGTTAAGCAATATTGCCATTTAGATAACCTGTCTCAAGGTGAGAACAATATCATTGTCAAACACCTGCAATTTCAGGACATGAGAAAAAAAATCCTGAGCTTGTAATCTATTGGATATATTATTGTGGTTGCTTTTCGACTAATGGTGGTAAAAAGTTGAATCTAATGGTTAGAAATAGGGGATAATAATAACTATAATGAGATAAAAGAGCATCAGATTTATCTTCAGATCTATCTGCACGGCTAGGCTAACTCTCCATCAAGCCAACTAATGTCATAAATATGAAACATACCGGTAGAAATGTGTTTGTCCGCCTCTTTCCTGAGTTCATTTGTTCAGAGCAGACAAAGCCACCTTCCTTTGAGCGTCTCCTCCTACATGAAGGAGTTTTCTGAGCGCTGCGGTCTTCTGCGGAGGCGTTCAGAAGCAGAGCTGCTCCAGGAATCAATAGCAAAGCTGTGTTGCGAGTAGGGGGCATCTCTTTCCTGTTTTGCCCCTCAGGCGGGTGTTCATCTGAGTACCAGACAACCTGCCAGAATGCAGGGGGATTTGGCACCTTTGTAAATGCAGTGTAACACCTCACTTGAGGCTTTAAGCCAGCCTTGCAAAATGTGCTGACAGAAACATTGCCTGCAACAAAAAGAAAACGAAGAAGGTCAGTTTGAATGTATTTCACACTCCTTCTGTGTGTGTTTCATGTCCACTGCCATCTCATTAAAGTTCATAGAGGGTCCAGAGTCTGTCTGGAGATGTCCAAACTCTACAGAAAAATGATATTTCTTTCACACTGTTGTACTTGAAACACTGGCTTTTATGAGACACTTTAATATTCTTGAAGCAGCTTCATAATCCTGCTAGCAAAGAGCCACACACATGCTAATCCATCTTCTTTCAAATGTGCATTAAAGGAATATTTCTGGGTTAAATACAACAGCTTAAATCATAGCCTATTTGATTTGTTATTTATTTTTACCACAGTAATTAATTTTGACTCGTCCTTCAGTTTGTAAAATTAATGAAAACATGTTTATAGTAATGCATTTAAAGCGGAAGCCTAGCATGCTAGCATAATAAAAATAGATAACTAAACATGTTTTTGCGAGTGTTTATAAAGTAAGGGTTTTGTATAGATCTTGTAATTTGTATTTAATGCTAAATATTTCTTTGAAATTCAGTCACAGACGCTTACAGCTACAGCTAATCTGATTGTTTACATCAGCTTGTTATTAGCATATTAGCAGTAAGCTAATACTGTAGGTCACTGATTTCCTCTCAATTATAAAACCTCAGTATTTAGTTAGTAAAATTGAACAAGTCATTAGAAGTGGACATAAATGTAAATATTAGAAAAGTGAAGTTTATAACTGAAATGGGGACGCTGTCCTTCAACACACCTCATCTAAAATCATCAAAGGAGTTTGCAGATCTAGTGTAAAACATCTGGAGCTGAAACGTTGCTTCATTAACACCTTTACACTCGTATCTTACCTGACTTCTGATTGGATTTTCACAGTACAGATTTTTTACTGAGGTGATGTCATTGAGAACTTATTAGCGCTTGAAGGCACAAATTAATTTTCCCATTGCAGGCTTGACTGTGTTGGATACATGCAGTTACTCCTGTGAATTATTTACAGTACCGAGGTCTGAGGATGTGAGGTTGGTGTGAAACTGCGTAAAAACTTGTTATTGGAGGTTCAGGTTTCAACAAAAACCTGGCACTAAATCTGTCAAGCACCACTGTTACAGTGAAGATATAAGCGAAAACTCAGTTTCACTATAATAATTCAGAATGCAGAAAACACAGAAATACTAGGCAGTTTACAGTTGGTTTACACTTGGAAACGTCACACAGTGCAGTAATGCAATCATCACTGGAACGAGTACAGACACTTAACAGAGCAAAACATCTGAAATGCAATGAAACATTAACCGTGAACATGGATCAGCTGAATAAATTTTTTTTTTTTTTTTTTTTTTTTTTTTTTAACCTTTATTTATCCAGGTAAACTGTTTGAGAACCACTTCTCATTTACAAACATGACCTGGCCAAGAGGTTACAGGAAAAAAATAATGTACAACTGTACATAGTCAAATACATAACACATAAAACAAGCAACCAAAGTAAAAAAAAGATAGACAACAAAGAGGAAAAAGAAAATGAATAGAGTGCTTAAATATGTGTATAAATATGGTTCATGATTGTCAGCAGGAACAAGAGTCAACTATGGAATTTTCGAGGTTTTGCTTAAAGGTGGAGATTGGGATCAGAGATGTAAGTTTCAGGGTATTTTGTAGTATGTTCCAGTCGTGTACTGATGCAAAGCGGAAGGCATTACGTCCAAAGGTAGTAGAGGTAGGGGGGGTACTAAATTTAATCAAATTACTTGATCTTGTGTGATAGGTGTTGTGAGCGGCATGAAGTAGGGATGACAAATAGAGAGGTGCCTTGCCCAGAATTGTCTTGTATATGAAGAGAAACCAATGATGGAGCCGCCGGGTATGAAGGGAGGGCCAACCCACCAGTTTATACAGGTCACAGTGATGAGTGTGAAAGGGTGCATTAGTGGCAAAACGGATGGCTGAATGATAGATTGTGTCAAGTTTTTTTTAGAGCTGTTTTTGGTGCCATTTTGTAGATAATATCGCCGTAATCCAAACTTGGCAGTACTGTCGTCTTAACGAGGGTGCATTTGGAAGCATGGGTAAAAGAGGCTTTATTACGGAAAAGAAAGGCTAGTCTAGTTTTGACTTTTGCTTGAAGGTTATTGATGTGTGTAATGAATGACAGGGATGAATCCAGCCAGATACCAAGATATTTATATTCCTTGACATACTCTAGAACCATACCGTTCATGCAGGTGATTGTTGGTGGAGTCTCTGTAACCTGTTTTCGGCTAAAAAGGATACATTTTGTCTTACTGGCGTTAATACGGAGGTGGAGACTGTCAAAGAACTGCTCTAAGTAGGTGAAGCTGAGTTTAAGACTGGAAGCCGCAGAATTGGGAGAGGCACCCACTGAGTACAAAATGGTATCATCTGCATAAAGATGAATCCGAGAGGTACCAACAGCTCTAGCTATATCATTGATGTAGATAGAAAAAAGGATTGGACCCAGGATGGAGCCTTGAGGCACACCTTTAGAGACAGTAAGTGGGTCTGACATTATGTTGTCAACCTTCAATTGCTGGACACGGTTGGTGAGATAATTAGCAAACCAGTCACAACTAGAGGAGGACAGACCAATACTCGAAAGCTTATGTAAGAGGATCCTATGGTCGACAGAGTCAAAGGCCTTGGCGAGGTCTATAAAGGCGGCAATACAGACCTGCTTGCCGTCTAATGCTGTAATTACATCATCAAGGACCTTTGTGGTGGCTGTTATGCACCCATGGCCCGTCCGAAAACCAGATTGCATGTCAAATAATATATGATTTTTATATAGGAAATCATTTAACTGTTTTTGTACGAGCTTCTCCAGAACTTTGGCAAGGCATGGTAGAATGGAAATTGGGCGGTAACAATTTGGGTCAAATTCAGAACCCCCTTTGAAGAGGGGAAAAATTGCGGCTGATTTCCAATCAATAGGGAACACAGAGAACTGTAGGGACATGTTAAATAGTCTAGTGACGGGAGCGGCAATAATGCGGGATGCTGCATTTAAGAACATGGGATCAAGACCATCAAGACCAGCAGATTTCTTTGTGTTCAGCTTGGTGAGTTCATCCTGGACTTCAGAGGTGGAAAGAGGCATAAAGGAGAAGCCCCTCTTGTCTGATGGAGAGAGTTGAGCATCTGCTTTCGTTGTAACTGAAGTGTCCGTTGATACAGGATTAGGGTTTGACATTGAAACTGTATGGGTTGCATTAATAAAGTGATGGTTTAGAAGTGAGGCCATCTGAGACTTCTCAGTAATGATAATGTCATTAAATAACATAGAAACTGGTAAATGTGGGGAGATAACTTTATTCTCCATTACCCTGACTGTTTTCCAGAATGCCCTAGCATCAGTGCCACAGGTGCTGAGTTTCTCTTTAAAATGTGAGATTTTGGCATTTCTGATGGCCTGCGTTGCTTTATTTCTGCATTGACGGAAGGCCAGCCAGTCGACTGGAGATTGGTTAGAGCGGGCCTTTTTCCAGAGGGCGTTTTTGTGACGAATAATCTCTGCTAGTTCATTGGAGAACCAGGGACTGTATCGATTTTTTATCCTAATTTTTTTCAGAGGAGCATGCTTACTCATAATCAGATTGAAAGTGTTTTTAAAAAAAGACCATGCCTCTTCCAAGTGAGGGAAGGAATTAATTCTATCCCAGGGCACAGCCGCGACATCTTGGAGAAAGGCTTGCATATCCAGTTTTTTCAAAGAGCGCTTGGTTACAATTACTGGGGGCCTTTTGAATGAAAGACCAGAACGTATACATGCAATAGCGCAATGATCACTTATTTGACTAAACACTCCTGTTTGATAATTAGATGGGTTGTTAGTTAAGATAAGGTCAATCAGAGTGGATGATGTGGGAGATTTATGATTAGGTCTGGTGGGCTCTGATATCATCTGAGTAAGGTTTAGAGCATCAAACTGTTGCAAAACTGTATTTGGGGGATTGAACATGTCCCAGTTCAGATCACCCATCAGGACAAACTCAGAGGATATATAAGGAGCTAAGAGTTGACTAAAGGCTGTGAGTGCAGAAGCTGGAGCTGAAGGTGCTCTATAGCAAACAGCAACAGAGATAGAGAAAGTAGTTGAAAGCCGAAGCTTTAGTACCAGTAGTTCAAGTTGTTTAGGAACTGACTTAGAAAAAACAACAGTACATTGCAGATGATCTTTAACATACATAGCTACACCACCACCTCTGGTAACTCTATCCTGACGAAACACATTATAACCTGGAATGCATATGTCAAGATTTGAGTTCCCTTTTTTAAGCCACGTTTCAGAGACAGCAAGAATATCAGGATTAGCTGTGTGTACCAATGTTTTTAAAGTGTCAAAATGCTTAGAATTCAGCAGACTGCAGATATTTACATGTAAAAAACCCAAAGATTTACGGTCACAAAATTCACCAAATGACAGCTGGGCAGTAACTGAGTTAGCTGGGCCAGGATTTGGATGAACATTACCAGAGATAAATAACATGAGAATAATTAACATGCGTCTAAAAGCAACACCAGAGCAAATCCATTGCTGGTCTTTTACAAAGGGCAGGGCCAATAACAAGTTAGAGTCAAGCAGTTCCTGCAGAAGCAAAATTGAAAAATATGGAAGGGTTCGAAATACCTGGGTGACAGAAAGTCCAACAGATTTAGTAATCCAATAGGATGTGACATCTCTTGATTGAAGAATGAAGTCTAATGTTCCCCGACAGTGCAATGCTGTAGCAGATCCTAGAGTGCGTTTACCAACAGGCCTGGGGTCCTGGTACTGTACATGCAGCAAAAGGGTGGATGACAAAATCCAGAGAACCAGTAGGATTTTTATAAAGTGAGACATGATTCTTTAGTAGTGTAGCACAGACTTCAATGCATGCTGGAGACAAGCCTTGATGGAGTAGGTGGAGTCGGCTGAGATCCTCTCGAAAACAAACAGGTAGGCCAGGTGGAATAGGCCAAGAACCTCTCAGAATAGCTGTAGCCAGATAGCATAGGCTTTAGTGTTTGCTGGAGGCGAACAACAATGCAGCTGGAGATGGATGGTGTTAACTTGCTGTAAATCCTGTTTTAAGAAACCGTCACAGATCTAGGCTGAAAACAAGCCACACTGCAGTAGATCCTTGGGTTGTAGTATGAAGATAGGCCTCAAACCAAATAATAGGCCAAGAGCTCCCAAGCTCACAAATACAACAGGGTAGGTTAAATAAAGGCACTGTCTGGATTATTTTCACTGAAAGGTGTTCTAAAAGCCTTTAAAAGAGTTAAAAATGGACACACAAAGAGCAGACAGAGAGACATGCAGCCATCTTGGAAGGGGGTGGAGCAGACGAAAAAGAAATAGAAAAAAACTGTAGATCTAAAGTGTCTTTCACAGCAGGGAAAATCCACAGCAACAATATTAAAGTAACGAATGGTTCATTTTCTTTAATTTCTAAAATAATTAAAATATATCTGCCCACAGAAAAGTATAAATGTGCGCCGGAAACAAATGCGCCCGGGCTCAGACCGCAGCAAACGAGCCCAGTGTAAAAGCCCCCTGAAAGTCTAAAGCAAGTCTTCAAAGCAACAGCTCAAGCTCAACACAAACCCCAGCCTGTGTGGACATCCATGGAAGGTTTCAATTGAAGACACTTGTATTTCTTCTTCTTTTCAGTGCGGCTGGTGTTTGATAAAAGGGTTTTTAGGATTTACAGAATCACACATGTTGAGCCACAAAAAGCCCCCAGTGACTCATTATGGACCGAAAGCCAGCGGTCCCTGAAGAGAGCCTGATATATTATCATCACACCCGCACAGAGAGACAGTGAGACTTAAAAACCCATGAGCAGAGAGAGGATAGTGTGTAAATCACAGTGAATTTTAAATGGAGAAACATCCAGACCACATCTGTTACTCTTTTACAGTGGTGATATAGTGTTGAAGGCTCAGGCATTTCACTGTCATATGTTGCTAATTATAATTTGCCTGAATTATTAATCTATAGAAGTTTTTTTTAATGATTACCAACAACAACAACAACAAACTATAGAAACCACTTTGAACACCTTATTCCAACCATGTAGCACCCAATCATTGTGTCAGTAAATGTTTAGCATTGGCATAACATGTCAAAAGTCCTAAATATCACATATTATATTTAATGTACACTATTATTATTTATTACAAAAATGATACCTTTTTTAATTCTGCTTCTGCCATCACATGTGTGCATAACAACTCTTCCTGACCATAAAATCACTGTAATGCACTGCCTCTCATGTCGCTCTCATTGATATAATATTGTCCATTAAGAGCAAGTGAATAATATCTACATCTGTACATAACAAACACAGGTTTGTTCCATAAACATTAAGTGATGCCCACATGTCTCATCATCTCACACACTTTACCCGTCTGCTGCAGAGACTGCACTCTTCATTCGTGCTTTAGCTAAAGCTCGGGGCCATAACACAAAGTTCCTGAGGGATGTAAATAACGATGATGATAACAGACGCTTCCATAAATGAGCAAACATGAGCCACCAAATTACCAGCCTGTGGAGAACTTTAATTTTCTTTTGCTTTCTTCTCTTGTTCAATCCCACTGATGAACACAGTTTTATGTAAATGTATCTGTGTGATTTCATCTGAACACACACACACAGATGCTTCTATTATCTCTGGAATTCATAAGGATTGTTATCAGCTCTCTCTATAGTCTCCTCATAAACATATGCGTTTAAATACTGTTTCCCAGCAGGCTTCATGTATCCTCATCTAATGTCTTCTCAACTGTGTTATAGTTATATCCTCTGCGATACAAACTTTCATCCCCGCATCTCCCGTGTCTGCTGTTTACAGCTGTTTCTGCCGCCTTTAAACATCTTATTGGTAACACTTTAATTAAACCTTTTTTAATATTGCAAGTATTTGCATTGAATATGCCTTTAATGCACAATGCATTGTTATTAATAATTGTATCCACAGTCATAATACATTGTAATAATTATGTTACGCCTAAAGAAAATATAATGCATTGAAACACCAGACAAACAACCGATTTCAGTTGAACTAATGAATCTGCAAATATTATAATGGCTACAGTTATTTATGAAAAGATGCATTGCTTTACAGCGTAGCTTACATTATGAATTAATCTATAATGCATTTGTCACGTATTGCTCCGAGACATGAAGGTTGAGGTCCAAATGCAGCTTTAATCGAAGGGGCAATCCAGACACGTAATCCAAAATACAATAGGTCAAAACACAGGTAGGCAGTCCAAACAAACAAACAAACAAACAAACAAAGGTCAGAGGCAAAAGAGTAATCCACAGAACAGGCAAGAAATCCTAAAACCAAGTGACATGAAACCAGGGAAAACACTCGGAAATGCATGCAACAACATACAAAACTCCACAGTTAGTGCATGAGTGAATTAAATAGGCTAAATAGGACTATAAAAATATTATAAATAAGACTAAGAAGGTAATGAGACACCTGAATGCAATCAGTGATGATGAGTCCAGCCAGTAAGTTCTGTGAGATGTAGCTTGTGAGGGAGTGATAATAGTCTGTGTTGAGTCAGTGGCTCTCAAGGGCACCCCAGCTGGTTACAGCATTATACATAAAGGCTTTAAGTAAAGAGTTCCCATTTTGTTTATAAGAGAGCTTTCTGTCTGTCTTTTCACAAAACCCTCATTGAGGCTTGTTTAGACATAAGACACATTAAAGGGATAGTTCACTTTGAAATACATTTTTGGTATGTTTTAGCTTACCTCGAGGGCATCCAAGATGTAGGTGTCTCTGTTTCCACAGTAATTTCAATTTTGATATTTTTAGGTCAAACCGTTCATGTCTATCAGTCATATAATGCAGGTCTATGGTCACCACCTCAAAGAGCATGCACAGAGAATGCTAAGTACACATGTAAGTAAGTGTAAATGTAAGTACACATTGATGGCCTGAGACACGAAACGAGCGGTTTGTGTGAGAAAACGAACAGTATTTATATCGTTTTTACCTCTTGTAATCACAGCCACGTCCAAGTGATCTGAAGGCACTTCGGTCTGTGCAAGCGCTGGAAAGTGCCGTAAGTGATCTTTCGCGCGATTGCGGAAAAAAAAATTGTTGTCTGTTGATATATTGGAATCGTCTTCCATTGCGATTTCCTGTATATCTAAACATGTTTAGATCTTCACGGTGAAGGATAACACTTCTGAAATCTCTGAGTAAACAATGAGTGACGTACATGCGCGAGAGATCACTTCCGGGGCTTGCGCAGATAGAAGCGCCCTCGCCCTCAGATCAGTTGGACGTGGCTGTGATTACAAGAGGTAAAAACAATAGAAATACTGTTCGTTTTCTCACACAAACTGCTCATTTCGTGTCTTAGGCCATCAATGTGTACTTACATTTACGAGTCATTAAATCATTTGGACTTCTCTGTGCATGATCTTTGATGTGGACCCCATATACCTCCATTATATGACTGACAGACAAGAACGGTTTGACCTTAAAAGTAAACTACTGTGGAAACAAAGACACCTACTTCTTGGATGCCCTTGAGGTAAGCTAAAACATATCAAAAATTCATTTCAAAGTGAACGATCCCTTTAAATAGCATAATAACATCTTTCCTGAATGAATGAAGGTGAGTCACCAGCAGCTTGAAAAGGATTTTTGTCCATTCCTGTCAGTTTTCCAACTAACACAAATCCTTAATGATCCAGCCCTCTCCCCACAGCCAAGACTGACATCCTGGATAATCCAGACGGTTATTTAATCCTTCTCATATTTAATGACTAAATGTTGACATTTATGAGGAAAATGTGGTGCGTGCCTGTGTAAAGTTCACTGCCACAGTACTAGGCTGCTGTGACGGTTGCCAGGGTGTTGCTATGTGTTGCTATGTGAAATATCAAGATAAAACAGCTTATCACGATCTGTTGTTCAAGCCAATGAAAAGAGTTTTTCGTAAGAAGTTATGTAGGGGCATAATAAGCTAAGATAGCTAAGATGTTAACATGCTATCCAAAGGAAGGGATGGTGTTTAAACACTTAAACTTTGATAAAATAATGTGTAATTTAAAAGAATTCATTAACACATTTTCAGGATTAAACATGAAAACACCATTTCTTATCAAGTTATCAGGCACTGAATAAAGTATATTGGGGCTAAAGGCACACCTTAAGTAAAGATTATGATCCATGAAGATATTTAGTAAATTTCCTACCTTAAATGTATAAAAATAGTATTTTTGAAAGTGGATGAAGCACAATCTCCAACAGAAATGGAAACCTTTAAAAGGCGATTTTCTCAATATTTCGATTTTTTTTTTTTTTGCACTCTCAGATTCCCGATTTCAAATAGTTGCATTTTAGTTAACGTCTAAGTTACGTAACAGAAGACTCGTTATGTGCGTTTTAACAATTTACCTTCCAGAGTTTTGTAAGCACTGATCCGAAGAGTTTATTGGTCAGTTATTAAAGACCTTTGAAGGATAAAAACAAAAAAGCCACTCATTAAAATCAACTGTCTCGGCCAAGGAGCGCTAAAGAGGTCTCAACCGAATCCCTTAATGTTTCGGAAGTGACGTTTTCCACGCCGCCAAATACTGTCCCATCCTAGCAAACCATACATCAATGGAAAGCTTATTTATTCAGCTTCTTTGTGATGTATAAATCTCAAAAATTAAAAAAAATGGACGCATAAGACTGCTTTTGTGGTCAAGGGTCACATATGGTCATTTTTCACATACTCTGGTGACATTTGAAAACATATTATACAGCAATAGAACATTAAACCTAGACTGTTGTTGATCTGTGATCCCTTGACCATGGTAAAAGCTGAGGAAGAAAAACTTGAAATATTCTTTTTGGAGCGTGTTCAAATGATTCCGTCTTACATTAGATCTCATAATGTTACAGTATTTATTGCTTTGGGTCAGCTACGCTGCACTCTTGTTGTCTGGGGTAATTTACGCTGGCAGACACCAGAACTCGTCCACGTGTGTGTCAGACATTTTGACAGGCTGAAAGAGGGACGGCCATCCAGTGTGACAGCTGTCGGACAGAGTTTGACTGGAGAGGCTCTCATACCTAGACATGTTCAAGCACACACAATAGCACATGAAAGCTTTAGAGCCACAGATGAATCGACATCAAAATGAGGTGGCGACACAGAACATGACAGCGATCGGGTGACGAGTGATACACAGCTGTGTGTGAGTGAGATTGAGATGGAAAGCAAAGCACTCTGGGAAAGAATGAAAGCTGATTTCTTTGAGCTTTGACACTGCTGGGTTTTCTTTGAGCTTCACAATCATCTGATACTCCTGATTTTGTCACTCTGCCTGCTAGTGTTGAGACGGAGAGGATATTGCACGAATGCATCCCACAATCCCATTAAATCGTGGGCGTCCATGTGTCAGATTATGCGCGTCAGACAGTTTGTATCTGCGGCCGACAGTGACATTTAAACTCCTGAGATCAAAATATTTCTCTCTTTGTCTCATTTCAGCTTCCAGTGGCAGATACCGCTGACGTTTGCAGTGGGAAACTCCAGTCACATATCACCAGAGACCATCATGTGGGTCGCCAATAAAACAGGTACAATTATACAAAGTGCTTTATTAGCTTATGGGTCACATTATTCTAATATCAGGACAGTTTAATATCACCCTGACTTTTTTAGACCCGATCAACACAAATGGTCACATGTCCTTGCCCCATGAAATCCCCATCAGCCACAGATACCAAATAAAAAAGTTTTCTTAAATTGGATTTCCTCATCAAATGTGACTAATTCAGCTCTGTGTTTAAGTAAATATCTTTTTACTAAACGCTTCAATGCTGTTCTTCTGTGATTCCCACACTGCTGCAGCACCCACACGTCCACCATCATTACATCCAATCTTATTCCATTACATTCCTCTCCTTTGGGAGAACGAGGTGGATTTTCTTTAGACGGAGCCACAGCGAGTCAAATTCCAAGACCCGGAATTGAATTTGCTCTGCGAGCGATCCGTGTGGCTCAAAGCTGAAATTTCCCCTGATTATGAGACCATTTAACAGCCTCCATTTTCTGCTCACCTTCCCTCAGCAGGGCCACAATGCAGATGACAACGAGCCGGAGACGATGACTCTTGAAGCAAACACACAGTAACATAGAGACCCCATTTATATGCATTAACTCGCCGCATGACTCTTGAAATCTGGCCGCTGACGCTTGGATGCTTCCTGGATCACGATACACTGCAAATCCATTGAGTCCATGAGCGCTCGAAAGCACTTAACCAGTGCATTTGTTAGCCATGAAAAAGCACAAGGTCTGGCTGGGATATTACAGGTTGAGAACGTCCAAACACAATAGATTAGATGTTGCATACAAAATGCTGAATGCATCGTCTCTTCGTGTATATTTCTGTGCAGGTCTGAGTTCATTTCAAAGATGATAAATGTGCTCACAACTTGATATGCTGAAAAGCTAACCAGTTCACTGTCAGGTAGAATACATCAGTCTATATCAACTATAGTGACTGGTTTATAGTACATTAGAAATGCAGTCAGCTTAATTGCTTAATACACATTTAGTTTGTCAACTTCCTGTTATCTGAATATATCCACATCTGTCGGTGAGCGTCTAGTCATCATCATTTAGCGCCGCATGTTTCTGCTTATAAGAGCTGCAGTTACTGTCAGTTACTGTTTTTTTCACTGCTGTATTTATAGAGAGGCACAGAGTGGGTCACATGGGCGGCGAAACGTGGTTGCTGGGCAACATTAATCAAACGGGATATTTCCGAGTGAACTACGACCTCCACAACTGGAGACTTCTCATTCAACAGCTGATGAGCAACCCAAAGGTATTCCTTTCTTCCACAACTGTCAGTCCTTCTGGCTCCTCACGTTTTATCCAAAGTGTTTCTTCCCCCCTTCTGTTTCCTCATTCTCCTCATCACTTCCTGCTGTTTTGAAAACGTCTGTGCTGTTCTCTCACGGCAGATCATCTCGGTGGGCAACAGGGCCGGTTTGATCGACGACGTCTTCAACCTAGCGAGGTGAGAGAGTCTGAGACCTGCTCTAGAGATCCATCTAATAGCCTTCACCCCTGCGGGAAGCCTTAGACTATTCAGGCTTATTGTGTCCTGCTTTTTATTCTCTCCGTAACTGTCACATTATTTGAGGCGGTCGTTCACCTACCAGTGAAAGAGCGCAAAGTGACAGTAGTGAGGAAAAACTCTTGCCCTCGGTTTCACAGACAAGGCTTAAATCTAATCCCAAAATAAAATGCATGTTTGAGCTGTTTTAAAGGGGTGATGAACTGAGAAATCATATTTTCCTTGAGCTTTGGACATCTAAGAGGTCATCATATAATAAGAATATTCTGTAAGTTTCAGAACTGAAAAGGTCCTTGTTATTCCAATAAAAGCTTTTACTGACACCAGCCCCAGCAAACGACTCGTTCTTCAATGTGGGGAACTGTGACGTCAAAGAGGATAAAACACCACCCCCGCAGAGGAAGATCAGCGCCTACTTCAACACGGCCAGTTTAGCCCCGCTCAGCGATTCGCACATTACATGCATAGCTAAAGAACATAGATGCCTAACCTGACTCCGCCAGATGGATTTGCTCCGCATATCCATCTGGAAACCTTCCGTTGAAGTAGTTTTGGTAAGGGGCGAAAATACTGGTTAGCTGATTGGCCTATGTTGGTGATAGACGGGCCAAATCAACCAATCAGATCAACGAAGCATATGACGTACCGTAACTCTTGCCGAAACCAGTCGGGAGAAGAGCAAAAACATCTTTTCCTCTGAGAAAAGCCTCCAGAGCAGTGTTTTGCTCTTCTTTCAGTGAAGAAATACTCTGTAATTCCGCTCGATAAAACTTGCTCGATAGCCACGCTGATGCTAGTTTCATCCGCTGAAGCCGCCATGTTCTTTAGACTGAACTGTCGCGCTTCTCGTTGCGTCACACCTCAACCCGCCTCAAAGCCAACGCTGATTGGACGTTCGTTTGGTGAACTGCTCCCAAATTTTCTTTAACGGAAAGTATCCAGACTGATCTGCGAGTGAAACCTTGAAAGCTCGCGAGATCAGGATGGTCTCACGAGGCTAATAGATGCCTAGTTCGTGATGACAACCAGATCGAGCTACCGAGCAATACAAAATATTGTGTATCGCCTGGTTGTGGAAGAAGACAGTCGCTGCATATGCTTCCTCTGGACTCCAATAGGACTGCATGGAGAAACTTTATTTTTAAGGACGTTCCAGCTGATGAGGTAAAACATCGTCCGTCTGTTCGCTTCATTTCACTGAGGATTGTTTCGTAAACAAGACTGGATTTGCAGACCGATTAAGAGTAAAGAACGGTGCCGTCTATATTGGATCCGACAGCAATTGTGCAACACACGGACTCTAGGTCGAGCATGTATGGGCGAATCATTACGGTTGCCATTTTACAACATTACGACATTTTCAAAACAATTTCCCTAAAGTGCATCGAAGGGTGAGTCGAAACTCATTATAATATGCAAAACTGTTATCCACTCACAGCAGTGGGCGTTTACTTCCAAGTCTTCAGTGCGAGACGCCCATAAAAACCGAGCGTTTTTCAGCTAGGCTCAAGTAGTAGCCTATTACTTAATCATTTTGATGTTTTTGAATGCAAAACCCAAGCAAATGTCATAGGTTGACCTCAGACAACAATATAATAAAATTTAAAAAGCCAGTTCATGACCCCTTTAACTGAAAGCAACTTGCACTGGCATATCTTAAAATGAATTGGTGTCATGAATTTTGTCTCAAGATGCACACTAGTAATGTATATATATATATATATATATATATATATATATATATATATATATATATATATATACTGTATATATATAAAAGGCCATTTTATAAAAACTACTTTATCCTGGCTTAATCTAAGCCCGGTCTACAAAACCAGGCTGTATAAAGACATATTGAGTCCAAGTATATGAAAAATATCAAGATCTTTATGAACCTCACTATGGTGAAAATGTGTTAATTAACCCTAATTGTTTAGTTAATTAACTAAATGTACCATACATTTTGTCATTCCACGAAAGCTCAATAATTATTGTTTAAAAGGATAAATTTGCCCCGCTTTTGCAAAACTAGACCTGGATCTTTTTCATAACAGTCACTTTTAATAAGCCTCATTTTTGGATGACACTGGGAAATTTCTAAAACCCGATTTTACCAAAACGAGCTTCATTTTTATGCATCACAGGCATCAAAGAACAGACAGGGTAGCTTTTACCTAAAGTTACAGAAGAGCAAATGGATCTTCATCTTCCAGGGATTTCAAAAGATTACATCACGACTGACAGATCTGTACAATAAAGTGAAAGTGTTGCAAGACTCGAAGACTTGTTCATTCCTGGTTAACATCTATCTCAGTTGCTCTGCTGGTTAGCCAGTTACATTTTTTCGGATGATACAAAAGGACCATCTAGATAGTTTCTACTAGATATTTTTCGATATTAAGCATCCATTTCACATCATCTGTTATGCATCCATAACGCTTTCCAAAATTGCATCACCAGACGCAAGAATCAGTATTATGCTAAATCTCCATTTTATATTCAGGTGTAGTGGACCAGTCCAAGATAATTAGCAAATCAGCAGCAGGTGCATACTTTCTGTTGATTGATTATTATTTTTAAAATCTCTTTAGAAGATAAAAAAAAAAAATCACGATGCATCTGTAACGGAGGCCAGCTGGTAGTTGCTGTGCGGGTAAACCTCACTCCCCGATCTCAATGGGCACTCTAGCGACAGACGCTAGAGGCTGCAGTCTTTAGCCTCCTTGTTAGCGCGCCTGACTCTCATGCCGGAGACCCGGGTTCGAGGCCCGCTCGGAGCGGGGCGAGTAGGACCCGGGTGTGAGGGGTTACACATCCACTGGGTGTCCATCCAAATAAATGGAATACTTGCCATGTAATATTTAAAACGTGCCCTTTAATTATTGATTATAGAATTCACAATTCATGGTGCTTTGATCTTTCAGACAATAAACTGCTCATGTATTTTCGAGAAAGACAGAAATGTATCACAACAAGACCTACATTTCAAAGTTCACTCGCATTTTCTTCTGCTCACCCTGAAAGGATCTTGATAAAGCCGTCCATCACAATAGAAAGAGTCAGATCCAGTGAACTACAGCTGGACCATCATTACTGACAGATGCTGCTCTTGTTCTGTTCTGTACTCTTGATCTTTTCTCCTTTAGCCCGAAGGCGTTAGTGAAGGAAAAAGCCTTTAGCTCATCAAGATGAGACCTGCGGTGAGACCACTGAGCCGTTACTCTGATGGCGGATAATACTGTAAGAAAGCGAGGGAAAAGACCTCCGGTCTCATTGTGTCGATCCTTCAGAGCTTCATCATTAGCTGGAAACTCACATGTGAGAGGAGGAAAGACAGAACGGTAGAGAAGAGAGTTTATTGTGCCACAGGGCTGCAAGCTGCCATTAGTCCTTTCAGCAACTGCTCTCCCTAAGGTCCTCTCTGTTCGATACAGACTCGCTCATTCTGCTTAATGAAGGAAATATTCAGTGGCTGCTACTGTTGATGCTACAAACAAACTGATTCATTTCTCAAGCCAAATCCCTGTTTGAGTGGAGACTTTCTTAGACAATGAATTTAGGCGCTGCTTTGTACAGATTGTGAAATTCGTTCACTTCGGGCAGTCATTTTAAATCTTCCATGAAACTAAATGAGGAAGCTTGTTGTTCTGCTAGCATTAGCAACACTGTTCTTCAAACTGAAACGACAGGCTCGTGTGCCGGCGCTGTGCGGCTCATGTTGAGATAGACGGGGCTTTAACAGGCATGAGGAGATTGTGCTTTTGACCAAAGATGTTTCCTAACCACCAGAGTTCAGTCGACTGACGGAAAACCCACGGGAACACTTGTGTTTATTGCCAGCACATTGAGCCGAGAAAGGAAACTTGTTCCTCTTGTGTTGTAGTACATCATGTTCATTTAGCCTGTTTACTCGCCTCGGCCTTGTTTACTGAAGAGCTTGATAATTGAAAGTTAACAGGACTTGAGGCAAATCCATTCCCAATTTCAGTTTGGTTTCTACATGTTGTTGTTTTTTTGTCTCTGTTTTAGATTTCAGACACTCTTAATAAAATGAGCAGATGTTAACAGCATGTCTCATTCAACCTCAGGCTCAGATCTGTGGAGGAGGTTATTGTTGGCTTCTGTTCTCAAAAAGCGAAAATGCCAACCTCCAAATTAAAAACATTATCATCGTCAATCATGGGTAAAATTACTGTAAATTACTGGGATGATAAAGTGTGTTCATATGACTGAGGAAAGTGAATGCCTCGAGGGATGTTACCTAATTAAACGCCCCTGGTGCTCATGGGAGTCTTTCACACAGATCAATACTGACTCACAAAGACTTTATTGTGATTATGAATTACTGGATCAATTGAGAAGAAGAAAGCTAGTGTAAGTGAAGCCTAGTTGGAGACTGAAGTTCATATTTAATATGCATTATTAATGGATGAATATAATAATTGGGTTAATTGCATCTTCCATTAAAATAACTTTAAAGCACAGAGTTATTTAAATATTGTCTGGAGCAACAGAGGTTTTTTGATTGAACAGTCTTATTTCGTATTTCAGTCATATTTCAGCCTATAATAATATAACATTATATTCAGATTGAATTCAGGCATACAATACTATACTTTTCGCAAAATATACACTCTCAGAAAAAAAGTACGAGTAAAGTACGTAAAGCTGTCACTGGGGCTGTATCTTTTGTCCATTTTATGTGGTAATATGTACATTTTAGGCATTAATATGACTATTTTAGGTCCTAATATGTACATTTTAGGTGTTAATATGACAATTTTAGGTCCTAATATGTACATTCTAGGTATTAATATGTACATTTTAGGTGTTAATATGTACATTTGGTGTTAATTTGTACATTTTAGGTGCTAATATGTACATTCTGTGCTAATATGTGCATGTCAGGTGCTAATAAGTACATTTTAGGTGCTAATATGCACATTTTAGGTGTTAATATGTGGATGTTAGGTGCCAAGATGTACATTTTAGGTGCTAATATGTACATTTTAGGTGTTAATATGTCCATTTGGTGTTAATATTTCCAGTTGAGGTCCTACTATGTACATTCTAGGTGCTAATATGTGCATGTTAGGTGCTAATATGTACATTTTAGGTGTTAATACGTGCATGTTAGGTGCTAATATGTACATTTTAGGTGTTAATATGTACATTTTAGGTGTTAATACGTGCATGTTAGGTGCTAATATGTACATTTTAGGTGCTAATATGTACATTTTAGGTGTTAATACGTGCATGTTAGGTGCTAATATGTACATTCTAGGTGCTAATACGTGCATGTTAGGTGCTAATATGTACATTTTAGGTGCTAATATGTATATTCTAGGTCCTAATATGTACATTTTAAGTGCTAATATGTACCATTAAGGTACAAAAGTGTACCTTTTGAAAAGGTACAGCCCCAGTGACAGCTTTTGTACCTTTTTCTCTGAGAGTGATAAGTATTCGGATTCGGATGCAGTACATGGCTTATATACAGGGAAAATTGGACTAAAGGTGAGCAGAAATTTACAAAGGGAAAACTACAACAGGAACTAAACAAGGCAAACTACAAACTGAAGACTGAAAAATAAAAGCACAAGGAACACAAACAGGAAAAATGCATGACACTATAATATTATATGCTTAAGAATCATGAAAACCGTGTCAGACTGCAAAAAATAGTCTTTTTCATCTAGATTTTTAAGCAATTAACAGTTGTTGTTAACAATCATTACTGTGATCACCAGCTACTTGTCTTAACACAGCGTTTTGAACCTCCATAAAAACGCTGATCTGTTCCTAACCCGACATTAGCATCAGCAGGTTGTTGCCTTACAGACAGAAGGATGTTTTGTTTGCGTGAAACATCACAACACCTGTCGAATTCTGTCATACAACACATGTCACACAACTGACAGAAAGAATTAAACAACAGTGCCAAGAGACTATGGGCCCTCCAGAGATATTTCTCTGCGTTTAGCCCTCTCATTTACACGAAAACGCCGTTTTTATCACAGAAAACTATTATTTCTAAAAACTCTGGGAAAAGTGGAGATTTCTGAAAACGCCGGTTATGTGTTGTCGTGTGAACTGGGAGAAACGGCGTTTTAGGTTCTCTCTTGTCGATTCTGAGGATTCTGATTGGCTTGCATGGTGTTATCCTTCTCCCTACACTGCCACCCATAGGTTTGGCATAGTTATGATGGCGCTCGACGGCGTATTGATGCGGGTGTGTGAACGATGTTATTTTTGAAAACGGAGAGAGGGAAAATATTTGTTTTGCTAAACACCCGGCTTTGTGTAAACGTGGCCTATATTGGCTACTTTTCCATATTCTTTTCCTTTGCACAATATGTTCTCTCAGTGATGGCGCTTAATTAGGCCTGCTTAAAATGCTCTGCTCAAGCTTCATCTAAATGAGCAACAATTACAAACCAATTTAAAAGCTAATGATTTATTTAGGAGACTGCTATGTTACTCACGGGTTATTTCAATGTCAGTGACTTGTGTGTGTGTTTTCACTTTTTAAAAAAGCATGAGTTCATCTCATTCATTACTGTGCTTGCGAACAGTATAGGGAAACCGTCAGTGCCTCATGATATTTTTATGCGGAGTTCTTTTATTTTTAATGACTATTTCCCATGAATAATGCAAAAATAAAAAGTAAAAGGATCTTTTTATTGAAAGGATCAACTAAACGGCCTTATTCCAGTTGCATGCTGTTAGAATGTGGTAATAATGGAAGTAGTGTCTCTAAATATAAATGGCATCATTGTAAAGCAATGTTTTAAATTCCTTATTTCCCTCTGAAGAAGAACCACACTTAATATACTTTAATATTTTATACAAACTTTAATATTATCTTTCTATTTGATTGCTTTAATATTCTCTCTCTCTCTCTCTCTATATATATATATATATATATATATATATATAAAACCAACGTTAAAGGGTACCCTAAAAAGGCGGATGTTGACGTATGGTCAAAAGACGTCAGTTATATGACGTCTTGGGATGAGACTGTGTTTTGGCATCATAGACTGATTAATTAATTATTGCTCATTAGACTAGTTTAATATTTGATACTTGTTAACGACAGCTTGGATACAAAGGTGTATGGAAATCATTCTGTACATCAAAACTTGAAAATGTTTTGGTATAAGCACATATGTGTTAATAAAAATGGTAAAAACTAAATTGTGTTACTCATAACGGTTTAAATTAATTCATGCCTGAGGTTAACAGCT
Source organism: Cyprinella venusta (assembly GCA_038021265.1). Lineage (NCBI taxonomy): Eukaryota > Metazoa > Chordata > Actinopteri > Cypriniformes > Leuciscidae > Cyprinella > Cyprinella venusta. The sequence continues at coordinate 17,634,226 of CM075885.1, forward strand.
ACTCGACTTTGGGTTTGCACTGAATGTCAATTCCAGACTTTAACATCTTAGATTTGGCTCGTTTTATGAATATTACGGATGTTTTCGAACATCACTGAGCAGAGATATTACACTAATATACATTTTGATGACTCTCTTTCCTTCTGTGATAAATAACAGATTCAGGGAGGAGGTTCCTGATCTAAATTAGCCACAAACCTCTTAAAAAATTCTTTGCAGTTAAACAAGATTAATTTACCTTTTTCTTAATATCCTTACTTAACTATCCACTTCACCATGGAGATGTTGAAATGGTTTTTAATTCTTCACATCCTCAATTGTCTGCTGCTTATGTTATTGCAAATCAGTTTGTCTGGAAATGTTAAAAACCTCTTTGGTTAACAGTGGGTGTCCGTGAGTAACTGTGATTAATGTCCCAATTAAATGTGTGTTGGGTGAATCCGTCCTCTGGAATTTAATGAGTCCCTTTCCAAGTCTGATCACTTCCTTTTTCGCCTGACCTCTGATTCGGAGTGCTTATGTGCCCTGCATGAAATTATGAAAAATGAAGATTAATTTCTGCCATGAGTCAGAGTTAGGGCTTTAAGCTGGAACATAAATATGATCTCAACTAGATTGTACTTTTTCGGCGAGGTGCTCGCTTGTGTAAAACTCCTTGCTGTGATGCTTGGGTTTCCCAAACATTACATGGTTGCTAAAGCGTTCTGGTTTATGCATTTTGCAACATGACATCATGACTTTTGCGTAAAAATACAAGCCACTTTCAAGTCAAGTGGCGTGTTATCTTTACGCATTTTGAGCTATCCGTGTGTAAGCGTGTATGTCTACGTTAAATGTCCGAGTGATTCCGCGTGTATGTTCACGCCGTTAAATGTCCGAGCGAAACGAAGCAAAATGTAGATCTACATCTGGGGAGCGATATTTTTTTTTCCTAAGATGGTAAGGGAAGACTCATAAATGCCATTAACCCCAGTGACGGGTAGGTTTTGGGACGGGGTTGGGGTAGGTCATATATTTATATTCAGTAATGTCAACGGCGTTCATAAACAAGCTGAAAAGCGATTATGCGTGTTGATAGCATGGCAAAAATGGAAATACGAATTGGCGTGTCATACACACGCCATTTCATGAGATCAGTCTGTATTTTTAACACGGTCTCATCCCAAGATGTCATATAACTGACGTCTTTTGACCATACGTCAACATCTGCCGTTTTAGGGTACCCTTTAATGTCAGTTACATGACGATCCTGGGATGTCATAGAGAGCCTAAGTCCCTCCCCTTCTGGTCGACCACCATGGGACCTTATTTTGGAAAAATATTGAATGGTAGTCAATGGCGAGAGACAACAAATATTTTGATCTCGTTTGAATTGTGCCCTGAATTACACATATGATGTTTGTCAATTAAATATAAAATATACATTTTAAAGTAAAGAAAGTCGCAGTTTGATGTAAAACCGTTGAGGTATAAGACTGTGAAAATGCATATTTACAAAGACTACAAACCCCAAAGGTGCACATTTTCTCTCAATGAATGAAGCTAACTTTACTGAGGCTGTCTGTCATTGTTTCTACAGTCTTACGTTAGATCGTAACATTACGCCGTCCTACCTGAGTGTTTTGTACCAGACTGCACACACACGAGCAGCGGATCTCGTTTCGCTTCCCGGGAGATGTAGTTCACAGAGCGATTTTCACATAAAACTAAATGTGACTCTTCTGCTGTATGACAAACTGCGACGTTTTTGACTTTCAGAATTATCTTTTAAATTGACAAACATCATATGTGTAATTGAGGGCACAGTTCAGACGGAATAAAAAGATAAGTTGTCTCTCGCCATTGACTACCATTCATATTTTTTCCGAAATAAGGTCCCATGAGCCGGAAGCGGAGGGGCGGGACTTAGGCTCTCTATACAACTGACGCTTTACCTTTAACATCAGTTAGGTGACAGGGTAGGTTTAGGTCTGGGGTAGGGTTAGGATCCGATAACGTCATTGAACCGACGTTAAAGGCGGATGTTGACGTATGGTCAAAAGACGTCCCAAGACGTCAGTAATATGACGTCCTGAGATGAGACTGCACTGGTATTTTCAGAATTGTGAAGTATTGTCTCTCTTGTGTTTTTGCTCTAAGGCTATCAGCCCATTTTCTTTGTTTCCACTCTCATGGGAAAGTTATAATGTTATAATGTGAAACAAAAATAAATGGAGAACAATAAATTGACAAGAGCCCAAGGTCCTGCTGAAATACATCTGGGATTTGATGTGCTCTTCTAAATGACAGTGGATATGTGCTGTTAATGCTCATGTCTGTGTTTTTAGAACTGATCTTATGTTTTATGGATGTATGCAAATTAAACACGACTGTAGCCGTACAAGAGAAGCCGTTTTTTTGTTTTTTTTGGTTTCTTACAGCACATTATGACTCCCCACGCAGAAGCTCGATGCCTGGCAGGTATTCTAAACGAATGATGATGAACAAAATGAACTGTTTGTAATCAAATGTTAACGATGTGTCTACCAAAGGGGAAATATGCTTCAAATGTGCTGCTAGTGTCTTATCCTCCTACTCTCTCTCTTCTCTCTAGAGCGGGGTATTTGCCCCAAAACGTCCCCTTGCAGATGATCTCATATTTGTCTCAGGAGAGCGAGTTTCTGCCCTGGCACGCTGCTAGTCGAGCTCTTTACCAGCTGGACAAGCTCCTGGACCGCACTGAAGACCACAGCCTGTTCAGCGTGAGTCTGATCTCACATACGTTTGCTGTCTGTTGGATTTTAACCTTGACTAGTGCAATAAGAAAGACACAGCTGATATCTGGCAGCACGTCTCAGATGACTCGACCGATCGAACTTAAGACTTCCTCTGATCATTATTGACTACAGTACAGGCACAATGCCTGTTTTAGAAACTCATAGATGTGAAAAACCAGCCCATTTCTCATCCCAAGGCGACATCCTACGCACATGGCACCCTTTAGCATCAATATGAGTCGCAGATATATATGATCCAGAAGGCGCCTCCTAGTGGTCTAACCCTAACCCTACCCCAGACCTAAACCTATCCATAACTGAAGAGTGTTATATTGACGCTAAAGAGTGCCATGTGTATTGGATGTCTACGCTTTGGCAAAAGCATCGCATCTGACGCCTTGGGATGAGAATGCGTTGGAAAAACAGAGAGATTTCCATCGGTTGTGTTTTAATGACTATCTGTTCAGTATAGCGTACTACCAGTACCATATCATACTATTTCTGCAGTCAACAGTGTGCATGTTGTGAGGAGTGTGTAATAGTGTGCATGTGTGTGGGTGTTACAGTGGAGGCTCCCGCTCTGTCTCCTCTCCGCCACCAGAGGGAGCCTTCACCAGAATACTGATCATTGGCTTCAAACTCAAATTCCCATCATGCCGCTTACCTGGGACTGATTGCGTCACACACCTGCACGCCATTAACACACACACATAAAAGCCACGTCCACACACCACACCAGTGCGAAGTCTTGATTTGCCCCGGTGATCATTTCTGAGCGTTTGTATCCTGATTCTGGTTTTCTGGTTTTGGACTTTGGACTGTTTGACACTTCTACGATTGATATCTGCCTGGCCTGAACTCGGACTGTTATTGACTACGATTATTGCTGCCTGCCCTGATCTCTGCCTGTCTCCTGTTAATCCTGTTGTCTTGTCTGCATTGCCCTGTCTGCCTCGTATTGACCCTGCCTGTACGACCCTGTTTAATAAAAGCTGCAAATGGATTCCTCTGTGCATCGTGAATCATTACAGAAGACTTCGCCACTAAACAATCCAGCAGCCGTCATGGAACTCACCTCTGAACTCACCTCCCAAGCTTCTCGTCTGGATTTACATCATTATCAGCTCGGCCACCTGACCACGCTCACCGAACAGCTCGTACAGGGTATGCAGGAGTTACGCACCGCTGTTGGTACTGTACCAAGCGCATCTGCTACACCATCACCACCATCGAGTGTTCCCTCTGAAACCGTGAGTACAGCAGTAAATCCTCGACTCGCATTTCCTGACAAATTCGACGGAAATCCAACTAAATGCAAGGGATTTCTTTTGCAATGCACACTCTTTGTCGACCAGCAACCGACATTATATTCCACTCAAGCCAGTCGCATTGCGTTTGTTTGTTCCCTGCTCACCGGCAAGGCGTTGGAATGGGCTACGGCAGTCTGGAAACCAGAGGGGTCTTCATTCACCACATTCCAAGAATTCCTTCAACAGTTTCGTCAAGTCTTTGAGCATACTTCAGAAAGAGGAGACGCTGGAGAACAGCTTCTAAATCTCACCCAGGGAAGGTGTACCACCGCCGAATACGCCCTTACGTTTCGCACCCTCGCTGCACAGACGAACTGGGTCGAAGATACATTAAAAACGCTGTTCAGGAGAGGGCTCACTGCTGAACTTCAATCTGAATTAGCCTGTCGAGATGAGGGAAAAAACCTGAATGAGTATATAAGTCTGGCCATTCAAGTCGATAATCTCATGCGTTCCAGACGCATTACCCGGGCACACATCCGTCACTCACTCGAGGCAGCTAACGCTCACGAACCCATGCAGATCGGGTTCACGCACATCACTCCAGAGGAACGGGAACGCAGACTGCAACATCGTCTCTGCATGTACTGTGGTCAACCCGGCCATATGAAGCTCTCCTGTCCAGTCCGACCTCCAACTCGCACCCTTTCGGTGAGTTCTGTAAACCAATATCAAAGATCTCCATCCAGTTTCACTCTCCCCATTCGTCTAATTATACAAGACCAATGTATTGAATCTACAGCCCTCATAGACTCCGGAGCAGCTGGCAATTTCATTTCTCAAACTTTCGCCAGACAAATCAAACTCAAACTTCATCCATGTCATTCTTCCTTGTCAGTGGAGGCGTTAGATGGTCATCCCATCGGAGACGGTAAAATCCAGTGTGAAACGGAGAAGGTCCAAATGCAGATTGGTTCCCTTCATTCTGAACAGATTCAATTTTATGTCATTCACGCTCCACATCATTTCATCATTCTCGGCCACCCGTGGTTGCAAACTCACAATCCACACATTTCCTGGAAGGAGGGACAAATCATTCGTTGGAGTGAGACCTGTAACAACCAATGTCTGTCTAAAGTCAAACGAGTGACCAATTCCAAGCCAGAACCAGACACCTTAAATCATGAGCTAGCTGAGCTACCGGCAGTCTATTCTGATCTTACGGAAGCCTTCAGCAAGGAAAAAGCTTCCCAACTCCCTGAACATCGTTCAACAGATTGTGCCATTGACTTAATGCCCGGCGCTTCACCTCCTAAAGGTAGAATCTTTCCCCTATCAAAACCTGAGTCTGAGGCCATGAAAAAATACATTGAGGAAGAGACAGCCAAAGGATTCATTCGACCTTCCACCTCACCTGCCGCTGCTGGTTTCTTCTTCGTCAAGAAGAAAGATGGGGGACTCAGGCCTTGCATTGACTATCGTGGGTTAAATGATATCACCATCAAATATCGTTACCCCTTACCTCTGGTGCCAGCCGCATTGGAACAGCTGAGACAGGCTCAATATTACACCAAGCTTGATCTACGCAATGCATATAACCTGATTCGCATACGTGAGGGGGATGAATGGAAAACAGCCTTTTCCACCACTAGTGGGCACTATGAATACTTGGTCATGCCTTTCGGCTTATCAAACAGTCCTTCCGTCTTTCAGGCGTTCATGAATGATGTGTTTCGTGACATGCTGGATAAATGGGTGATCGTGTACATCGATGATATCCTGATTTACTCAAACTCACTGGAGGAACACATTCAACATGTCAGAGCAGTGCTTCAACGTCTAATTCAGTTCCAGTTATATGCCAAGATAGAGAAGTGTGAGTTTCATCAAACAAGCGTCTCATTTCTGGGTTACATCATCAGTCAAGAGGGAGTGGCCATGGATGACAAGAAGGTGAGAGGAGTGCTGGATTGGCCATTACCTCAGACGGTCAAAGAATTACAGAGATTCTTGGGATTTGCTAACTTTTATCGACGATTTATTAGAAACTTCAGTCTCATTGCTGCTCCACTAACAGCTCTAACCAAACGTCACAGCTCTCGAATTTCTTGGAACCCCGAAGCACAGCGAGCTTTCCAGGAGTTGAAAACCCGGTTCACCACTGCACCCATTCTACGTCATCCCGATCCAGAGCGTCAATTCATTGTGGAGGTAGATGCTTCGAACACAGGAGTCGGGGCCATATTATCTCAACGACAGGGAGATCCAGCCAAGATGTACCCGTGTGCCTTCTTCTCCCGCAAACTTTCTCCAGCTGAGCGGAATTATGATGTTGGGAACCGCGAGCTTTTAGCCATGAAACTGGCTCTGGAAGAATGGCGACACTGGTTGGAGGGAGCAACAGAACCGTTCATCATTCTTACTGACCACAAGAATCTGGAGTATCTTCGATCCGCCAAACGCCTCAATCCTCGTCAAGCAAGATGGGCACTGTTTTTCACACGATTCAACTTCACTGTCACTTACCGCCCAGGCACCAAGAACGTCAAAGCCGATGCCCTCTCTCGCCAAACAGAAGAGACAGTCCACAAAGACAACCCCGAAAACATCATCCATGAGAATCTCTTAGTAGCTCCAGTCCAGTGGGACATTGTGACCGAGATCCAACAGGCCAATCTTCAGACTCCTGCCCCCATTGAGTGTCCAGCCAACCTCCTCTTTGTTCCAGAAATATTTCGACCCCGTCTCATTGATCAAGTCCATTCTAATCCCAGCTCAGGTCATCCCGGAATCAATGCCACAATCCATCTTCTCCAAAATCGTTTCTGGTGGCCCACGCTTACATCCGATACCACAAACCATGTTCAAAACTGCACCGCCTGTCAAACTTCCAAATCACCCCGAAAATTACCCGCTGGCCTGCTTTGTCCTCTCCCCACACCTCAACGACCATGGTCACACATAGCCATCGACTTTATCACAGATCTTCCCAATTCTCAAGGACACACCACAATCCTCACGATAGTGGATCGATTTTCCAAAGCCTGCCGTCTCATTCCCCTCACTAAACTTCCCACTGCCTTCGAAACTGCTGAACTCTTATGCAACCAAGTATTCAGATTTTACGGACTACCTGAGGACATACTATCTGACAGAGGACCTCAGTTTACTTCCAGAGTCTGGTCCGCATTCTTCAAACATTTAAACGTGAACATCAGCCTTACTTCTGGTTATCACCCCCAGTCCAATGGTCAGACCGAACGTCTAAATCAAGACATCATCCGCTTCCTGAGAACCTACTGCCAGCAACACCAACATGACTGGAGCAGATATTTATTCTGGGCCGAGTATGCTCAAAATTCATTGGTCAAACCTGCTACTGGTATCACCCCCTTCAAATGTATACTGGGTTTTCAGCCCCCTCTCTTTCCATGGTCCGGTGAACCCACTGAACTCCCATCTGTCACGGAATGGTTGCACAAGAGCGAAGAGGTCTGGGACCAAGCACACACCCATTTGAGGCATGCTGTCAGGCGTCAAGAACAACAAGCCAACCGTCATCGTCGTCCTGCCCCAGAATACCAGAGTGGTCAATGGGTATGGCTGTCAACCAGAGACTTACGCCTCAAACTTCCATGTCGCAAACTCAGTCCCAGGTATGTTGGTCCCTTCCAAATTATAAGACAAATATCACCTGTTTCATTCCGTTTAGACCTGCCCGCTAACTATCGTATCTCTCCCACTTTTCATGTTTCCCTGTTAAAACCCGCTGGTGGTCCGAGGGGAGAGACGGAGGAGGGGGCCGCCTCTCAGGGCCCTCCTGCCTTTCTGGTTGACGGCGAGGAGGCCTACAGAGTGCACAAGTTGCTGGATTCCAGACGTCGGGGTAACATGCTCCAATATCTGGTCGATTGGGAGGGGTACGGTCCGGAGGAACAGTCCTGGGTCAATTCAAGGGATATCCTGGACCCCACTCTCACTGAAGAGTTCCATAGGACATACCCGGAGAAACCGGCCCCTCGACCCCGTGGGAGACCCCGACGACAACCGCCTCCTCGCGTCAGGAGCCGCTCGCAGGGGGGGGGCTCTGTTACAGTGGAGGCTCCCGCTCTGTCTCCTCTCCGCCACCAGAGGGAGCCTTCACCAGAATACTGATCATTGGCTTCAAACTCAAATTCCCATCATGCCGCTTACCTGGGACTGATTGCGTCACACACCTGCACGCCATTAACACACACACATAAAAGCCACGTCCACACACCACACCAGTGCGAAGTCTTGATTTGCCCCGGTGATCATTTCTGAGCGTTTGTATCCTGATTCTGGTTTTCTGGTTTTGGACTTTGGACTGTTTGACACTTCTACGATTGATATCTGCCTGGCCTGAACTCGGACTGTTATTGACTACGATTATTGCTGCCTGCCCTGATCTCTGCCTGTCTCCTGTTAATCCTGTTGTCTTGTCTGCATTGCCCTGTCTGCCTCGTATTGACCCTGCCTGTACGACCCTGTTTAATAAAAGCTGCAAATGGATTCCTCTGTGCATCGTGAATCATTACAGTGGGATTCCCAGATGAGAGGGCGGACTGTGTGAAATACTTTTTCCCACAATGCACTGCACTTGACTCAATCTTGGAATGAAACCTACACAATATCAGATGTCATTTTTATCGTTTTCTTCTAGATACGTTATTTGATCAGAATGAGAAAAGTACATTTTTTATAAATAATATGCAGCGTATAATGTGCAGTATGCCTGTATTTCATTCTGAACAGCCTATCATGACAGTGTGAGACCGTCTCTCCGTCGTATTTGTCCACCTGCTTTCATATTCATTTATCACTTTGTTATTCAGAATAGCATTCACACGCCTACCCACAATCCCTCAGTGCACATGAGTCATTTCTGCCCCTCCTCTGTAATGGACGACCCTTTAGTGTCTGCAGTGAGTGTGTGATGAATTTAATGGCGTCTTCTCTCTGTAACTCTCATTTATTGTGTTTACTGTGAGACAGAGCAGATGTTTAGCATGTAATGCAAGACAGGAAACAGCTGAAGCAAATTAGTCAAGACGCTTCAAATCATGTGACCAGGTGTCTAAACCGTCAGTCCATACCAGTGTGTGTGTGTGTGTGCTCCGTCACTAATTGTCAAACTGAGGTTACCTTGCTGGCAAAACTATAACACATCACTCAGTGTTTGTAGTAACAGCTTGACAAACACACCTGATCATTTGTACGGTCCGCCACAAAATCGAAAACAATGTCCTCTAACGCTGTCCCAGTGTTTACTGTATGTGCTTTTATCCCTGTAAGTGTGTGTGTGTGTGTTCAGAGTTGAATTGCAGCATAGCAGGGTCTAATTGTGATCATTCACTCGTCTCAGTAAGAGGGCATGAAGGAGAGCAGTCATGCTAAATTAGCCATGACATCACCTGCTGTTACATTTCCCTCAACCGTATGGAGAGTCAAAACACACACACACACACACACACACACACACACACACACACACACACACCGTGTATAAACATTACAAAATATTCAGTTTGAATCAGCATTCTCTCTCGTTCTCTTTTAACGAGGACTCAGCAGCTTCTGTTAGTCAAATGGTGTATAATTATTTGCCCAGACAGTTATATATGTAAAGTCTAATATTAAAGCTGAAAGCTAGTTCATAAAATCTTAAACATTTCTGAATGACCCATTTTTTGCTGCTTAGTTTTCATAAATGGTCTGGATGTATTCGGGAGTGAGCTTTATGGATTTACAAAGAACACGCCTACAACATGCTATTTCAAGGGAAATGTAAATCCTGGTCCCAACATGGTGACCTGTTTTATTAAATTTCTTGTTTTGATTTGATTTTTGTGGTATTATTTGGCTTTATTTCCTTTGCTTTTTGTTTTGTTCATCAGGACTATGTTCTAAGACAGGTGGAACCAAAGTATCACAAGTTGGGCTGGCCAAGCGCTTCCCCTGACGCCTCCTTCATGCAGACGGCTTATCAGGCCGAGTGAGTCTTGAATTTCATCTTCATTAAATTATGTATAACACTTATAAACTTAAATGTAGTCTAAGTAAGGACACCGACATTTTGAGTCAGACATTTTCCACCTCAGAGATGGGAATGACCTCGGTAGACGTGTTAAATTTTTCATTTTTCCCCTTCGTCCATCTTTAACTTCCTTCTGCTGTTCTACCCTGCTGGTATCCGTCCCTCTTTCCTCCTCAGAGAGTTGCAGAGAGAGGTGATCATGCTGGCCTGCAGTTTTGGAAGCAAACACTGTCACCGCCAAGCTGTGACTCTCATTTCAGACTGGATTTCCAGCAACAAGAACAGGTGAGCAAATTTACATTTGCGTGAGTGGCTTTTCCTCACTCCTGTATAATAAATCAATCTTCAAATCAGCTTATTCATGGTCTAAACCATTCAAACATCTCATCACTCACTTAACTTAACTCACTCAATTACTCATTTTGCAAATGTACGGTAGGCTATATGGATTGTCAGAAATTGTATAAAGCATTTAATAACTATAATGATTATTTATTATTTCATATGACCAGGTGTCGTTAATGATATGCATTCATAGCTGATTTGTTATAATTACTGCAATTGTATTGCTAAAATCATACAAATGGTTGGTTATTTTTTTATAATGTTCAGCCCTGCCAACATTAGTACGGTAGGAGCTCTATCAAGTGTCCATGGAAACACACAGTCTGATTTGTTTTCCCTGCTGCCCACAGCAATGTTCACATGCATGTATGCAGTATCACACTGTCAAACACACCAGTCCTCCGGCAGGACTTAATGGCCATAATAAACAGGATTGTGTTTGTGTGTCTGAAGAAATGAGTTTTTTTTATGTTTGCCAAGTTTTTAGGAAAACATTTTTTGTCCTTGAGACAAACAGTTGGCCGCACGCCTACCAACACACGAAAGACCACACACACTGTTCATCACACATTAGCAACCTCAAATACATTGGATATTTGCTTGCTGGCTTCAAAATTGTGCCTTAAAATGGACCTGAAATACACACACAGATGCTTTATCACACATATGTGTCATATATTGACCTTGACTTAATGTGCTTTAAAGGGATACTCCACTTTTTTTTGATAAATAGGCTCATTTTGCCTCTCCCTCAGAGTTAAACAGTTGAGCTTTACCGTTTTCGAATATATTCAGCCGATTTTCTGATATTTAGAAGAATATCAGTAACCAGACAGTTTCTAGTCTCATTGAATTCCCTAGTATATTTTTTTCCAACTATGGAAGTCAATGAGACCAGAAACTGTCTGGTTACTGAAATTCTTTGAAGGCCATGTCCACACGGAGACGGGTATTTTTATAACCGTGACTTTTTTTTACGAGGTTCGGCCGTTCGTCCACACGGAAACGCGGTATCAGGACACTGAAACCAAATGTTTTTGAAAACCCCCGCCAGGGTGAGTATTTTCTGAAACGCCGGTTGCAGTGTTGTCATGTAGACAGCGAAACCGGAGGTTTTGCCCCGCTGACGGCTTCTGATTGGCTAACGTGGCTTTACGGTTAAGGTTATATCGCCGCCTGCTGGTGTTGCATGCTCTTGACAGCGCTTGATGTCTTGTTTTTGCGTTTTCATGTGGACGGAGGTTTTTTTTTTAAACGCAGGAGGGAAAAACTCCAGTTATAAAAATACCCATGTCTGTGTGGACAGGGCCTAAATATCAGAAAATCAGCTGAATACATTCGAAAACGGTAAAACTCAACTGTTTAAATCTGGGGGAGTGGTAAAATGAGCCTATTTCCAAAAAAAAGTGGAGTATCCCATTAAATGACTTATCGAGGTCTCTAATATGACATGAGCTTTTCTGATAGCAGCAGTTGCTCTGTTTAAAAAGCTATTTTACTTATATTCTTGCTTTCAACGTGAAATACACACACACAGTTGTATTCAGCCAGTGTTTGACCTGCTCAGGCAAAGATTTTCCACTCTTTTGCCCTGAAACGGCTCAATTGCTCTAACAGTGACTCTGTAATTATTACCCCATGGAGTCCAGTGTGAGGTTTCTGTTCGTGTCTGAACTGACATGAAGTCTGTACTGAACACAATCCCTCCTGATAGACGTATCATCATGTGGACAGCTTAGTTTAATTTAACGACAGACAGTGAGAGCTCATGAAAGGCACCTAAAATGCTTTAGTTTCTCGTGTACGACTGTCAAGTCAACAGATGGAAATAGATTATTTCTAAAATGCATCTGCTAGAGTTGCTGCCTTTCTTCTCGACTCTTTTTATGGTATCAGTTTGATTCTATTATAATTTCGACTACTTTTGCATTTTATTGAATGTGCCTTGACTGTGCTAAATTGTCTTTCAAATTGTGCCATTTTCATCTGACCTGACAGCAGACGTCTGGATCCGCCAGGTGTGTCCTTCATTGTCCTTTCTTCAAAAATGACCCCTAGTCCTGCTGGGATAATAAAAAAGAATCTGCTCAGTTTGATATTCAGGGATAAGCAGCGCATAAAAGAGGAATGTATTGACCTTTTATGTCTTTTTATGGTTTAGGTGATGATAATGTCACAGGAATGACCCAGCAGAGTCTATGAGCTGCAAATAAAGGCTTCAGATCACTGGCCAAAGACAAACTCTGACTCTTTATTGAGTAAAAACAAGATACCACAGACTGACTAAACTGTTTTTAAAAGAATAAAGCCTCAGATTTTGTACATTGTTTTAAAAACAAAATCTCACAGACAGACTTTTATTATAAATGTGTTACCTCCACACACCCAAATATTAGAGCAAGTCAAACCATTATATTCAAGTTATAATATCAGAAGTAAAAACAAGATTTATGGCTTGTGTTCCTTTTTATTCTGAAAATACCTCATAAAATTCATGAATTTTCCAGATATAATGGCAGCTAACAGGACGGCACAAATATTATTGTTTTACTGCGTTTCTGAATTCGCATAGGCTTCCTGTCAGTGGCAATCATAAATAAGACATATCTCCTTCACAGGTACAGACATTTCTGTCTGTACGCTCCAATTGGTTGTGACATGATTTTATAACTTACTGAATGTGCCGTTCTCTGTATCGCTACATTGAAAACTCCCAGAGGCTCTGACGGCTCATCCAGAATCAGCAGGTCTTTATTGCGCTTTGTTTGAGCAAATCAAAAGTTCAGTCACTGTATCGCCAAAGCTCCTCCAGAGGTTTAATGTTATTTCTTCTTCCTGCACGAATATTACATGCATCGTCTCACAGCTTGAGAGACTTTTCTCTCCGTGTTCTTCTACTGAAGACTCTTTTCTGAGACTTATAACCAGATGATATTATTGGTCCATTCAGAGGTCATACTTATGACCTGTACAGTATATCTCTAGACTGCATTGTGACTAACTTTGGGAGGCCTGCAGTGATCATTCGGGTCATGACTTTTAAAAAGATTTTAAAAAATATAAGCTTGGTTTTATTTATTGACATGTAGACAATAGACAGAAACAGAAAAGCAAATCTAAACTTTGCACATTAGCATAAAAAAAACATGCAAGAAATAACACTCACGCTGTTTTTCATTGACTCTTCTGGAGGTGAAACGTTGACTTGTGACTTGTTATCTTTGAACAACCCCGAGGACTCTCGAAACTTCTGCTGTGAAAAAAATAACTCTCTTTAGGGAAATATAAACAAGAATTAGGTGTGAACACGATGTGATCCAATGGCGTGTGAATCTAAAATAACCCTCAGTAAATGTTTAATGAGCAAGCTTTATCACAGTGAGGAATGCTAATCACTTGCAGCATTTGGTGTATATATGCTAATCATAATAATAAAATAATAATTCGTTACATTTATATAGCGCTTTTCTGGGTACTCTAAGCACTTTACATAAAAGCGGGAAGTCTCCTCAACCATCGCCAACGTGCAGCATCCACCTGGATGATGTGACGGCAGCCATATTGCGCCAGAACGCCTACCACACACAAGCTTACTGGTGGAGAGGAGACAGTGATGAAGCCAATCAGTGTATGGGGATGATTATAGGGATGATGCCATGCTAGAAAGAGGCCAATGGGCATATTACACCCCTACTTTTTTTTCCGAAGGACATCCAGGGATTTTTAATAAAGGGCGGCAGAGACTCAGTGGTTCATGTAGGTTGTTTGCAAACCAGAAGGTTGGTGGTTCAATCTCCGGTTCCACTTGGCCAAGTGTCGAGGTGTCCGTGAGCAAGACACCTCGTGAATGGGTGAATGTGAGGCAAATGTACAGCGCTTTGGTGGCCATTGGGTTTGTGAAAGCGCTATATAAAAGCCGTCAATACATCTATATTTTATGGCTCCATGAATACAGTTGTAAATGTTAAATGTATTTAAATGCTAACTTTAGCATTTAGCTGTGAATGTTTTCCTCAAAATATCCAAGCATAAATGTGAATTCAGCTTGTGTCTTCAATCAGATATTTCAATCTTCTGTCCCACAGGATTCCACCAAACGTACGGGACATTGTTTACTGCACAGGCGTGTCTCTGATGGATGAGGACGTGTGGGAGTTTATCTGGATGAAGTTTCACTCCTCTACAGCCATCTCTGAGAAGAAGGTTCTTCTGGAGGCCTTGACCTGCAGTGGCAACATCTTCTTACTCAACAGGTCAATCGACACACTTACCAACTCATTGACAATAACATCAATTTAAACAACAAGTTACTGGAGCATAACACATCGCTCAATCATTCTTAGCGGGAAGGTTTAGCATATAAAACAAATCTTCCAAATTGCCATTCTATTGATAGCATGAAGTATCTGTAAGTCTCTGGAGGATGTATGGCACTCCTCTGACTATAACTCTGTTTGAGGTCTGCCGTACCTCATGAAGTAATCCGATTCAATCCCTTCCACCACATCATGTCGCTCACACCAGCAGAGCTGCACTCACTCCTCTGACAGGGCTGTAAAAACAATGGCTGCCGTAGGAGCTTTTCCCACAAGTCTCCATGGCGCCTTAAATCCTCTCCCGACTCAATAGTTGGATGAGGACGGTGACGGATTACACCCTGTCCAGCCTAGACGAGGATCTCACGGCCCACACGTATTTTGAAGCGGTTCTCTTAGGATTCACTGTGGGTTTGACATCTCCATTTATTCAGTTGCATTTTGTCGTTGTTTTATAGATGCTATGAGAGAGAGAAACTCGCTCATATAAAGAGAGCCACCCTGACCCCTCTCTGCAGTGAGTGTTCAGCACTCAACAGACTGATTCCTGTGGGAATCTTCTGTGTGAGTCGGTTGAGAGGTGGTTTTCCTCGCTTGAGGAAAAAGATAAATAGCACCGCTCTTAGGAAGCACATATTTTTGTGCTCTACATCCAGGCATTTTATCATTATGTTATAATACTATTCATCACATTAAAGTCAGCAAGGAACCTTTTCATTTTTTTGTATTGTGGTAATTGCATTCTTTGAAGGTAAAATCAATGAGTATTACAAGCTCTCAGTGATCCATGACTCGGGTGTCATACACAGTACACCTATATACAACATCTAAAAGTCAGGCAGCTGAACCATGAATACAAGATCCTCTGCAGGAACCTCTAGCATTCTCCTACAATACAAACTCTTGAAGACCACGTATGGTAACTTATCAAGTAGTTTTGTATGTGTTTCTGGATCAACATCCCTTTCAACCTATAGGATTTGGTTTAGATTTTAGAGATACAGGGGTTTGACAATGACACTGAAAACACTGGCCTATGTGTAGCCTGACGGCTAATCTTTACTTATATTACATTCTATATTCTAGCAAGAACATGTGAAGTGAGAACTTGGAAGCAGAGCAAAAGCACAGCAATACTGTACATAAAATATTGATATCCACACAACATAATGGGAGACATTTCAGAGTTCAAGAGAGGACAAATTGTTGGTGCGCATCACTGGCACATCTGTGACCAGGACAGAAAGTATTTGTGGTGTGTTGAGAGTCACAGTATCAAGTGTAATGCCGGCATACTACCACTAAGAACAAACCACATCCAACAGGAGTAACTGAGTAACTGTCTGGGTTCTGATCCATTTTTTCCCTTCCCCAAAAAATCATAAATAAATATCTGCCCAACTTACTGCAGAAACAAATGTCCACCTCAACTCTGTTTCTTTCAATTTTATATCAATGCACCAGTTTAGCTATAATCTAGAGGCATTACTTGAGTTTGTTGTTTGTGTCTGAATGGGGATCTGGAAGGCATGGTTCGCTACATAGTTTCCCCGGTTCGTTGATTCGCTGGAGGTCTTTCGTGTCTGGAGTGACGTCTTGGGGCGCCAATCATGTTAGTGTGTTTTGAGGAATGTGGTCTTTCTCATTGCAGAAGTTTGAGCAAAGCGGCAAAACTTAACTTAGACCACAAGACTCTAAACGGAAAGAAAAGAAATCAAGTAAAAGTAAAGTAAATGAGATCTTCTCATGAGTAAATGAGTTCTTAACCCATTTTCATCTCCCAAATCTGTCTGACACTTTGTTCGGGTCCTGAGATTTTAACCTGAGGTGCCTGTTCAGCCTCCCAGAGGAGTTCTGACCAATTATACCCCATCTTTAGCTCGTGATGTGACTTTTTATCCTCCTCTCACATGAATTACGTTATCTGATACGTTATCTAGTCAAGATGTGCCATCTCGAAACTAATGATCTGTCTTGTTACTTGACTTCAGCGAGTTGGGACCACAATCCTACAAATGTTCATTGTTTCAAAGCTGTGGAGTTCATTTGTTAGCTCAGACTGGATGGCTCACGCTTTATTTATGGTCCTTTATTGATGATGAATTGATATTTGTTGTCCACCAGTATCACTTAGTGAACTGGCCACTGTTCTGCAAGAGGAATATCTCAAAATCCCTCTTACCGCTTGACTTGTATCTGTTTGAATGAATCATCTCTGTTCATTCAGGGTAAATATTGTGGTGATATTATGGTTGGGCTGTTTAAACCAAACCTTTGGTCACTCATGCCAATGCAAAACATTAGTTTCATTGTTGCCAGCAGTGGAAAATTTGAAACATGTATTGTTCTCTGATGAGTCCACCTTCATTGTCTTTCCCACATCTGAGTGAGTTAAGATGTAGAGAGTCCCCAAAAAATCTTATTACCCAGACTGTTACATGCCCAGAGTAAAGCACAAGCTGGATCAGTGATGGTTTGGGCAGCAATATCATGGCATTCCCTAGCCCCACTACTTGTGCTAGATGGGTGTGTCACTGCCAAGATCTACCAAACCATTGCACCCAATGCTTCCAACATTGCACCATGAAGGTGGGGCCGTGTATCAGCATGATAATGCACCAATACACACAGCAAGACTTGTGACAGAATGGTCTGATGAACATAAAAAGTGGATTTGAACATCTCCCATGGTCACCAGATCTGAATATTATTGAGCCACTTTGGGGTATTTTGGGTAAGCGAGTCAAGAAACTTATCCACCAGCATCACATATTGAACTAGCCACTTTTCTGCAAGAAGAATAGCTCAACGCACTTCACTTGTATCTGTCATTCTCAAGATTAATTTCTGCTGTTTTGGCCACAAGAGGCCCCATACCAGATTAACAAATTGTTGTGATCAAAAACCAGGTTTCTGTTTCATTGTCCATGCCCCGAGCACTTCCTTCTGATTTAGTGGTAGTTATTGGCAGTGTTGTAGTCAAGACCAGGTCATTGAAGGCAGAATCAAGTCTGAGTCAAGACAGATTCTATATTTTCCTGAATCAATGTGTGGTCTTGGATCTGTACTAATAAAAAAATGGTCTTTTCCTACACTCTCACGACCAATTTGTACGAATTCGACGAATGATTAAAACGTTTAATTCGTACTAATTAGTACGACCACACTCGTACGAATTTGTACGATTTGTCTAAACCCACATGATGGTTAGGTTTAGGGGTAGGTCATTCGTACGAATTCATACAAATTGGCCAATTCGTAAAATATGTACGATTTAGCAAAATCGTACTAATTCGTACGAGTGAGGTCGTATGAATTGTTACGCATTAGCCACTTTTTAATCATTCGTCGAATTCGTACGATTTGGTTGCGAGGTCGGGTTGTCTTTTCATGGACTCAGGAGCATGTGGACTTGACCATCCTCTGCTCTTGTTCCTGGCTTACATTAAGTTGGCTTGACACCAACAATGGTTATTGGTAAAGGTTAAATTTGGTTAGGACTATTGCTTTTTTATTGTAAATTCTGTTTCAGCACCCAGGAATACATCCTAACTGGCAAAATCACCTAGAATTTATTTTTTTCTAGATGACTGAAACCGATACATTATGGCCATTAGCTGGTTCAACCTGTTTATGTGCTTGATCAGCTGGACTAGCAGTCAGTGAGTAAAAGGTAAACCTGGGGTGCGTTTCCCAAAACTAGCCAACTATGGTCGCAAGTTCTGTTGTTATCAGCATATTTCAACGAGTCGGTGTTTCCCGACACCATCGTTCCAACGAACATTCGCAAACAGCATCGCAAAGTTGTGTGTTTAGAACGACACCTCTCGACCTGTGGTTAGAAGCATAGTTTCTATATTACATTTCATGTTGTCTTAATCAGTCCTTATCTTGAGAAAAATAAGCAAGCTGACATTCACTACAACCTCTTATAAATAAAACGTCTTTTATTTAGAATACATACAAATGGCATTTACGTCTTTGAGTTTGTCAAGAGATTTAAAGCCACATTTTTGAAGACTGTGCATGTGCAAATGTGCACTACTATGTAAGAACGAGCCTATGATTGAATCTAGAAATAAAGCAAAATAACTGAGAAAAATGTGAAATATTCCTCAGATGCCATGTCTGAAATTTATATCAACAAATCTAGCATTAATTTGATCTCAAACAGTTTCAGTAATATAAGTTATTACTCCACCACGTGCATGGTGTCATAAACCAACGTGATTAAACAACCAATTTGCAACAATATGGTTTCTGGGAAACAGTAGTGGCTAGCTGATTGTTTTCTTCAACGATGCATCGTATGGCAGGGAAGCATCAAGTTACATCATTTCACTGAAAACACACCCCTGGTAAGAGCTGCCAAACCATCTTGGCTGACAGTTTGGATATGGTTAATGTGGCTAACCATCTTCTAAAACACATGTTGAAAGAGTAGACTAGCTTAACTTTTTTTAAGAAATGTGCATAGAAATATGTGCATAGGAACTTTTTTTCCCCACCACACAAACAAAGATGAGAGGTGAGAACAGCAGAAGTGATGTGATGTGTTGAAAGTGGCAGACAAAAAAAAAACAGCCACTAGCAACACACGTGCTAATTAGAAACTGGCACCTATTGCTCCCATGCATGTTTTAAGCATGATGTGTGAAGAACCTGTTACTGAATTTTTAACTGTTGATATCTGGAGCTCTACACTGCTTTTTTTCTTCCATTTAATGAATTCCCATGAAATCAAGGTGTTTGGCATATCTGTTCAATGTGATGGTAATGCCTCATTCTTTGTTGCCTAGGGGATTTAGTGTTGCTTTATGTGCTTCAAATATCTTTCATTAATAATATTTGTTTTAGCACCATATAATGAATGTCTAATAATGTATTCAACTTCAGAAATAAATGAAATCCATAAGGAAGCTTCAAAAACCTAAACTAATGCAGCGCAGTCTCATCCCAAGCTGTCATATAACTGACGTTTTGGGACGTCTTTTGACCATACGTCAATATCCGCCTTTTTAGTGCCCCCTTAAATGTCAGTAGATCCTAACTCTACCCCAGACCTAAACCTACCCTAAACCTAACCCGTCACCTAACTGACATTAAAGGTAAAGCGTCAGTTGTATGACGGCCCGGGATCGCCATCTACCGACGTTTAAGGGGGCCCTAAAAAGGCGGATATTGACCTATGGTCAAAAGACGTCCCAAGACGTCAGTTATATGACTTCTTGGGAGATGAGACTGTGTTAACTAATGCCAATGTACCACATCTGTTGCATGTTAAAGAAACCCCATAATTATCTCTTAGTGTGTACAAATTGACATGTAACCACTCTACCAGCCCTAATATGCCCAATTGGATTTGAGTCTGAATATCCATGACTTTAAATCTGGCTACCTGAACAGTGTGACTTTGGAAAGATCAAACGTTTCTCAACAGCTCTATCATGATTTAAATGTGCAAATGTCTGAGTACTTCCCTCAAATGAAGTCTCAAAGGAGTGATTCCTTAAACCCTGATTAAAAAGTTGAAGTCTAACTTACTCAGTTAATGGTGATTCTCCTTTAAAAAGCCATTTAAGTATAAAACCACACAATCTGTCATGAACCCGTCTTCTTTTTAAGTGATGCTGGTGGCATCATTTCATTCAAAATATTTACATTTACATTTAATCATCTAGCAGATGCTTTTATCCAAAGTTACTTACAAATAAGCCGAGTAATAGAAGCAGTCAAATCAACAATAGGGCAACAATATGTAAATGTCATGACGAGTTTCCGCTAGACCAGCGCAGCACACAAAGCAAGGATTTTTTTATATAATAGATATAGTATCGTAAGTATTGCTGAGTCAAATGTTGGTGAAAGACATCAATATTTAGAAGATTCTTGATGCTGGCTAAACACTCAGCAGCTCGGGTTGAGATAGGGTGGTCTTTCCACCAGCTTTGAACAGTCAAAATAAAATATTTCATGACTACTGCATCATTCAGACGTCCACCTTTGCTCTACTGTTGGACATACTAGACAAGACCTCTAGCAGCAGTTCACTGATTTTAGATGCACTCAAATTTCACACAGCATGCACAAGCAAAGCCCCCCGTCCCAGGTGAGCTGTGTGTGAGAGTGTGTGTTTGTGATATTTAATCTAGTAGGCCTCCTTCCATCATATGTCGACCATGGGTATTGCGCCTTAAAAGTGGTGGATGTCCGTGTGTGTGTGTGTGTGTCTCTTCTAGCTTCAAGATCTTCTCCTCGCCTGTATTTAGCTGTTTCTTGAGCATACAGCGCTAGCTGCTGTGGTTAGCAGCAATGTCCTCCCAGATATCTGTATTGATGTCCAGGGCTTTCATGTCTCGCTTGCAGACATCTTTGTATCTCATCTAGGGGCGACCTTTGGGTCTTTTGCTGTATGCAAGTTCACCAGAGATGATGTCCTTGGGGATCCGCCTGTCTGTTCAGCTTTTGCTCTTGCTTGGCATATGTTGTCCAGGATTCACTCTCATACAGGAGGGTGCTGACTATGCAGGCTTTGCACACTGCCATCTTGGTTTGGGTGGTCAGCTTGGGGTTTTCCCAAACGCGAGTGGTCAGTCGTCCTAGAGATGTTGTAGCCTTGCCGATGCGTTTGTTGATTTCGGCATCTAAGGACAAGTTGTTGCTGGTGGTGGAACCCAGGTAGGTGAACTGGTGGACCACTTCAAGTTCGTAATTGTTGATGGTAATGATAGATGGTGTGTCCACATCTTGGCCCAGTACATTCGTCTTCTTCAGGTTGATGGTTAAACCGAAGTCTTGACTGGCCCTGGAGAATCTGTCCTTCGTGTGTGTGTGTGTGTTTGTTTGAGGATCTCACCTCTGCTCTGACTGCTAAGCTAGAGATGTTGTGTAGCCTTAGAGACTGAATAAAACCAACCTAGCGTACTGCTGACTGAATACTGTATGCTATGGTTTTTTAAATAAAGTAAAATATTGTCAATTATGATGCGTCCTGTTTTTGCAGAGTTAGGCGCGTTCCTGGGTCAACATTTTCAGTTGATCCTGGAATACCATTCCTGTTTGAAAATTAAATCCAACCATAACCTTACCCCTAAACTTAAGTTATTCCTAAAATCAGAAGGAACTGACAGGTGAAAAACACTGATGTTGAAGCATCTAACCCTGGTTGTAAGCCTGAACTTGACTTAAAATCTCAAATCTGATTGGTTGATTGGAATGTTGTTCCAGGATCAACAAAGATGTATAAACACAAGGGATGGATGGTCAGTTCAAGCACATTGCATTATGGGATACAGTAGTACACATAGTGTGTTCCGTTTACTGTATTTCGGTAAATCGTTCGCATATAGAAAATATACATGCTGTGCACAGTGTATTCTCAAGACAATATAAAAATGCTGAACATAAAAAAGTGATTGTAGAATTAGCACAGCAAAATAAACTCTTCTGAAAGCGTTCACACTTGTCCACAGAGGAAGCAGGATGTCACGTTTGCGAGCTGTGAAGCCGCCGTCCGCACACGTCCGCACACCGTGTTTGTCGGCGTGGCAATAATCTCCAGGGTGTTTGTGAATAGGAGCCACAAATGACTCGACGACGAAAGAAAGTCAAAAGCCCAAAAGAGCAGTTGAACTGAAATAAGAGACCAAACCAAATGAAGCAATTACCCCATTTGTTATTGCAAATTGAAAACTTGTGCACCGTGGAAGCGTCTTTCTGTGTAGCACCTCATTTCCTATTTCTTCCTTTTTCATCTACTTGACATTTCGCACCAATTTGAATCGAATGGGTCTGTCTGCATTTGATTTGGGCTTCTCAGGTTAATTACTTTTTGAAGATGCCGACTTATTGAGAACATATTTGAGTAATTGTGTTTCGCCAGGCCTGTCAGTGGCTGTCCATCTCAGATTTACCTAAGCTTAAAACTAACATAACAAAATGGATTACGAATAGCACAATTAGTCAAGATATCACAAATATGATAACTAACTAAGGAAACTCTTCTTAATTGTGTTGTCCACAGGCTCCTGAATCTGTCCCTCACCTCTGACCTGGTGCCGGATCAGGACGTGATCGATGTCATCATACACGTTGGCCGCAATCCGCTGGGAAGACATTTAGCATGGAGATATTTCCGTGAGAAGTGGGACATATTGAATTCCAGGTGAATGTCGCTTCTCTGTTTATCAGTGACTTTCATATGAATTTCACATTCGCACTCTCATGTTGGAGGACCACAGTGCATTTTGGGAAATATCTATTGGCGTTTGTTTGCTGCTGAGCTCATTACAGAGCTTGAACCCCATGTCTCTCATTCACAGGTATGGAGAAGCTTTATTTATGAACTCCAAATTAATCAGCGGCGTGACGGAGTTTCTCAACACTGAGGCCGAGTTGAGTGAGGTGAGTCTAGACTTATACACCATCCTCAGGCTTATACACCAGCACTAATAAACTATTGACCAATCTTCATGGAACATTAATACTTTCAGAAAACATTGGTCAGCAAAATTCTTGAGATGGAGAAAATAAATAAAAGTAAACTTTTAAGCCTGGAGAGATGTGCTCGGGTCTGTTTGGTTGGGTTATTTCCTCATTGTAACTGCTTAACCATATTACGGGAAATGGAACGTATATTCGCTTATTCAAATTCATTCAGCTTCAATCCCAGAGGACACAGACTGCTGATGCTTCTCACTGCAGCGCAGCACTTTCTCTTCCAGCTGACTTCGCCTTCCACAATTTATCATTCATACAGCGCTAATACGAACCCCCTCAGTGTTTTCTTCAACAGAGCATTAGCATACTGTCATTGACAATCAGCCGCTGCCAGAGCACTTCATCCGCACATTCACCGTTAGATCAGTGATACTTTCAACTCAACAAAAATAGCAGCTTAAATACTCAATCCAAGCGCATGTTCATTCATGTCGAGCTCATGACCTCAGGAACTGGGAATTGTTTTCGTAACGTGTAATTTGGTAAATGGAGATTTTTAATGAGATTTTCATGTTTGTTATTGATAGAGGCCAGGTTTCTCTTCCACAAAAACAACACGGACAATTCTGTTTACTTCAGATCCATTCCCTCTCCTCATTATCATAAACATCACTGTTATCTGCTAAATTACACGTCAGGTATTTGCATGTAAATGCGTCGTGACGCTGTTTAACTATCAGAGGTGGACTCTACACACTAAATCTCTATATCTGATCCATCAGACACAATACGATTATCATGTTAATGGAAATGTTTTATCTTCCCCTCAGCTGAAAGAGTTCATCCTGACCAGCGGGGGAGAGTCGGCACCTGCGTTCGCTCGAGCCGTTGAGATCGTTCAAGCTAATGTAAAATGGCACGCCCTGTTCCAGCAGCAGTTTTACCGATGGCTGCGAAAAGCTCCTGACGGTTAACACAACGTTAAGCATGGAGCGATCTATTAGCATGAAACGTCTATCAGACATGTCGTGGCCAGTGACGTGGGGACACCTACGGGATTTTAAAAATAACTTTTATGGACTCTGAAAAGCAGCAATTTTTAACTTTTATTTTTCCTTTGAAACGACAAGACGATGACTGACCGAGACAAGTTCCCAGAGAGCAACAGCGCCAAACACACTTACTACACCAATAGAAGAAACCCTAAAAAAGGGGGAGGAGATGGACAACTTGTAGAAAATAAGTAGAAGAAATTGTAACACTGAATATGGTAACAGAAGGACTGGAAATTCCACTTTTGTTTTGAAAAGAGCCAGCTGGGCTTTAGAACGAGCATGTGCATTGAATGGATCAAGCTGGGGAAAAACGTTTTTAGGCAAATGTGTGATCCTGCTTTCGTCCAGTTTTATTCATAATGCGAAATACGAGTTATATGTGAAACAATCTTTCCCCTTTCATGCAGTTTCAGTAGCTGCGCTTGTGTGTTTATAACCTACAAAAGAAAGAAAATGGCCTTAAAAGGACTTTGTCTACACTCACTACATTCTCCCCAAAGACTGCTGCTGTTCTCAGATGGAACAAAGACTCTTTTTAAAGTTGAAATTTCAGCACAAAGCTGCTCTTTGCTTTTCTTGCACAATCACACCATTTTATTGACTTCTATTTTTTACAATATCAAACGAGGCCATATCTACCTTCATCAAACCGTCAAATAAAGACAACTGCAGCTCGCTCGCGGATCCATCATTTATCATGGACAAACACGGGCTTGTCTGATTAAGAGTCAGTGCAAAGGAATTCTTAAGGTGCCTATATTTGGTTTGTGTGGTCAGAAGTGGATTGAGTTTATACAGTGGAGATTCTAAAATATTGACACATGATGATTATATAACTTGAAGAATATGCATATATACATGTATGTATGTTCATCTGTATATATTTCTACAAAGTTAAATTACACATGGCGGTCTTTTTTTGTTTGTTTGTTTTCTGGAATTAAAGGGATTGTTCATTCAGAAATGTTGTCATCATTTACTTACCCTCATGCCATTCCAAACTCACAAAAGTGTTATCTTCAGTATACAGATGAAGATATTTTTAAATAGTCTCATGATTTTTGTCTCACGCAACCTTAGTACATAGAAGCTTTGCAAAAAAATTATTCATATAAATCTAGTAGTTTCTTCTTCTTCCACCGAATAGACACGATCACTTTATATGATAAACATATTGTACGCTTTTATGCACATATAAACTTTGAGCAATGCACATACATTCATCAAATATGGTAAACATGGATGCTCAATTATATTTTCTTGATTTGAAAGAACAAACCTCACTGGTTTTCGCACGTCAACAAGCACAGTTGTGTAAATTATGACCATTTTAATTTTTGGATGAACTATCCCTTTAAGTTAATCCAAAGCATATTGATGTAATTCATACAGACAATGAGCAGAATCCTGCACTATTACGATAAAAGTGTTCAAGTTCTATTTTTTTGGTGAATATTAAAATAAAACATGTCAGGGCGGTGTAACCAGTGAATGACTGAAATTATTGTAAAATGTTTTGCCATGATGATTATTATTTTTTCATTTAAGAAAAAAAAGTAATATTTGCAAAAACTTTTATCTGCCAAATCACTGCAGTATATATAGGATTTTTGTCATTTCACAAATTTTTGTAATTTGTCATTTGACAAGTTATAACCTCAAATAATTATATATACCATGTAAATATACATATACATAAACCAAGATGTCACAATAATCCACAAGGTAATGTAACAGGTTTGTATGCTATACACAATGACCGACCCTGTGGGGCTGTTTACACGACACCATTTTTAACTAAAAATGGAAAACTTTATGAAAAAAATAGAAACTGACAAAAAAAAATAGAAACTTTTGGGGGCCTAAAAACACAAACTTTTGAAGCAAGATTTTGAAAACAATACCTTTATCGTCTCCATGTATACCATAGATATCCATAATAAAGGCTAGATGTCTTATGGCGGAGTCTCTATGGTCATCACCGGCGGCCATCTTGTCACAGGTAAGCTTTCTGGTGGGCTCTGTGGTAACTGATGTAAGATGAGTGATCAGCACGAACATAAATACCTGTATCTCGTTGAAATCTTGATCTTTGGTTTCTTTCAAACGTTATTAAAGTGGCTATAATCTATAATTATTTATTTATAAACTTATTATTCATAAGTATGCAGTGTAATAACTACATCTCTGATGTCTATAACAAACCAAACCGTTTGAAAATCAGTAGAAACTTGAGCAAGTTATGGTTATTTAAAAAGTACATGCACTATTAAAACACAATGTTACAAGTGAGTGAGCTACCTGTGACAAGATGGCCGCCAGATGCGGACGTCGACGTCCATTGGCCAGCAGTGTGGATAATGGATATCTATAGTGTAAACTACCAAAATGTAAATTTGTGAAAAATTTTAAATATGTGAAAACGGTGACGTCATGCACATGGGTATTACGCGTTCAGTCTAAAAGCGTTCTTCTGTTTATAATGTGACATCGCCAACTACTGGCCTGGCGTGAATGATACAGAGTTTTTAGTCAATTTCATGTGAATAGTTTTGACCAAAAATATATATATATATATATCTACACAGACAATATGTGGTTACACCACTTGACATTTTAAAATGTTAATTGGATTTTTTTTAAATGAATGCAAAGATTTCAATTCTTATAACTTTTCTTATGCGATTTCTTATGTCAAAAAAAAATCTACACAGATAATATGTGGATACACCACTTGACATTTTTATAGTCATTTAATTAAAATGTTTATTGGATTTTTTTTTATGAATGCAAAGATTTAATTTCTTATAACTTTTCTTATGCAATTACTTATGTCAAAAAATAAAACATCTACATCTACACAGACAATATGTGGCTACACCACTTGACATTTTTATCGTCATTTAATTGAAATGTTAATTGGATTTGTTTTTTTAATGAATGCAAAGATTTCAATTCTTATAACTTTTCTTATGCGCTTTAAAACAGATTTTATAAAGATTTATTATAAATGATCCCGCTATAGATATGTTATACTCTTGGACAGAAACATTACTTTCAAAGTCAACTTCACATGAACATTTCGCAGATATAAGGAGCTTAATATCCTAACGTTAATTTGTGTCTGTTTATTTCTGTTGTATGTGTTGCAGATGAAGAGCTAAAGAGAGAAAGAAAGAAAGAAAGAAAGAAAGAAAGAAAGAAAGAAAGAAAGAAAGAAAGAAAGAAAGAAAGAAAGAAAGAAAGAAAGAAAACAATATAATGCCTTTTTTAACTTAATATCCATTTCCAATTAGCAAGACTGGCAGTGCCTTGAATAAACCTGTCATAAACATTCCCATGATCTGCAAGTTAGACGTAGCAGGTTTGAAATATATGTCAAGCATATATAAAAGAAGCTTGAACCGTGTAGCCACAGGTGTCAGCACACTAAGATGAAGTGTTCAGCATTATTCAGACTCAGCACTGACTGTTACTCCAAAGTCAGTGAATAAAGTGTCACAAATGACATGAAAAAAGTTGAAAGTCAACCAAATAAAATAGCTGTATTACACGCTGTACAAGCTAAAGTAATTCTGCTGCCATCTGGTCTTTCTCATTTTGAGGTGTTCACTTTATCAGTACACTTTGTAGAGCGTTCAAAGAGCACATTTATTGAACCATAATATATATATATATATATATATATATATATATATATATATATATCCAACTTATTATCATTAATGGCAGTTCCAGAAAGAAAAGTTATAGCCATGCTCTGAAAAAATCTGTAGCACAGATGAAAAAAGGAATGTATAGTGGTTCTGTCTGAAAGGATAATCTACAGTCATTGGATGACTGATTGGATCAATCCTTCACAGTGTCTACAAAGCTGGACTGTGACATGAAAACGGAGGACTTTTTCCTACCTTTCCATCATGAAGTGCTGATAAATCCCATCTGTCCTCCATTCATCTTTGCCTCCAGGTGTCACATGTTATGGCTGCTGTCCATAGTTCTGAATGACCTCCTTTACCAGATAGATAATCAGCAGTGGACACGATCGATCCGTGACTTAAAACTCCTCCAAACAGGCATTATATGCACCTGAGACTGTAATCTGCAAATAAAACATTTTTTCACAATAAAAATGTCACTAAAAATGTCACAGTGAGAAATAGCTTCATTAGCTGCTCACAGCTGAAAATAATCTTGTGCCTCACAACTGTCAACATAATTGCATTTATCAGTCGTCCAGAGAGGTTTTCCACATAACAGAAGTGTGAAATGAACAACACACACCTGTAAATGTAACCTGCAGGTTTGGAGGCTACTTTTTTGTTTCCTTGTCATGCTTTACACAAAAATTCAACTGTTTTTCAACACTGATATTAATAATGAATGTTTCCCAAGCATCAAATCAGCATTTTAGAATAGTTTCTGAAGGAACATGTGACCCTGAAGACGGAAGTAATGGTGATGAAAATCCAGCGTTGCATCACTGGACTAAATTACATTTTATATTAAAGTAGTTATTTTAAGTTTTAATAATATTTTACAATATTGCTGTATATATGTAGCCTGAGAAAACCCAGATAATTTCGGGCGAATTTAGATTTGCTCTGAAAGATAGGCCTACCGTAGTCTGGCAAAGAGCTGATTCAAGCCCATTTCCAATCCGTCGAAATCGCGGCATCAATCAGAAACGTTAGGGCGGGCTTTACACGATGACGCCAGCGCTGGGATTTTGAAGCATATTTTTGCCTACATTACAAAGATGGATGCCGCCGTCGAACATCACTCGTTAGAATCAGCTATCGCGTCTGTTTTAAGCGATTTGAACGTTTAATTTTTGTTAAAAACCGAGCAAAGAACAACAGTCGGAGATGTTTCTCCGCCGAGCCGCTCTGCATACGTCATCTCCTTCATCGCTCTGATTGTTTATTAGGTCTACCTGCGACGTCCGTTGGTGACGAACCTCTGGAAATTATATTTTTCTATTATGATGCTTTGCTTTGCCAGACCATAACTCAGTTACAACTGAGAATGGTCTGGTTTTAACCAGGCTATATGCAGCATTGGTGAACATACTTCGTTTAAAAACAAATCATAAATAATATCTTACCTTTACAAAAGTCACCTTTATTTTGCTAAGACTACATATTTTATTGATCCTGTAACAACATTTCTGGCTGAAAATGTATTTCCTAACTATATCCTCAACCATAGACCTAAACATACAGTACCAGTAATTTATCCCTAAAATCAATGCCTAAACTTGATATAAAGTTTGTCCCTCAAATCCAATTGGTTGATTGGAATGTTGACAAAAGGTCACTACCTTTCAAATGTTCTCTCACATTTGGACAATTAAGTCTATGGCAGTATCTGTAATAAAGTGCAAATTAGAAGCACTTTATTTAGTAAGATACTACAGTAAACACTGAAGCTGAAAGCAGAAGCAAACTGCAGTCCAGCAGCAAAAGTGTGACTGGAAAATTTGTTCTGATCCATAAGGCTGAACATCAAGGACCATGACAAAAACCCAGAACATTCATTCAAGGCAATTTTAACACTATATAAACCTCACCCTTACGCTTTCAAAGGGTTGTGACATTATGTATTTCTTTTAAGGATGACTAAAGTTTGGCACCGGGTCAAAGATAAAATTGAAAGAGAGAGGCAGAACGAGAGCAATTGCACAGAATACATCCCTCACTATTACCAGAATACTTCAGCAGGTGTCAGTACTACGCTTTCTCGCAGTCATCACTGGTTCTTTGGCAGAGAGAGAGTGCAAGTGATCTAACGGATGTGAGCTCCTCGATACGACTCAGCCCACATTGGACACATAGTCCATTATATGTAGAAAATCCTGGAATGTTTTCATCAAAAACCTTAATTTCTTTTCGACTGAAAAAAGAAAGACATGGACATCTTGACATGGGGGCGAGCAAATTATCAGCAAAAGTTTTTTTTTTAAAGTCAACTACTCCCCAAAGTGTAATTTGCTCAATTCTGACATTTTTAATGCAAATATGACATTGTTTGAGATGACACTGACAGGTTATGATGGATTGGTTTATGTCAAGATGTCATAACAAAGACATCTTAAACAATGTCTTTTTTGCATTCAGAATGTCATTATTGAGCAAAAGACACTTAATGACAGTTGTCATAAACATGCATAAACCCTATTTCATATTCCAGACATATTTTTTACAGTCTGTCCATCAAAATGAAATGTGTTTTATATTCAGGGGTGATTTCAGGTTGATTCTGGCACTTTTCCCCAATCATCCCAATAGCAAATTGTGTCCCAGTCATCATGAATTCAGCCCTAGAGGTTCATTTTTTTTCCAATCCCACGAATGAACACAAAGTCGACAAAATTGAAACACATTAGTCGTTCTTTTATTAGCAAAGTAAACATGTTTTACCAGCCATTTGGTTCACTCAGGGCTCTAATGTGGCATCCTGGCCAAGGACAATGGCTAATATTGTCTCTCCTCTCTTCCATTTGGAAAAGTGCTGCAACAGATCAAAACAACAATACGCACCAAATGCATTGGCTGATGGGAAAGCGAAATGAGTCATTGTAACCTCCAAATAAATTATTGATGCTCAGTGTTTTGGACAGAATGGCCACTGCTATTAATTATGTATGGCATGTATTAGTTCAAATCCAAAAAATGAAAATTTTCAATGAACGAAGTGGTGCTTCCGGGGCAAAAGAACGGTGAGATCAGAGGGTAACCTTTTCAAACATTAGAAGCGTTTGAAAAATTTCGCAAATGTCTCCTCTCCCTCACACACTCACACATTAGTATGCATGAAAATCTCTTATGTTTCCTCAATATCAAGCAATAGCTTTGCTAATGATCAATAGTAATCATCACTCAACCGCAACATTAATTACCAAAGAGTACCACAATGAATTTGGGGAAAAGGGTCCTTTTACATCAAATCTAAACGAATTCAGAAAATTTGACATGTTTGGAAGAGGAAGTGGCTTTGATGTTTCAGTTTAATGAATCAAAGGGGAAAACAAAGAAACAGTGGGTTGACTGAACGTCTTCGGGGAAAAACAACGTTCAATCTGTCATTGTGTATACAGTGGGGGGAACAAGTATTTGAAACACTGCCGATTTTGCAGGTTTTCCCACTTACAAATCACGTAGAAGTCAACTGTGAGTGACGGAATCTAAAACAAAATATAAAATGTTTCAAATAAAATAAAAAATGATATTGTGTAATAATTTTGTCTAATTGATTTGAGTGTCAGTTATGTAAGATACAAATACCATGTAGTGACTGTAAAACTGAAATACGTTATGGTACTGTAAATCTTAATTACAGCAACTTACTGGCAACGGCGTTGCCATTAAGTTACTGTAAAAAAAAGTCTAACAGTGCTAGCTGAGTGTTTCAGGTCGTTGTCATACTGGAAGATCCAGGCACGACCCATCTCCAATGCTCTTATGGGAAGGAGGTTTTTAGCCAAGATCTCGTGATACATGCCCCATCAATCCTCCCCTCAATACGGTGCCGTCCCCCTGTCCCCTTTGCAGAAAAGCACCCCCAAGTAATGATGTTTCCACCTCCATGCTTCACGGTTGGGATGGTGTTCTTGGGGTTGTCCTCATCCTTCTTCTTCCTCCAACACGACGAGTGGAGATTAGACCAAAAAGCTTTATTTGTATCTCATCAGACCACATGACCTTCTCCCATTCCTCCTCTGGATCATCCAGATGTCATGGATCATCCAGATCCGGAATCCTTACTGGTCGGTAGGTGATCAAATACTTATGTCATGCAATAAAATGCAAAGGAATTACTTAAAAATCATACAATGTGATTTTCTGGAATTTTGTTTTAGATTCCAAAGAGTACCTATGATATTAAAGACTTTTACATGCTTTGTAAGTGGTAAAACCTGTAAAATCGTCAGTGTATCCAATACTTGTTCTCCCCACTGTATATGATAACTGATATTACAGAAGTAAAATATACATTTCACATTGACTTTGAGGTTTGTTGAAACTTTTATGAAGACTTAAGACATAAAGATGTATCTATAATTCCTTAAAACATTTCAGAACCTGCTTGATCCTGTTGGATATCTGCTTGAGGAAATAAATAATAACTGTGACCGTAACTAAAATGTGTCTGAAATGGAGACACATTTAATCTCCATAATAACATAGTGGCCTTAAGAGTTTGTCTTTCAAAAGCTCCATTATTCTTATCAGTGCTCCATTCTGTATTTCCGTTTCCTATTATCGTTTTTAAATATTTGCTGAGGGGGGTTTAATTACGCTTAGTAATTGAATGTGTGTGTGTGTGTGTGTGTTTAACTGTATTTGATAATCACACCATTTCTCACCAAAAGATATTTAACTAGATTTTTTTCTCCAATCTATAACTATCTGAAGATAAGTAAGGGGTTTCGACATGGTAAGCTGAGATGCAAAATACTCCAGGTTACAAAATACTCCCATTTCTCTTCTTAGTAAACAACCCAATGTTCCTATGAGCATTTCCTGTGAATGCAGCCTAGCTCCTTTTGAAGATGCAAGCGGATATTGGATTTGCAATGTAATCAATATCTAATTACCTTTATCAAAAGGCCTGGGGTTTTAATAGTTGATTCATAGGGGCAGGAGACACTATTTAACACTGAACTGTTAGAACAGCACCTGCTGTTCCTGCTTCCTTCTCATTAGCTCTGATTTCAGACCTAGTGAGCTCCCTTGTTACCTTCTGCCTAAATAGGCATTTGCTTTCCAAAGCAACACCCTAAATTAATCCTAAATGATAGCGACTCTACATAGGCAGCCACAAATAGCATTACTCAAATGACTAACAATTGATTTCAATAGAAGTTGTTATTAGCATCCCAGGTAGCAAACCGACGTTGGCCCAACTTATATAACAACTTTTATTATATAAAATAACTTTATAAAACCCTAAATTTACAGTTTAACCTGAAAGTTAAATGTCTTTTTAATGTAATTTGACATCATTTATCCATTTATCAACAGTAATATAATGTAATTGAATCAATTTTGAATGTAAAGTAAATGATGTATTTTACGTTTTTTGCATGTAATTTTGTGAAATGGTAATTTGCTGTAATTCAAAGGAAACTGTCTGGAAACTTTGTTGCCAGAGATTTGCCGTTTTTTTACGGGATTGTTTTTTTACAGTGTGTGTAATTTCTTCAGTACCGTCGGCAGAACTGATAACGTTAATAATTTAACTGATAATTTAAAACCAGGTTTCGGTACAAATCCCTACGCATGGGTGAGTTCATGGATGAAGGCCTGTTGTGTTCTGTCTCTTGGTTTTTGATAGTGGCAGCTATTAAGAAACTCACCTTTGTCATGTACTGAGTGTGAATGGCATCAAGATAATGTCCTGAAGAATCACAGGGCCAAACGATCAGATCTCATCTGGTAACAAGAGCGTAGCCATACCTTAAGAACTCTAATGATATCTTTACCCCCTGATATTGCATTGCAGATATAAATTCAAACATTTTATAGGCTAAGAGTATGAGCCATGAGTAAACTGGACAGTTTAAAGTAAACCGTGACATCTTCACGTTTTAACGTCGATGTAATAAGTTGTTTTAGCGTACCTTGTGCTTAAACGAGGAGCTACGCCGGAAAAATATACATTTTACTCTGCTTCATGAAAAACCTGACATTTAGACGTTTTCTTCGGCGTGGATCCAGGCAAATGAATCCTATTCACCTTGAAAATAATAAATGTTTTTCTTTCTTTTCTTTTTTTTGCATTTTAAATAATAGAACATTTCTAAGTGATCGTAAATAAAAAAAAATCAATTTTTCTCGGTTTAATGAAAACCAATAGGTCGTTATATGGCAGAGGCGAATAAACATCCGGATATCTCTGAAATGGAGCGTGTTAACGCAAACGTTTAAGTTTGACGTTTGAGGGGGTTAAACCGTGACAACTTCACATTTTCCAAAGTGGACGTCTGCTTCATTAAAAATGTGACATTTAGACGTTTTTTTCGGCGTGGATCGAGGCAAATGAATCCTTTTCACCTTGAAAATAATAAATGTTTTTTGCATTTTAAA
Organism: Cyprinella venusta; assembly: GCA_038021265.1. Taxonomy (NCBI): domain Eukaryota; kingdom Metazoa; phylum Chordata; class Actinopteri; order Cypriniformes; family Leuciscidae; genus Cyprinella; species Cyprinella venusta. The sequence continues at coordinate 17,668,536 of CM075885.1, forward strand.
TAATAGACCATTTCTCAGTGATCGCCAATAAAACAAAATTCTATTTTCTCGGTTTAATGAAAACCAATATAGTGATGGTAAGTTTCAGTTTAAGTGTAAGTTTCACGTTTGAGGTGGTTTAACCAACGTGATTATGTCTTGTCGTGGTTGAATGTTGTTTTGGCCACTTAGTTTGATATAATCACAAAAATTTAACGTCAGCAAGAATGAGTTTTGAACTCACGCGTTCTTGATTATAGCCCAACGCTTTATCAGCTGAGCTACTGATTCTATTATGCAAAAGTATATTGGAAAGGGTTTTATTGCGGGTCTGTTTTTTATTTGTTGGAAAAATAAATATAGAAATATAATTTGACAAAAGAGGGCAGTATAGCCCTATTTATGGTTTTGAGTTTAAAGTAAACCGTGACATCTTCACGTTTTAACGTCGATGTAATAAGTTGTTTTAGCGTACCTTGTGCTTAAACGAGGAGCTGGGGGACGCTGGAAAAATAGACATTTTACTCTGCTTCATTAAAAACCTGACATTTAGACGTTTTCTTCGGCGTGGATTCAGGCAAATGAATCCTATTCACCTTGAAAATAATAAATGTTTTTCTTTCTTTTCTTTTTTTTTTTTTTTGCATTTTAAATAATAGAACATTTCTCAGTGATCGTAAATAAAAAAAAATCCATTTTTTCTCGGTTTAATGAAAACCAATAGGTAGTGATGGTAAGTTTCAGTTTAAGTGTAGCTACGTTTCACGTTTGAGGTGGTTTAACCAACGTGATTATGTCTTGTCGTGATACCGGGTTGAATGTTGTTTTGGCCACTTAGTTTGATATAATCACAAAAATTTAACGTAAGCAAGAATGAGTTTTGAACTCATGCGTTCTTGATTAAAGCCCAACGCTTTATCAACTGAGCTACTGATTCTATTAAATGCAAACGTATAAAGGGTTTTATTGCGGGTTTGTTTTTTATTTGTTGGAAAAATAAATATAGAAATATAATTTGACAAAAGAGGGCAGTATAGCCATATTTATGGTTTTGAGTTTAAAGTAAACCGTGACATCTTCACGTTTTAACGTCGATGTAATAAATTGTTTTAGCGTACCTTGTGCTTAAACGAGGAGCTACACCGGAAAAATAGACATTTTACTCTGCTTCATTAAAAACCTGACATTTAGACGTTTTCTTCGGCGTGGATCCAGGCAAATGAATCCTATTCACCTTGAAAATAATAAATGTTTTTCTTTCTTTTCTTTTTTTTTTTTTTTTTTTGCATTTTAAATAATAGAACATTTCTCAGTGATCGTAAATTAAAAAAAAATCAATTTTTCTCGGTTTAATGAAAACCAATAGGTAGTGATGGTAAGTTTCAGTTTAAGTGTAAGTTTCACGTTTGAGGTGGTTTAACCAACGTGATTATGTCTTGTCGTGATACCGGGTTGAATGTTGTTTGGCCACTTAGTTTGATATAATCACAAAAATTTAACGTAAGCAAGAATGAATTTTGAACCCACACGTTCTTGATTATAGCCCAACGCTTTATCAACTGAGCTACTGATTCTATTAAATTCAAAAGTATATTGGAAAGGGCTTTATTGCGGGTTTGTTTTTTATTTGTTGGAAAAATAAATATAGAAATATAATTTGACACAAGAGGGCAGTATAGCCCTATTTATTGTTTTGAGTTTAAAGTAAACCGTGACATCTTCACGTTTTAATGTCGATGTAATAAGTTGTTTTAGCGTACCTTGTGCTTAAACGAGGAGCTGGGGGACGTCGGGAAAATAGATATTTTACTCTGCTTCATTAAAAACCTGACATTTAGACGTTTTCTTTGGCGTGGATCCAGGCAAATGAATCCTATTCACCTTGAAAATAATAAATGTTTTTCTTTCTTTTCTTTTTTTTTTGCATTTTAAATAATAGAAAATTTCTCAGTGATCGTAAATAAAAAAAAAACCATTTTTCTCGGTTTAATGAAAACCAAAAGGTCGTTATATGGCAGAGGCGAATAATCATCCGGATATCTCTCCAATGGAGCGTGTTAACGCAAATGTGTAAGTTTGACGTTTGAGGGGGTTAAACCGTGACAACTTCACATTTTCCAAAGTGGACGGCTGCTTCATTAAAAATGTGACATTTAGACGTTTTTTTCGGCGTGGATCGAGGCAAATGAATCCTTTTCACCTTGAAAATAATAAATGTTTTTTGCATTTTAAATAATAGACCATTTCTCAGTGATCGTCAATAAAATAAAATTCAATTTTTCTCGGTTTAATGAAAACCAATAGGTAGTGATGGTAAGTTTCAGTTTAGGTGTAAGTTTCACGTTTGAGGTGGTTTAACCAACGTGATTATGTCTTGTTGTGACACCGGGTTGAATGTTGTTTTGGCCACTTAGTTTGATATAATCACAAAAATTTAAAGTAAGCAAGAATGAATTTTGAACCCACACGTTCTTGATTATAGCCCAACGCTTTATCAACTGAGCTACTGATTCTATTAAATTCAAAAGTATATTGGAAAGGGCTTTATTGCGGGTTTGTTTTTTATTTGTTGGAAAAATAAATATAGAAATATAATTTGACACAAGAGGGCAGTATAGCCCTATTTATGGTTTTGAGTTTAAAGTAAACCGTGACATCTTCACGTTTTAACGTCGATGTAATAAGTTGTTTTAGCGTACCTTGTGCTTAAACGAGGAGCTGGGGGACGTCGGAAAAATAGATATTTTACTCTGCTTCATTAAAAACCTGACATTTAGACGTTTTCTTTGGCGTGGATCCAGGCAAATGAATCCTATTCACCTTGAAAATAATAAATGTTTTTCTTTCTTTTCTTTTTTTTTGCATTTTAAATAATAGAAAATTTCTCAGTGATCGTAAATAAAAAAAAAATCCATTTTTCTCGGTTTAATGAAAACCAAAAGGTCGTTATATGGCAGAGGCGAATAATCATCCGGATATCTCTCCAATGGAGCGTGTTAACGCAAATGTGTAAGTTTGACGTTTGAGGGGGTTAAACCGTGACAACTTCACATTTTCCAAAGTGGACGGCTGCTTCATTAAAAATGTGACATTTAGACGTTTTTTTCGGCGTGGATCGAGGCAAATGAATCCTTTTCACCTTGAAAATAATAAATGTTTTTTTGCATTTTAAATAATAGACCATTTCTCAGTGATCGTCAATAAAATAAAATTCCATTTTTCTCGGTTTAATGAAAACCAATAGGTATGGTAAGTTTCAGTTTAAGTGTAAGTTTCACGTTTGAGGTGGTTTAACCAACGTGATTATGTCTTGTTGTGACACCGGGTTGAATGTTGTTTTGGCCACTTAGTTTGATATAATCACAAAAAATTAAAGTAAGCAAGAATGAGTTTTGAATTCACGTGATTTTGATTAAAGCCCATCGCTTTATCAACTGAGCTACTGATTCTATTAAATGCGAAAGTATATTGGAAAGGGTTTTATTGCGGGTTTGTTTTTTATTTGTTGGAAAAATAAATATAGAAATATAATTTGACAAAAGAGGGCAGTATAGCCCTATTTATGGTTATGAGTTGAAAGTAAACCGTGACATCTTCACGTTTTAACGTCGATGTAATAAGTTGTTTTAGCGTACCTTGTGCTTAAACGAGGAGCTGGGGGACGTCGGAAAAATAGATATTTTACTCTACTTCATTAAAAACCTGACATTTAGACGTTTTCTTTGGCGTGGATCCAGGCAAATGAATCCTATTCACCTTGAAAATAATAAATATTTTTCTTTCTTTTCTTTTCTTTTCTTTTTTTTTTTTTTTTTGCATTTTAAATAATAGAAAATTTCTCAGTGATCGTAAATAAAAAAAAAATCATTTTTTCTCGGTTTAATGAAAACCAAAAGGTCGTTATATGGCAGAGGCGAATAAACATCCGGATATCTCTGAAATGGAGCGTGTTAACGCAAATGTGTAAGTTTGACGTTTGAGGGGGTTAAACCGTGACAACTTCACATTTTCCAAAGTGGACGACTGCTTCATTAAAAATGTGACATTTAGACGTTTTTTTCGGCGTGGATCGAGGCAAATGAATCCTTTTCACCTTGAAAATAATAAATGTTTTTTGCATTTTAAATAATAGACCATTTCTCAGTGATCGTCAATAAAATAAAATTCCATTTTTCTCGGTTTAATGAAAACCAATAGGTATGGTAAGTTTCAGTTTAAGTGTACGTTTCACGTTTGAGGTGGTTTAACCAACGTTATGTCTTGTTGTGACACCGGGTTGAATGTTGTTTTGGCCACTTAGTTTGATATAATCACAAAAATTTAAAGTAAGCAAGAATGAGTTTTGAACTCACGTGTTTTTGATTAAAGCCCAACGCTTTATCAACTGAGCTGATTCTATTAAATGCAAAAGTATATTGGAAAGGGTTTTATTGCGGCTTTGTTTTTTATTTGTTGGAAAAATAAATATAGAAATATAATTTGACAAAAGAGGGCAGTATAGCCCTATATGGTTTTGAGTTTAAAGTAAACCGTGACATCTTCACGTTTTAACGTCGATGTAATAAGTTGTTTTAGTACCTTGTGCTTAAACGAGGAGCTGGGGGACGCTGGAAAAATAGACATTTTACTCTGCTTCATTAAAAACCTGACATTTAGACGTTTTCTTCGGCGTGGATCCAGGCAACTGAATCCTTTTCACCTTGAAAATAATAAGTGTTTTTCTTTCTTTTCTTTTTTTTCTTTTCTTTTTTTTGCATTTTAAATAATAGAACATTTCTCAGTGATCGTAAATAAAAAAAATCCATTTTTCTCGGTTTAATGAAAACCAATAGGTATAGTGATGGTAAGTTTCAGTTTAAGTGCACGTTTCACGTTTGAGGTGGTTTAACCAACGTGATTATGTCTTGTCGTGGTTGAATGTTGTTTTGGTCACTTAGTTTGATATAATCACAAAAATTTAACTTAAGCAAGAATGAGTTTTGAACTCACGCGTTTTTGATTAAAGCCCAACGCTTTATCAACTGAGCTACTGATTCTATTAAATTCAAAAGTATATTGGAAAGGGTTTTATTGCGGGTTTGTTTTTTATTTGTTGGAAAAATAAATATAGAAATATAATTTGACAAAAGGGGGCAGTATAGCCCTATTTATGGTTTTGAGTTTAAAGTAAACCGTGACATCTTCACCGTCGATGTAATAAGTTGTTTTAGCGTAGGCTACCTTGTGCTTAAACGAGGAGCTGGGGGACGCTGGAAAAATAGATATTTTACTCTGCTTCATTAAAAACCTGACATTTAGACGTTTTCTTCGGCGTGGATCCAGGCAAATGAATCCTATTCACCTTGAAAATAATAAATGTTTTTCTTTCTTTTTTTCTTTTTTTCATTTTAAATAATAGAACATTTCTCAGTGATCGTAAATTTAAAAAAATCAATTTTTCTCGGTTTAATGAAAACCAATAGGTAGTGATGGTAAATTTCAGTTTGAGTTTCACGTTTGAGGTGGTTTAACCAACGTGATTATGTCTTGTCGTGGTTGAATGTTGTTTTGGCCACTTAGTTTGATATAGCCTAATCACAAAAATTTAACGTAAGCAAGAATGAGTTTTGAACCCACACGTTCTTGATTATAGCCCAACAATTTATCAACTAAGCTACTGATTCTATTAAGTATATTGGAAAGGGTTTTATTGCGGGTTTGTTTTTTATTTGTTGGAAAAATAAATATAGAAATATAATTTGACAAAAGAGGGCAGTATAGCCCTATTTATGGTTTGAGTTTAAAGTAAACCGTGACATCTTCACCGTCGATGTAATAAGTTGTTTTAGCGTACCTTGTGCTTAAACGAGGAGCTGGGGGACGCCGGAAAAATAGACATTTTACTCTGCTTCATTAAAAACCTGACATTTAGACGTTTTCTTTGGCGTGGATCCAGGCAAATGAATCCTATTCACCTTGAAAATAATAAATGTTTTTCTTTCTTTTTTTTTCTTTTTTTTTGCATTTTAAATAATAGAACATTTCTCAGTGATCGTAAATTTAAAAAAAATCAATTTTTCTCGGTTTAATGAAAACCAATAGGTAGTGATGGTAAGTTTCAGTTTAAGTGTAAGTTTCACGTTTGAGGTGGTTTAACCAACGTGATTATGTCTTGTCGTGGTTGAATGTTGTTTTGGCCACTTAGTTTGATATAATCACAAAAATTTAACGTAAGCAAGAATGAGGTTTGAACCCACACGTTCTTGATTAAAGCCCAACGATTTATCAACTGAGCTACTGATTCTATTAAAATCAAAAGTATATTGGAAAGGGTTTTATTGCGGGTTTGTTTTTTATTTGTTGGAAAAATAAATATAGAAATATAATTTGACACAAGAGGGCAGTATAGCCCTATTTATTGTTTTGAGTTTAAAGTAAACCGTGACATCTTCACGTTTTCAAAAGTGGACCAACGTGATTATTTCACGTCTTGTCGTGATACGGGTTGGGCACTGAAGTTAAAGGAGTTTCTTCCCGTTGCCAAGCAATGGAACTAGGTCGAGTATTTAAAAGGTTATGGTTAACACGGTTAACGTGGTTTAACGTCGTTGGCCCAACGTTGTATATCTGTCAGATAGGTCGGGCCAGCTGATCATACCAACAACGTTGGCCCAACGTTGTATTTGTATTTCTGTCGTATAGGTTGGGCTCGACGTTGGCCCAACGTCTGTTTGCTACCTGGGATGTTGCTAAGCTAACAACATGATGGTCTAATAAGCATAAAAATACAGAGGACTTTCATTTTAATAGACTATTTGTGTCTATATTATTTAGTTTTTAATGACTTAAATGTAGCCTACAAGCAGAATTAAAAATTACATTGTCTTTCTTTGTCCACCATCTTGGACGTTTTTTTGTTGTTGTTGTTGTTGTTGTTGATTTTTACTGAGTTCGTCACTAGCAAAATGCTAACTTTTATGAAACGTTTGTATTTGTAACGTTTTGCTAAGCTAACATCACAATAGTCTGTACAATGATACTATGATAAGTACATGCCCGCCTTTGGGCGCCCATTTTTAACTATTTTAATTTTTTTTTTCATTATTTAATGAAACTTAAAGGGATACTCCACTTTTTTTGGAAATAGGCTCATTTTACCACTCCCCCAGAGTTAAACAGTTGAGTTTTACCGTTTTCGAATCCATTCAGCTGATTTTCTGATATTTAGAAGGATATCAGTAACCAGACAGTTTCTGGTCTCATTGACTTCCATAGTAGGAAAAAATATATATACTATGGAAGTCAATGAGACCAGAAACTGTCTGTTAACTAAAATTCATCTAAATATCAGAAAATCGGTTGAATACATTCAAAAACGGTAAAACTCAACTGTTTAACTTTGGGGGAGTGGTAAAATGAGCCTATTTCCAAAAAAGGGGAGTATCCCTTTATCTTAATCCTGATGTTCGGTTTATGTTCTCCCAGCCTAGTACCCTCGTGAAAAGCATTTGAAATGTTTTTATTCCATCCTTTAAAAAGCTGCCTACATAGGCCGTAGGTAACAAAAGGTAAGGTTTTATAACAAGGTATTTATATCTCACACGTAAGTGCTGAAAGAGAGATGATAAGAGAGTTGGGAAAGAAAGTTGAACCTGGTTGCTGATCTGGTTAAAGGGCTTATGAGTTTCTTTTCACCCACTAATGGCTGCACATTTGTCCTTGTCTCAGGCTGGACCATCTTTCCTTCCATTTCATATGGGCTTTGTTCCTATAAATCACCTGCCATGTTCTCCTTCTCCATCTTTGGCTAAATCAGAGCATCAGCACAGAAGATTACTCCCAGCAATATGGATTACAGTGAGGTATCAAAGAGGGTTAGATAACGTATATCTCCGTCTTGTGGCTCTCTGACCCCTGATCAATATCATCTCGGCTCCAGAGTCACATAATCACCTTAGATGAATTAGACCGATCTGAGGACTGTCTGACGACTCTCAGACAGAGTATCTGTTTCCCTCTGAGGACGTCCCACAGGGCCCAGTGTAGGCGACAACCATTGATCACCTGCATCGCTCCAGAGGGAGACGAGAGTAATGAGAAAAAGGAAAGGTGCCTGTGGAATCTCTTTGGTGACTCGGCATGGATGTTGAGATGATGTGAAAGTTGTTTCAAAAGAGTTCAGCATTTTGGTGAGAATCAAAGATAAAGATGCAGCATTCATGGGGATAAGGCAATACCAAAAAGCACTGCAAGTTTCATAAATGATTAAATGACGGCACCGTTCTTTACTCTTAATCGGTCTGCAAATCCAGTTTTGTTTACAAAACAATCCTCAGTGAAATGAAGCGAACAGACGGATAATGTTTTACCTCATCAGCCAGAACGTCCTTAAAAATAAAATTTATCCATGAAGTCGGAATTCAGAGGAAGCTTATGCAGCGAGCTCGATCTGGTTTGTCATCACGAGGTAGGAATCTATGTTATTTAGCTATGCGTGTAATGCTCGAATCGGTGGGCGGGGCTAAACCGGCCGTGTTGAAGTAGGCGTTGGTCTTCTTCTGGTGGTGTTTTATCCTCTTTGACATCATAGTTCCCCACTTTGAAAAACGAGTCGTTTTCTGGGGCTGGTGTCAATAAAAGCTTTTCTTGGACCAACAAGGACGTTTTCAGTTCTGAAACGTACAGGATATTCTTATAATATGATGACCTCTTAGATGTCAAAAGCTCAAGGAAAATTTGATTTCTCAGTTCAGCACCCCTTTAACCTTGAGAGCTGTAATAGTAAGAAAGTGCTAAAAGTTTTCGAGAGAGTTCCACATGTAACACTAACAGCCATTTCATATGAAAAGATGTTAGCCAATCACAGCCGTGGGCGTTTACACACCCCCTCAAACAGAGCATTCAAATCAGAGGTAGGAAAAATGCCACTAAAGAGTTCCTTGGGGAACATAACGCAGTGAAAACCCCTTTTTGGAGCCTTTGTTTTTAAGAGTGATACCATGAAGTACAGTATGAAGTACAGCTTACTTTAAAGCCAAGCAGCTTTCTGATGGCAATGGTGGCGAATTTGTGTTACCAACTTGAAAAACGCTACAAAATCTCTGTGGGGAAATCACTTGCTCACTTGATCTGGGAACACAGCTTACCTCCTGTTCATAGCATTTCAATAACTTCACACTGGCTTCATGGACAGAAGCGGGCAAGTAAACAGTGGAATAGCATTTGATATGAACGTTACGCCTGCCTAAAACACTCAATAATGTATTAAATGTACAATGACCTTGACTGACAGTGAACACTGCAAATCCACAACAAATCAGGAGTAAATTCTCTGGTGACAAGTACAGGGTTTTACAGTACGGCAAAAGTCCATAAACCAGAAAACAAACACTGGGAACAAACATAATCTGACAGCAAAGAGAAACCAAGGGTAAAGGGATGAATATATCTTTTTAGAGGTATGAATATGTGGTTTTGTCAAGGAAAAAACATTAAAATGAACATTATGAGCACTTAAACATTACGGAGCGGGTTGGTTTAGGAAACTAGTAGACTCTATGTGCGATACACAACTCTTTGTGCTATACACAGGAAAACATTGCTGGTGCTGCTGTTACTGTCAGTTGATTGCTATTGATTCCTGTGCCACAGGAGGATTGGCCTTTAAAGATCAAACATATGCCCTCACAATCTGCCACACAGCAAATGTGATCGCTTGCCAGTCTTTGCCTCTGTCTTGTCCTCAGTGGAGTCTTGTACAAGCTTCCCTCCTGGGCTGTGTATGTTTTTGGTCACTAGGGTGTTGACTTATATGTTTGGTTGTTAATGTACAAATCCACAAAATCCAGTCTTTTCAATTGTTGCCTTGTGGGTTCAATAATTTCCAACATTTTCCAAAATGGTTTGAGGGTGTTTGATACAAATTAAGGCTTTCTGTGATTTGTCTGGCTTTAAGCAAGCTTGCATCTGTCTCCCTTCTTTTCTAACTCTACAGGGAACAAAGACCTGTGATAAGAGAGAATCCAATCCAAATCCCGCCATTGATTTGAATGTGAAAGCACTCTGATTCTAGGTATTGAGGAAATGGCAAGATATTAATTTGCACTGGCGGAACAAAAAGGATTTATGGTCTCTTGTAGTGTTTTGTTCTGAAATGTCAGCACAATCGGAAAGTTTGCCATTGTCTGGTGGATTATTTATTTATATCCTGAGGATTTTTGAAGTTTCACAGATCACAGGACTTATTATTTCTCTGAGAGGTGAAACATAGTGGAATGAGTCAACGCTCGTGCTGAGCCAACAACAGAGATACAAATGTATCTAAAAGCACGACTCAAACCTTTTGAGGGCCAGTCACTCAAACTTAAAAAAAAGAGTTTTGTATAATAACTATTAAATCATTAAATCACGTCTAATCGGGATATTTTTTTTTTGTGGAATACTTATCCATATTTAATATTGTATATTATCATGTTGTGATACCCGCTAGCAGCACTATTATTTAAAAAAATATATTTAAATGATTTACTCGTTTTTATTATTTATTATGCTTCAAAGCAGCTTCAAAGAGTCTCGATAATGGTTGTGAAAATCAAACGTTTTGTGCAAGACTGGTCTTGTGAAGATTGGACAAAGTTTATAGGTGTAGTTAAAGGGAAAAAAAACATGATGACTGCCAATCTTCTGGGTGGAAATGAAAATAATTAAAATTAAGGGTAACACTTTAGTTTACGGTCCAATTCTCACTATTAACTAGTTGCTTATGGGCAAGCATATTACTAAGATATTGGTTGTTTATTAGTACTTACACTCTCAGAAAAAAAGGTAAAAAAGCTGTCACTGGGGCTGTACCTTTTCAAAAGGTACACTTTTGTACCCAAAGGCTGAATATTGGTACTTTAGTGGTACATATTAGCACCTATAATATACATATTAGTGTCTGAAATGTACATTAGCACCTAAAATGTACGAAATGTACATATTAGCACCTAAAATGTACTTATTAGCACCTAAAATGTACATATTAGCACCTAAAATGTACATATTAACACCTAAAATGTACTTATTAGCACCTAAAATGTACATATTAGGACCTAAAATGTACATATTAACACTTAAAATTGACATATTAGGACCTAAAATGTACATATTACCACCTAAAATGTACACATTAAGACCTAAAATGGACATATTAGCTCCTGAAATGTACATATTAACACCTAAAATTTACTTATTAGCACATAAAATGTACATATTAGCACATATAATGTACATATTAGCACCTAAAATGGACATAAGTTTACCTTTTGAAAAGGTACAGCCCCAGTGACAGTGACTTTTGTACCTTTTTTCTGAGAGTGTATAAAGAACATATGAATGCTTTATTCTGCATGACAATATTCAACATCCCATATACCCAATCCCTAAACTTAAAGGGATAGTTCACTTTGAAACTAATTGTTGATATGTTTTATCTTACCTCAAGGGCATCCAAGATGTAGGTGTCTTTGTTTCCACAGTATTTTCAATTTTGATATTTTTAGGTCAAACTGTTCTTGTCTGTCAGTCATATAATGCAGGTTTAGGGGGTCCACCTCAAAGATCATGCACAGAGAAGTCAAAATTAAACATGATATAATGACACAAATGTAAGTACACATTGATGGCCTAAAACACAAAACGAGCGGTTTGTGTGAGAAAACGAACAGTATTTCTATCGCTTTTACCTCTTGTAATCACAGTCACGAACAAGTACTCTGAGGGCGGGGGTGCTTCTGTCTGAATAAGCAAAACATATCAAAAATTAATTTCAAGGTGAACTATCCCTTTAACAACTACATTACTAACTAATAAGCAATAATTAGGAGTTTATTGACGCATATATCAGGGCTAGGCGATATATCGAGTTTGTACGATGTATCGTTATATTTTTTTGAAACGATATGAAATGAGGCAATACCGTTTATATCGATACATATGAGCACATCTGAAAAATAGCGGAGGTTGCAGTGTGAGCTGCTGCAGTGAAAGTAGCTAGGCTACGTAGTACAATTTGTCCTAAACATGACACAAGCTTATATTAATTGCGTCAAAATCACTAAGATATAGTTAACAAGTTTAAAGCAGCTTGCCGCCCTGTCAAATGCTCTGACAGACACTGTTGCTGACTGACAGATATACTCGCGCTGTTTAATGCGTTTGAGATGTGGTGCTTTCCTCAGTGCTCAACCTACATTTCACAGGTATATTCTCCATCTGTAAATGTTAGAAAGTAAAGCAAAAATGTCCATTTCACAACAATTATGTCCATGTCAGAAGAGGGCGAGCTTCTGCAAGTGAATCTCCGCTAAAATTCATGCTTCCTTGAACGAGCGCCGCCGCGCGCATGCGCGTGAATAGTACTACGTACTATAGTACGCAATAATTATGACTAAAATAAACATATTGCTAAAATATTTGTTGTTGGAGAAAATAAATGTGCCATATGTGGAATTTTAAACCTACAAGTATATATTTTTAATGAAAGTGAAAGTGATTATAATGGGGTAATCAAATGCAGGCTAATATAATTAGTTTGTGCTTTTGTTTTTGTTTTTATTTTCATTTTTAGTTTAGCCTTTAGTCAATATAAAAACAAAAGCTTTTTGCACATAATATATTGCATAGCCTATATTATATTTGTTTCCATATCCTTCAATATCAACATTGTTTGTAGGATATCATTGGGCCAAATGTGAAATATATATATTCTTTATCTAAATAGAAAACGTAGAAAGTACCGAGATATATATCGTATATCGCCATTTGACCAAAAAATATCGAGATATGATTTTTTGGCCATATCGCCCAGCCCTTCCTGTCTTACACACCAGAGCTCCCTCTAGAGGTTTACTCTAGAACACCACACCTAGTTAATAGTAAATTAATAGTAAGAACTGGACCCTGATCTAAAGTGTGACCAAATTTCGTGTCATTTCTAAGAGGTTAAAAAGGTATCAGCAGATAAATGATTGAAAATTGAGCTGTTGGGGGCACTTTAAAGTTGGGCCGTAACCTATCTAACCCCAAAAATAACAAAAACCTTTCATGCTTGGTCCCAAAGACAGAAATTTCCTGTAATAGCATAAGCACTGAAAAGCGTATGCATAGAGTAGCTCTAGATCGAGGTCGCTCTCAATAACAGGCACAGTTAGACGAGGATGCGTTACTGTACAAAAGAATTTATTGTAAGCATTAAAATCTCTAAGCAGCTCTGCTCAAAACACAGAGGATATTATCTCTAATTTAGAAACAAAAGAGAGCTTTACGTCAAACACAACATGAAAGGAGGGAAATAAAAAAGGCTGGAAATGTAAGTTGGATTATTCTGATATTACACAGGCGACTTACGACTTTATAGTATCCAACTAAAGGGTCTTGTCTGGGGATTTCATTAAATACCCAGCCTGTGGTTTAAAAAGTGGCCTATATTCCCCAGATTCACACAGTCAGCTGGGCAGAAAATACTAATGGTCTCTGAAATCACCAGGGTTGTGCACCATTCAGAATTGAATTGAGAATGCCTTATGAGTTACAATTAAATTCCTGAATCGGAATTGAGGTAGCAAAGAGGACGCACAATTAAAATGGAGTGACATTCACATACAGTAAGCGCTTTCGTACTGTAGTTTTTAAGAAATAACTTTTCCAGTATAAATGATCTGAAACAAATGTGTGATGTCAATTTTACCATCCATACACACAGTATATAAAGTATTCCCAGAAACAAATAGTTGAGTTTGGCTTCCCCATATTTGTAGTTGATTTATATTATATTATATTATATTAGCACAGAAAAATATATTCACTGCATAAATGGGACTCTAATTATTGTATTCATATATTTATGTGTTTCCGTTTTTGATGTTAGCTGTGTTTTGATAGTACTAAACTAAGGGAATAAATAATGAATCGTCGAAATTAAATATGTATATTTTGTCACATTGTACCTTATGTCAGACTAATGGAATTTCGCTGCTATTGTATTTCAGCAAAGAGACTGGATTCTTCAATTCTGAGTTTTGCCCAAGCCTACGTCACATACATTAGAGATGGACTGATATATCGACCAGGACGCCTGATTGGCTGATAACTGACCAATTTCAGATTAGCGGTTGCTGGTCGATTTTGCCAATTAATGTGCGTTGATACACAGTATGATTGTTGTTGGTTGAATATTTTGAGTAGATATTGTATAAAATAACCACCCTTGTCATTTCTGTGAATTTCTATACATCTGTTTTGCTGCATTTTAATACAAATATAAAACGGGTAATCGGGCATCATAAAAATAAGATAAATCTGCCTGACAAAAAGCTAAACAACAAAATTGCACATGTAGATGCTTAAAAATCAAAGGAATCAATTTGAGTCAGAAAACAATTAGTTTCAAAAGCATTATAGTATGCAATTTTGCTTTAACTGTAGATTTGTCTTGCTTATGGGATATTTTGGAACATTCTCAATGAGAAACAAAGTCAAAAATACATAATAACCCCCCATATCGGTCAACCACTATACTATTTTCAATAGGAATGCTCCACGTTTAACAATTCATGTTCATAAAAAAATAAAGAAATTGTTAAAAAAAGATAAAACAATGGAAACCTTATAATTGGTCTCCATGATAACCATCCATTCAGAACCCCACAGTGTTCACGACTCATAAAGATAACACATCTCAGCACTGCATTGACTGCATCGAATGAATTATACATGAAAATATCGACACACTGATTATTTTTTTTCCCACTCAAACAAACATACCATATTCAAGGACAAACCCTCCAAAAACAGAACACTATGAGAATGCCAATGATCCTGGACACCAGCGGGTTAAACCGTCGCCGCTTTAGCTAGGACCCGTCGGACACTCGATAGAAGATTCCCTTTTCCAGACGACCGCAGAGTGCAGTCAATTGATCAAAACAATAAACGTCATCTGTACAGAGATAAAATTCAGTCTGCTCACCTTTTATGGCTTTAGAGAGAAAAAAAGGCTACATGAATGTTTCTCCTCTTTGTCTTACTCGTCCTGTTCCAATCAAAACACTTGATGATTGTCACGTCTTTGTGCTTAATCTAAAGTGTGTGTAGCCTATATATACAGAAGAGCAATCTCTTTCTACCGCTGTCACGTCTTCAAAGCAAATCCGATATTCTTAGGACTCGGAAAAGGTCAAACATCAGAAAACCGAATGACTGGCAGAAGGAAATGACTTTCATGCAAAATACGAAGGGGGAAATGGCTTGTGAATCGTCTTTCGATACCAACGGACGCCTCCATGCAATTTCCAGCGTTGATTCCTTCAGAGTTTTTCAGACGTTTTTTTTTTCTTCCAGGTCTGAGAGGGCCAGGTCGTTTCAAAAAGAACAGGGAAATGAAAGCTCTTTTTTTCCGTTTCTCAGAGTCCAGAGTAGTTTTTCCGTTTTGTTTTTTTTTATTATTATTTCACTTGTATCTCCCCAAGTCACTGGCCTTGAGATTAAGCACTCCATGCTTAACGTCGTGTTAACCGTCAGGAGCTTTTCGCAGCCATCGGTAAAACTGCTGCTGGAACAGGGCGTGCCATTTTACATTAGCTTGAACGATCTCAACGGCTCGAGCGAACGCAGGTGCCGACTCTCCCCCGCTGGTCAGGATGAACTCTTTCAGCTGAGTGGAAGATAAAACATTTCCATTAACATGATAATCGTATCGTGTCTGATGGATCAGATATAGAGATTTAGTGTGTAGAGTCCACCTCTGATAAACAGCGTCAGAATATACGACGCATTATGCAAATGCCTGACGTGTAATTTAGGAGATAACAGTGATGATGAAAAAAAAAAAAAGAAAGTCAGAAAACTATTATGATGTTAAATTGTCATAATTTCTTTTTTTTTTTCTTGTTTCTTTATGCACTGTATGACTTAACGAACATTTTGTCTGCCTTGTACTTTTTGTGTCATTGCCTGAAATAAATAAATAAAAAAAAAATGTTTATGATAATGAGGAGTGGGAATGGATCTGAAGTAAACAGAATTATCCGTGTTGTTTTTGTGGAAGAGAAACCTGGCCTCTATCAATAACAAACATGAAAATCTCATTAAAAATCTCCATTTACCAAATTACACGTTACGAAAACAATTCCCAACTCCTGAGGTCATGAGATCGCTGGGATTCAGTATTTAAGCTGCTATTTTGGTCTTGAACTGTATCAGAAGAAATGTTTTAAGCAATCAATTGAAACCTACAGAGTTGAAAGTATCACTGATCTAACGGTGAATCTGTGGATGAAGTGCTCTGGCAGCGGCTGATTGTCAATGACAGTATGCTAATGCTCTGTTGAAGAAAACACTGAGGGGGTTCGTATTAGCGCTGTATGAATGATAAATTGTGGAAGGCGAAGTCAGCTGGAAGAGAAAGTGCTGCGCTGCAGTGAGAAGCATCAGCAGTCTGTGTCCTCTGGGATTGAAGCTGAATGAATTTGAATAAGCGAATATACGTTCCATTTCCCGTAATATGGTTAAGCAGTTACAATGAGGAAATAACCCAACCAAACAGACCCGAGCACATCTCTCCAGGCTTAAAAGTTTACTTTTATTTATTTTCTCCATCTCAAGAATTTTGCTGACCAATGTTTTCTGAAAGTATTAATGTTCCATGAAGATTGGTCAATAGTTTATTAGTGCTGGTGTATAAGCCTGAGGATGGTGTATAAGTCTAGACTCACCTCATTCAACTCAGCCTCAGTGTTGAGAAACTCCGTCACGCCGCTGATTAATTTGGAGTTCATAAATAAAGCTTCTCCATACCTGTAAATGAGAGACATTCAAGCTCTGTAATGAGCTCAGCAGCAAACAAACGCCAATAGATATTTCCCAAAATGCACTGTGGTCCTCCAACATGAGAGTGCGAATGTGAAATTCATATGAAAGTCACTGATAAACAGAGAAGCGACATTCACCTGGAATTCAATATGTCCCACTTCTCACGGAAATATCTCCATGCTAAATGTCTTCCCAGCGGATTGCGGCCAACGTGTATGATGACATCGATCACGTCCTGATCCGGCACCAGGTCAGAGGTGAGGGACAGATTCAGGAGCCTGTGGACAACACAATAAATGGAAGACAATAAGTGAGGAAGCTGAATTATTTTAAATGAACTGGTAATATGGCCATGGTGTGGAAACTTGATTAAGTGATTTTAAATCTTTATTGAACACAATTTTTCATACTCATTAATCATACGCTCCATAGAAAGTGCACTCCAATTAATTCCCGTGACACATAAATAACCCTCAAGTGGGTGGAGCTTAGCAGAGGGTTAATCGAATGGAATGAAGTGAACTGATAACAGTGGATACTGAAAATAAACAACAATCTTGAACGTGTTTTGACCAAAACTTTAATACTCTAAAATACATAAACTTCATTAATCGTCCTCTAATGCTTGGAAGAACTTGGTCCAAAATATAATACTTGCCTTATTAGCTGCTATTTGACAAATACAGCTATTATCATGAACATTATCGTATCGTTTCTAATTAAGTCATTGTAATCAATTTTACTATCATTTCTATGCTAGTTTTAAGCTCGGGTAAATCTGAGATACAAAACACATTATTCTTCCTCGTTTTCATTAAAGACAGCCACTGACAGGCCTGGCGAAGCACAATTACTCAAATATGTTCTCAATAAGTCGGCATCTTCAAAAAGTAATTAACCTGAGAAGCCCAAATCAAATGCAGACAGACCCATTCGATTCAAATTGGTGCGAAATGTCAAGTAGATGAAAAAGGAAGAAATAGGAAATGAGGTGCTACACAGAAAGACGCTTCCACGGTGCACAAGTTTTCAATTTGCAATAACAAATGGGGTAATTGCTTCATTTGGTTTGGTCTCTTATTTCAGTTCAACTGCTCTTTTGGGCTTTTGACTTTCTTTCGTCGTCGAGTCGTTTGTGGCTCCTATTCTCAAACACCCTGGAGATTATTGCCACGCCGACAAACACATCTGTGTGCGGACGGCGGCTTCACAGCTCGCAAACGTGACATCCTGCTTCCTCTGTGGACAAGTGTGAACGCTTTCAGAAGAGTTTATTTTGCTGTGCTAATTCTACAATCACTTTTTTATGTTCAGCATTTTTATATTGTCTTGAGAATACACTGTACACAGCATGTATATTTTCTATATGCGAACGATTTACCGAAATACAGTAAACGGAACACACTATGTGTATTACTGTATCCCATAATGCAATGTGCTTGAACTGACCATCCATCCCTAGTGTTTATACATCTTTGTTGATCCTGGAACAACATTCCCATCAACCAATCAGATTTGAGATTTTATGTCAACTTCGGGCCTACAACCAGGGTTAGGTGCTTCTACGTCAGTGTTTTTCACCTGTCAGTTCCTTCTAATTTTAGGAATAACGTATGCATATATGGGTTACGTTTAGGGGTAAGGATATGGTTAGGATTTCATTTTCTAACAGGAATGTTGTTCCAGGATCAAGTGAATATGTTTACCCAGGAACGAGTCTAACTCTTGCAAAATCAGGACGTGCCATAATTTACAATTTTTAACACTGACATTATTTAAAATCAAATTTTATACAGTAAACAGTTCACAGTATTCAGTCAGCAGTACGCTACGTTATCTTCATTCAGTCTCTAAGGCTGCACAACATCTCTAGGTTAACAGAGGTGAGATTCAGCAAACACACACACACACACACACGCACCCACATTCGATTAGCAGAGAGAAATTGTATTCAGGCCAATACTAGATCACAGCACACTTCATCCAAATATAAAAAAAGAATAATGGGGGAGGGGGGATACAATTTTCTTCATGTCATAGAAATCAATACTAAACACAGAGTCCATACACCCCATCCTTCAGACTCAGTGATTGAAGCACATTTACTAGCTCACTCCAAACACAGGCCAGTTTTCTCTTCGGTAGATTAAATATCACAAACACACACTCTCACACACAGCTCACCTGGGACGGGAGGGTGGGCTTTGCTTGTGCATGCTGTGTGAAATATAAGTGCATCTAAAATCAGTGAACTGCTGTCTTTTATGTCCAACACTAGAGCAAAGGTGGACGTCTGAATGCTGTAGTAGTCATGAAATATTTCAAATACCCTATGTGACACTAAAACAAATATCAGAAATTAGAGATATTTGAAGCATATACACAACAGTAAATCCTAAGCAACAATGACTAATAGTGCGATTCATGCACAGAGATGGTAAAAACCTTTACGAATTGAAGTGAAGTGAAGTGAAGAGCACCAGATATCAACAACACTGTTAAAAATCATCGGAGGACAGTCAAGAGCTGCAGTTTGTTTCTTTGAGCTGAAATAAATTCAGTTACAGGTTCTTCACACCGAGCTTACACCATGCATTGCAGCAATAGGTCCCAGTTTCTAATTAGCACGTGAGTGTTGCTACCGCTTGTTTTGTTTTTTTTTAACAATGATGTCTGGCACTTTCAACACCATCACATCACTACTGCTGCTCTCACCGCACATCATTTGCTAATATACAGAATGTTTTATGTTGTGGGGAAAAAAGTTTTCTTGCCCTTTCCTTTGCAGTTTTCTCAAGAAAGCGTCTACCATTTGTGTTTTTAGAAAATGGGTAACCACCTTAAGCAGATGCAAACTACCGGCAAAGATGGTCCAGCACAGGTATTCTAAACTCTGGCCGCCAGTGACATTAAGTGAAAATTATAACAGTCCTAATCAAAAACATTTGATCAAACTGATCAAGGTCTTTAGGATTGCGGGAAAGTTCCAGGCACGTGAGTTTGAACAAGGTTGAAGCTAAAGTCAGCAGGAAAGTGGACCTCGAAGGCCAGACTTGACAATCCCTGGTCTATCTGTGTGTTTAGTTTCGCTTTTGGACCTTTGTCCTGTGTCTCAATGTCCATACTATCCATCCTAAACTGTATGTCAGATTAAAATAACTGTGTCCCAAAGCATATGTTGAAAAGACTATGCCAGAAGTCCACGGATGGTCTACTACATATGGCAGGAGTTTTACTTTCTGACCCCTTAACTTTACACCTTTGTATATTTCATCTATTTTCATCAATAATGTGGACTTTTATAAAGATCCGTTCGGCCATTAACTTTTAAATGCATCATTATGCATTGATATGAGGAGAATTCGGCATGAAAGACTTTGACTGCAGATCAACGTGGGATTTTATCTTTGACAAGATAATTGACAGGTCATGTTATTAGGCAAATGGCCTATGGGGAGTATGAAAAAGTAGATTTTGATCATCTTGAGCCAAGGATTCTAATGGCATAAGGCTCAGTATTGGTTTAGAGTTTAACCAAAAGCCAGTGCTAGTTGAGCCAAGTACATTAGAGTCTGATGAAAGGCCAAGACAAGAAGAGGGTTGACCATAGAACTTGCGACCATAGTTTGCAGATGTTTCGAAGTTGGTGGAAGGAGGTTTTGCAAATGTGTTTAGTGTGATCATTCGAGGTCAAAACGAACCCCAAGGTTTATGACTGAGGAGGAGGGAGTGATGGCCTGATCGTCAAAGATGAACTGAGATATGTGAGAGGAGCGAATCTGATGAGGGGTACCAACAAGTATGCCTCAGTTTTACTAGAGTTCAGCTGGAGGAATTTGTTTTTCATCCATGCCTTTATCTCCTCAAGACATGTGGTGAGTCGTGACATGGCTATGGCGGGGCTTGAGGCAGTCTTGATATAAAGTTGAATGTTGTCAGCATAACAATGGAAAGATAGTCCATGTCTGCTGATGACAGATCCAAGTGGAAGCATGTAAAGAATGAATAAGATTGGGCCAAGAACCGACCCCTGTGGGACACCACGTATAACAGGGAGCATCCTAAACTTACAATCTCCCAATATAACACATTCATCCTGCCAGTAAGGTAGGACTCAAACCACTGCAGTACCGTTCCCGATAGCCCAAATGTGTTGTGGAGGCGGTCCCGGAGAATGGTATGGTCTACTGTGTCAAATGCTGCTGTTAGGTCATGGACAGGGGTACTCAAACTTGATCCTGGAGGGCCACTGTCCCGCAGAGTTTAGCTCCAACCCTGATCAAACACACCTGAGCAAGCTAATCAAGGTCTTCAGGATCACTAGAAACTCACAGGTGAGTGTGTTTGATCAGGGTTGGAGCTAAACTCTGCAGGACAGAGGCCCTCCAGGACTGAGTTTGAGATCCCCTGGTCTAGGAGAATGAGCAGTGATGATGATCCTGAATCAGCTGCCATAAGAAGGTCATTTGTCACCCTGAGCATAGCTGTTTCGATACCGTGGGCCGAATGAAAGCCTGATTGAAATATCTCAAATAGGTTGTTTCCTTCCTAGACTTCCTTCTCTAGAACCTTGAATAGGAATATGAAGATGCCTGGATGTAATGAATGGAAATGTGTGCTTGTTAAGTGTGTCGCTATTCATGTTCTTCCTCTAGTGAGGTACACCACATCCCTCTAAACAGACTCATGCTAAAGATTCCCAAGAAAATTAAACTGTTGAGTGCTGAACACTCACTTAAGAGAGGGGTCAGTGGGTCTTTTCAAACGGGCAAGTTTCTTTCTCTCATAGCATCTATAAAACACAAAACCCCACAGTGAATCCTAAGAGAACTGCTTCGACATATGTCTGGGCCGTGAGATCCTTGTCTGTGCTGGACAGGGTGTAATCCGTCACCGTCCTCATCCAACTATTGAGTCGGGAGAGGATTTAAGGCACCATGGAGACTTGTGGGAAAAGCTCCTACGGCAGCCATTGTTTTTACAGCCCTGTCAGAGGAGTGAGTGCAGCTCGGTTGGTGTGAGCGACATGATGTGGTGGAGGGGATTGAATCGGATTACTTCATGAGGTACAGCAGACCTCAAACAGAGTTATAGTCAGAGGAGTGGCATACATCCTCCAGAGACTTACAGATACTTCATGCTATCGATAGAATGGCAATTTGCAAAGATTTGTTTTAGATGCTAAACCTTCCCGCTAAGACCGATTGAGCGATGTGTTATGCTCCAGTAACTTGTTGTTTAAATTGATGTTATTGTCAATGAGTTGGTAAGTGTGTCAACTGACCTGTTTAGCAGGAAGATGTTGTCACTGCAGGTCAAGGCCTCCAGAAGAACCTTCTTCTCAGAGATGGCTGTAGAGGAGTGAAACTTCATCCAGATAAACTCCCACACGTCCTCATCCATCAGAGACACGCCTGTGCAGTACACAATGTCCCGTACGTTTGGTGGAATCCTGTGGGACAGAAGATTGAAATATCTGATTGAAGACACAAGCTGAATTCACATTTATGCTTGGATATTTTGAGGTAAACATTCACAGCTAGTAAATGCTAAAGTTAGCATTTAAATATTATTTGTACGCTTATGTGACAATTTGTGGTGTCTTTTGCGGTTTCTTATTTTCTGCTCAAATTGTCTGTTGTCTATAATTTTAAATCAAAGATTTAAGATTTCAAATGGACCACTTTTGCTCTAGAGGTCCTCTGCTGTCTGCAATCACTTCGAATTCTGTCACAGCAAGAAATGTTCATAATAACACACCAGCTGTTCTAATTTGATGATACAAGTTAATCATTTAAGTGGGGAAGATTGGACCCAAATCATCCCAGCAGGCCTCCCAAAGTGAATCACAGTGCAATATACTATATATATATATATATATATATATATATATATATATATATATATAGTCTAGAGATTATAAGTATGAGCTCTGAATGGACCCATGATATCATCTGATTATACATCTCAGAAAAGAATAAGAGTCTACAGTAGAAGAACACGGAGAGTAAAGTATCTCTCAGGCTGTGAGGCGATGCATGTAATATTCGTACAGGAAGAAGAAATAACATTAAACCTCTGGAGGAGCTTTGGCGATACAGTGACTGAACTTTTGATTTGCTCAAACAAAGCGCAATAAAGACCTGCTGATTCTGGATGAGCCGTCGGAGCCTCTGGGAGTTTTCAATGTAGCGATACAGAGAACGGCACATTCAGTAAGTTATAAAATCATGTCACAACCAATTGGAGCGTACAGACAGAAATTTCACCTGTGAAGGAGATGTCTTATTTATGATTGCCACTGACAGGAAGTCGAATTCAGAAACGTAGTTAAACAATAATCCTTTTTGCCGTTCTGTTAATGTTTGTGCCATTAAATATGGAAAATTCATGATATATAGAATATTTTCAGAATGAAAATGCTAGAGAACACAATCAACCAATCTCTTTTACTTCTGATATTATAACATGAATATAATGGTTTTCTGTATAATGTGGCTGTTTGGAGGCAACACATTTATAATTAAAATAATTATGAGATTTGTATACACCTCTAGACCTTGTTTGTCTGTGAGACACTTGTGTTCTTGAAACAATGTACAAAGTTAATATATTTTACAATGTTTGAGAGTTTATTGTTTCAAATAGAGACTAAAACTATGATTAAAAAAAAGTAGCTGGGTCAGTTTCCCTCGACCGAATTGCGTCAGACTTTATTTTCAGCCCTGTCTTCTTTTCTCAGTCTGTGGTATCTTGTTTTTAATCAATAAAGCACACGAGGAGGTTTTGTCAGAGTTTGTCATTGGCCACTGATCTGAAGCCTTTCTTTGCAGCTCATAGACTCTGCTGGGTCATTCCTGTGACATTATCATCACCTAAACCATAAAAAGACATAAAGGTCAACACATTCCTCTTTTATGCGCTGCTTATCCCTGAATATCAAACTGAGCAGATTCTTTTTTATTATCCCAGCAGGACTAGGGGTCATTTTTGAAGAAAGGACAATGAAGGACACACCTGGCGGATCCAGACGTCTGCTGTCAGGTCAGATGAAAATGGCACAATTTGAAAGACAATTTAGCACAGTCAAGGCACATTCAATAAAATGCAAAAGTAGTCGAAATTATAATAGTATCAAACTGATACCATAAAAAGAGTCGAGAAGAAAGGCAGCAACTCTAGCAGAAATAATTTCCATCTGTTGACTTGACAGTCGTACACGAGAAACTAAAGCATTTTAGGTGCCTTTCATGAGCTCTCACTGTCTGTCAGCAAATTAAACTAAGCTGTCCACATGATGATACGTCTATCAGGAGGGATTGTGTTCAGTACAGACTTCATGTCAGTTCAGACACGAACAGAAACCTCACACTGGACTCCATGGGGTAATAATTACAGAGTCACTGTTAGAGCAATTGAGCCGTTTCAGGGCAAAAGAGAGGAAAATCTTTGCCTGAGCAGGTCAAACACTGGCTGTATTTCACATGTTGAAAGCAAGAATATAGGCAAAACAGCTTTTTAAACAGAGCAACTGCTGCTATCAGAAAAGCTCATGTCATATTTGAGACCTCGATAAGTCATTTGAAGCACATTAAGTCAAGGTCAATATATGACACATATGTGTGATAAAGCATCTGTGTGTGTATTTAAGGTCCATTTAAGGCACAATTTGTTTAAATTGAAGCCAGCAAGCAAATATCCAATGTATTTGAAGTTGCTAATGTGTGTTGAACAGTGTGTGTGGTCTTTCGTGTGTTGGTAGGCGTGCGGCCAACTGTTTGTCTCAAGGCCAAAATATGTTTTCCTAAAAACTTGGCAAACATAAAAAAAAAACATTTCTTCAGACACACAAACACAATCCTGTTTATTCTCCATTATGGCCATTAAGTCCTGCCGGAGGACTGGTGTGTTTGACAGTGTGATACTGCATACATACATGTGAACATTGCTGTGGGCAGCAGGGAAAACAAATCAGACTGTGTGTTTCCATGGACACTTGATAGAGCTCCTACTGTATGGATGCTGGCAGTGTTGATGAGCAGGACATATTGATCAGACCTCAAAGTGTCCACACACACCACACTCCATTCAGCGCTGTGCCTCGATATTATTGCAGAAATGTAATGTGCGTTTGATCAAATCGAAAAGGACAACTGTGGCTGTCACTGTTGAAGTATGGTTTCTCAATGATGATTTTCTTATTCATGTACTTTTTCTTTAAATGATTCATGTAATTTGAATTTGCTCAGCGTGTCACACTGGCATTGAGCATCGGTGTATCTGATATAGGCGGGCCACAGGCGAGCTAAACAGATGACGACAGCGCTGCGACGTCAAAGTCATTAGTAAACATTGCACGATGACATGGATGAACACCAGTTGTTTGAAACGGCTTTGGCCGCTACAGAAGGAACAGAAGAGGAACAGAAGATGGCGCTCGAATCGTTCTTTTGCAAGAGAATTTTGCAATCTGATTTAGTTAAGCGAGTCGTTGTTTATTTTGGGCCGATTCAGTGAATCTGAGTTAGTGATTTAGATTTAACTAATTTGATAAAGAGTTGACAGAAGAAGAGACACCTCAAAACAGCATTATTTGAATCCTTGAACTACATTATGGTGTTTTGCAATACATTTGGACAGGAGTATGTGTTTGCCACTCTGTAAATTTGCTCACCTGTTCTTGTTGCTGGAAATCCAGTCTGAAATGAGAGTCACAGCTTGGCGGTGACAGTGTTTGCTTCCAAAACTGCAGGCCAGCATGATCACCTCTCTCTGTAACTCTCTGAGGAGGAAAGAGGGACGGATACCAGCAGGGTAGAACAGCAGAAGGAAGTTAAAGATGGACGAAGGGAAAAAATGAAAGGTGGAAAATGTCTGACTCAAAATGTCGGTGTCCTTACTTAGACTACATATAAGTTTATAAGTGTTATACATAATTTAATGAAGATGAAATTCAAGACTCACTCGGCCTGATAAGCCGTCTGCATGAAGGAGGCGTCAGGGGAAGCGCTTGGCCAGCCCAACTTGTGATACTTTGGTTCCACCTGCCTTAGAACATAGTCCTGATGAACAAAACATAACACATGGTAGAAAATGAGTGAGTCTGGTTGCCATGTTGAGACCAGGATTTACATTTCTCTTGAAATAACTGAGTACTTGTAGAAATGATGTATACTTGCTGTATAAATGTATAAAGCTCATTCCTGACTACATCCAGACCATTTATGAAAACTGAGCTGGAAAAATGGGTCATTATTGAGATTCTATGAATTAGCTTTCATCTTAAAAAAAATAAATTAATAATAATAATAATAATAATAATAATAAAAAAAAAACTAAAATATATAAATACACATAACTGTCTGGCCAAATTATTCAAGATTTGACTACTAGAAGCTGTGAAGAATGAGACATAATATTGTTTAAAACTTAACATATTATGTTGTTTTGTGTCATATACAGTATAAGTGTGTGTGTGCGTGCGTGTGTGTTTTGACATACGGTTGAGGGAAATGTAACAGCAGGTGATGTCATGGCTAATTTAGCATGACTGCTCTCCTTCATGCCCTCTTACTGAGACGAGTGAATGATCACAATTAGACCCTGCTATGCTGCAATTCAACTCTGAACACACACACACACACTTACAGGGATGAAAGCACATATAGTAAACACTGGGACAGCGTTAGAGGACATTGTTTTCGATTTTGTGGCGGACCGTACAAATGATCAGGTGTGTTTGTCAAGCTGTTACTACAAACACTGAGTGATGTGTTATAGTTTTGCCAGCAAGGTAACCTCAGTTTGACAATTAGTGACGGAGCACACACACACACACTGGTATGGACTGACGGTTTAGACACCTGGTCACATGATTTGAAGCGTCTTGACTAATTTGCTTCAGCTGTTTCCTGTCTTGCATTACATGCTAAACATCTGCTCTGTCTCACAGTAAACACAATAAATGAGAGTTACAGAGAGAAGACGCTATTAAATTCATCACACACTCACTGCAGACACTAAAGGGTCGTCCATTACAGAGGAGGGGCAGAAATGACTCATGTGCACTGAGGGATTGTGGGTAGGCGTGTGAATGCTATTCTGAATAACAAAGTGATAAATGAATATGAAAGCAGGTGGACAAATACGACGGAGAGACGGTCTCACACTGTCATGATAGGCTGTTCAGAATGAAATACAGGCATACTGAACATTATACGCTGCATATTATTTATCAAAAAATGTACTTTTCTCATTCTGATCAAATAACGTATCTAGAAGAAAACGATAAAAATGACATCTGATATTGTGTAGGTTTCATTCCAAGATTGAGTCAAGTGCAGTGCATTGTGGGAAAAAGTATTTCACACAGTCCGCCCTCTCATCTGGGAATCCCACACACATGCACACTATTACACACTCCTCACAACATGCACACTGTTGACTGCAGAAATAGTATGATATGGTACTGGTAGTACGCTATACTGAACAGATAGTCATTAAAACACAACCGATGGTGGAAATCTCTCTGTTTTTCCAACACATTCTCATCCCAAGGCGTCAGATGCGATGCTTTTGCCAAAGCGTAGACATCCAATGCACATGGCACTCTTTAGCGTCAATATAACACGCTTCGGTTATGGATAGGTTTAGGTCTGGGGTAGGGTTAGGGTTAGACCACTAGGAGGCGCCTTCTGGATCATATATATCTGCGACTCATATTGATGCTAAAGGGTGCCATGTGCGTAGGATGTCGCCTTGGGATGAGAAATGGGCTGGTTTTTCACATCTATGAGTTTCTAAAACAGGCATTGTGCCTGTACTGTAGTCAATAATGATCAGAGGAAGTCTTAAGTTCGATCGGTCGAGTCATCTGAGACGTGCTGCCAGATATCAGCTGTGTCTTTCTTATTGCACTAGTCAAGGTTAAAATCCAACAGACAGCAAACGTATGTGAGATCAGACTCACGCTGAACAGGCTGTGGTCTTCAGTGCGGTCCAGGAGCTTGTCCAGCTGGTAAAGAGCTCGACTAGCAGCGTGCCAGGGCAGAAACTCGCTCTCCTGAGACAAATATGAGATCATCTGCAAGGGGACGTTTTGGGGCAAATACCCCGCTCTAGAGAGAAGAGAGAGAGTAGGAGGATAAGACACTAGCAGCACATTTGAAGCATATTTCCCCTTTGGTAGACACATCGTTAACATTTGATTACAAACAGTTCATTTTGTTCATCATCATTCGTTTAGAATACCTGCCAGGCATCGTGCTTCTGCGTGGGGAGTCATAATGTGCTGTAAGAAACCAAAAAAAAAAAAAAAACGGCTTCTCTTGTACGGCTACAGTCGTGTTTAATTTGCATACATCCATAAAACATAAGATCTCTTCTAAAGGATTCAAATGTCTTCCCCTCGCTCCTTTCAGAAATGCCTACAACCCTCCATTGAGAGGGGAAAAACAGAGAGGTGGCCAATATCCTCAGACCAAAAACATGACAACAAAACTTTCCATGAGTCTTTGAATCCAAAGAACGTTTGCTAGCAAGCATAGTGTCACTGTTATATGAAGTTCCTGCCTAAAACACACAAGCAACCACAAAACAATGTTTGGAACGGGTTAGCATTGTCGCTAGCATCTTTTTTAGGTTCATAACAATGCTTACTTTGTGTGTGATATGTAGTTTTATGTTTATTTGAGTGTTTTGCTGTTAGCTTAGCAACAGCAAAACACCCAATGGCAAACTCAATTGGAATCAATTGTCAGTCGTATCCGAGTGCACTTTAGATGAGTAGTGCTAATTTGCATGCCACATGAAAAGAGCATTTGAAATCAGGTGCGTATATATGTCAAGTGAGTGGCGCTAGAATCACATTTAGCTTGATCAAAAACACACGGAAGTTGAATCTGGCAGCATTTTCTTACGTATCTCACCAGTTTGGAAATGAAGGGCCAGATTTATTAAACAGGGCAAATTAGCGTGAGAGCATAATTCCGAAAAAGTGAGTTCTACGCATGATCTACTGACGACATGCAAATTAACAGCCATTCAGATCATTTCCATAATGACCAACGCAATCTACCAAGAGCAAATTAGCGTCTGGTTTAAGACATGCAATAAATAATGGCACAAATGCCAGTAAATTGACTAGCGCAAATCTCAGTAAATCACCTTACATGATTCATTTAAATACTCCCATAAATTTTGTATCTGAAAGAGAAACTCCAAATGCATTTGCAATAAGATTTTCCACGCCTTTTCAGTGCTAATTTAATTTTCAGTGACTTTAGTAAATCCCGATAGTAGTTTTTTTAATGCCAAATGGGTTTGTGCTTGATTATATATGATGCAAGTTCAAAATGTATTAGTTTACCCATCATGCTCTATGGTAAAAGTGTTTTGAGGTTCTAACATAGTATTGTGCAAGTCATTATTAATCGAAAATCTGACTTCTCCTTTGTAGAGTGAATTGTATGTAGTGTTTTTTAAAGAGGCTATATGAAGTGAAGTGAATAGGCTTAACTGATAATCATATGTTTTATGAATCATTGTCTTAAACAAGTTAATTTACTCAAGGCTACAGGTCAGTTTTGCCACCTTCTACAAGCTTTGGAATTTAAAAAAAAGTAATTTTCAAATAATACAAATTATTGGCTACGTTTAACGCAGTTGGTGGTATTTGCGGACGTTCCCTCATCATGCGCTGTGCAAACGTGTCAAAGTTATAAATAATAAATAATAAAATATAGATAAATGTGCTAAAAAGTGACGGTTTTCATTCATTACGGTTTTTTAAACATCGCATGTAGCCTCTTTAAGTTTTGCAAAACTGTCAAAAATACATCAAAATAAATCACGTTTTCCAATGAGCCTGGGTTGTCTTTTTCAGTTTCTCATTATATTATCCAGAGCATAAGTGCTCCGAATCAGAGGTCAGGCGAAAAAGGAAGTGATCAGACTTGTAAACGGACTCATTAAATTCCAGAGGACGGATTCACCCAACACACATTTAATTGGGACATTAGTCACAGTTACTCACGGACACCCACTGTTAACCAAAGAGGTTTTTAACATTTCCAGACAAACTGATTTGCAATAACATAAGCAGGAGACGATTAAAGAGGTGAAGAATTAGAAACTATATTTCAACATCTCCATGAAAAAAGCAATCAATGTGTTTATAGTATCAAGCAAATGTGAATTTATTTGTGTCCGATCAGGAACTATTCTTATTATTCTGCCTTTAATATTTGAATTTCAGGGATTAGTGGTCCTTAAAGTTTCAATATGAAGTCAAACGTTCATGATACATGGGGTAACACTTTACTTGAAGGGGTGTGCTTAAGACTGGCATGACACCTTATAACCATGACATGACATATGTTTTGAATATGAAGTAGGGTTTATGACAACTGTCATTAAGTGTCTTTCGCTCAATAATGACATTTTGAATGCAAATATGACATTTTTTGAGATAGTTTGAGAAAGATACAGAACCCGTCAGTATCTTTGTCATGACAACTTGACATAAAATTAATGGCTTCATGACAGCCAATGACAAAACCAACCACCTGACAGTTTAATGTAATGTTAACCAATAAAGCTAGGTGGTTTCTTAAGTTTGATAATTAATCTGCTGTGTCATGTTTATGACAGGTTGTGTTGTCTTAGTCAAGTTGCCAAGACACTGACAGGTTGATGTATTGGCAAACAATGTCCTATTTAGATTAAAAATGTCATAACTGAGTGAATGACACTTAATGACAGTTGTCACAAACATGCATAAAACTTCCTGTCATGTTAGTCTTATGCACACCCCTTCAAGTAATGTATTACCGCTCAGAAATGCTTTATTTGACTGACTCTGACATTTCTGTTAGTCTTACAGATTTATTGGAGTCAGGTGCAATTTACTCTTAACACTGTTGAATCATTTAAAGTTAATCCAACTGGCGTAAGGATTGCAGTGACTTTTACACCTCGGGCATGTATTAATTTTCAATAATTCCGCAGTCTGGAGTCAATCATGCTATTTATCTCCAAACATTTTCTAAATGCTATGTCTTTAGAAACCAGCTCAACAGACCTTCACATTTGTGCAGATATAGAAAATGAATCAAAACCACTGTGTCAACCAAGCAGAATAAAGCATTAAACTGCGCTCTAATGAGCAATAATTGTATCAAAAATAAACAATTAATCAGTCTATAATGATGCCAAGGCACTTGAAACACTCATCGGCTGTCAGTTATTCTTTCACACTGATTACATGGAAATATTCAATTTAAATTGTCAGGATTGATGTGCACACAAGACATAAAGGATGCAGTCAAGAGCTTAATAGCATTGCATGTGCATTAATTATGTTTTGTTTTTCATTAGGCGAAGGCGCTTAGAGACACTATAGCACATAAATTATTGCAAAGTGTTCACCGGTCAAGTCACATTAAAGGTGAAGTGAATGATGGCCAGCGGACGACACAAATCACATCTTGTTTGGTGCCACTGACCTCTAGAGAGTTAAACATTGGTAATTATTCTGTATACACGAAGTGGACGGTCTTATTAAATGGTCTGTACACTTAAAAAGTTGTCAATGCTTCGGTTTGCATGTAGGGACCCTCATTGTGTTACTGTGATAGTGTGGGGTTATTTTGAGCCTTGTTAGTGGTATCAACTAGCGATTTTCATTACTCTATGCCCTATATACTAGCATTATATGCTAAACGGTTTTTAGAGATAAAACTCTTTATATTTGATTATCATGAAAACAAATCTCAGAGAACCGTTGACTAGGAGGTACCAATGTGTTATTAAAACAAAGATTCATTTTGCGCCGGAGTTAGGCTTTAAAATGGTAATTCTTTAGAGGGAAAATAATTTATAATGGCCATCATTCATATTTAGAGACGCTTCCACTGGAGGACATTCCGATTTTTCCGTTTCTTAAAACTTCCCTTTTTTTTCCTTGTATCTTTGAATTATTCCGCTTTCTGATCGAAGGTCGGAGGGAAAATGTTCATTAAATATGAACACAACATTACCATAAAAGTGTCATGAGGCATTGAAGTTTCCCTGCTGTTCCCTGTGAGCGCAGTAATGAAAGAGCTGATCACTCTCATGCTTCAGGAATGTGCCAATACACACACACGGCCTCGGAGAAAGGCCATTTATCATCGATAATAGCACTCCAGAAGAACAGCAAGGTAAAAATAAGAGTGTGCTGCTCTTTAAAATTGCCTGCCATCCTTCATTTTCAATGAGAGCTGGTGATGTCTGGCAACATGATCGTCAGCGACCATTGGAGAATTGAAAAGAAACTTTAAATTCCAAAAAGTTTTTTTTAATTAATGAGAATATAAAGAGTAACATCACAGTCTCCTAAATAAATAATTGCCTTTTAAATTGGACTGTAATTATAGCTCATGTAGATGAAGCTTGAGCAGAGCATTTCAAACAGGCCTAAGAAGCGAGAACATATTGTGCAGATATGGAAAACCAATATAGTCTCTTAGCACTGTTGTTTAATACTTTCTGTCAGTTGTGTGATATGTGTTGTATGGCAGAATTGTCGACAGGTGTTGCGATGTTTCACGAGCGTCAAAAACAAAACACCCTTCTGTCTTTACAGCAACAACCTGCTGATGTTGGGTTAGGAACAGATCAGCGTTTTTATGGAGGTTTACGCATGCTGGTGATCAAAATGACTGTTGACAGTAACTGTTAATTGCTCAAAAATCTACATGAAAATGATTTTTTTTTTTGCATTCTGACACTGTTTTCACATGCCAGTAACAACATAGTGGATTTAATAATATAATATAATATAATATAATATAATATAATATAATATAATATAATATAATATAATATAATATAATATAATATAATATAATATAATATAATATAATATAATATAATATAATAATATTTAGTTAATAATTAGTTTTAACATAGGCTGAAATGTGACCCAAATATTTTTTGACTGATTTTTAGCTGTCGCTCCAGAGAATCTTTTAATAACTCTGTGCTTTAAAGAATTTTTATGGAAGATGTGTGCTTGCTCATGGAATAAAAGCTATGCAATTAACCCAATTATTATGTACATTAAATATGATCTTCAGTCTCCAACTAGGCTTCACTTACACTAGCTTTCTTCTTCTTAATTGATCCAGTAATTCATAATCACAATAAAGTCTTTGTGAGTCAGTATTGATCTGTGTGAAAGACTCCCATGAGCACCAGGGGCGTTTAATTAGGTAACATCCCTCGAGGCATTCACTTTCCTCAGTCATATGAACACTCTTTATCATCCCAGTAATTTACAGAGAAATGAGACATTTTACCCACTATGATTGACGATGATGCTGTTTTTAATATGCTGGTTGGCATTTTCGCTTTTTGACAACATTAGCCAACAATAACCACCTCCGCAGATCTGAGCCTGAGGTTGAATGAGACATGCTGTTAACATCTGCTCATTTTATTAAGAGTGTCTGAAATCTAAAACAGAGACAAAAAAACAACAACATGTAGAAACCAAACTGAAATCAGGAATGGATTTGCCTCAAGTCCTGTTAACTTTCAATTATCAAGCTCTTCAGTAAACAAGGCCGAGGCGAGTAAACAGGCTAAATGAACATGACGTACTACAACACAAGAGGAACAAGTTTCCTTTCTCGGCTCAATGTGCTGGCAATAAACACAAGTGTTCCCGTGGGTTTTCCGTCAGTCGACTGAACTCTGGTGGTTAGGAAACATCTTTGGTCAAAAGCACAATCTCCTCATGCCTGTTAAAGCCCCGTCTATCTCAACATGAGCCGCACAGCGCCGGCACACGAGCCTGTCGTTTCAGTTTGAAGAACAGCGTTGCTAATGCTAGCAGAACAACAAGCTTCCTCATTTAGTTTCATGGAAGATTTAAAATGACTGTCCGAAGTGAACGAATTTCACAATCTATACAAAGCAGCGCCTAAATTCAATGTCTAAGAAAGTCTCCACTCAAACAGGGATTTGGCTTGAGAAATGAATCAGTTTGTTTGTAGCATCAACAGTAGCAGCCACTGAATATTTCCTTCATTAAGCAGAATGAGCGAGTCTGTATCGAACAGAGAGGACCTTAGGGAGAGCAGTTGCTGAAAGGACTAATGGCAGCTTGCAGCCCTGTGGCACAATAAACTCTCTTCTCTACCGTTCTGTCTTTCCTCCTCTCACATGTGAGTTTCCAGCTAATGATGAAGCTCTGAAGGATCGACACAATGAGACCGGAGGTCTTTTCCCTCGCTTTCTTACAGTATTATCCGCCATCAGAGTAACGGCTCAGTGGTCTCACCGCAGGTCTCATCTTGATGACCTAAAGGCTTTTTCCTTCACTAACGCCTTCGGGCTAAAGGAGAAAAGATCAAGAGTACAGTACAGCATCTGTCAGTGATGACGGTCCAGCTGTAGTTCACTGGATCTGACTCTTTCTATTGTGATGGACGGCTTTATCAAGATCCTTTCAGGGTGAGCAGAAGAAAATGCGAGTTAACTTTGAAATGTAGGTCTTTTCAAAAGCTTGGTGCCAAATTACTGTCTGTCTCTAAAAGACAAAGAAATCCAGTATTTGCAAATGCCACATTTAATAATAATATCCAAGCTGCCATGAATGACAGCAAGTGGATGAATCGTTATTTTCAGAACATCAATTACCCTCAAAGAGCTTTTTCATAATAATAGGAACATTCTCATAAATGTCAGGCTAATCGTTTCTGATTGGGTTGGTTGAACTGCAAAACTGCAGTACATTTCTACAAGACATCATCTATCCACGCGTCAACATCAAACGTTTTAGGGTACCCTTTAACGTCAGTTAGATGACGATCATAGGGCGTCATCCAACTGACGCTTTACCTAAGCGTCAGTTAGATAACGCGGGTAGGTTTAGGTCTGGGGTAGGGTTATGCCTGGTTCAGATTACACGATTTTAGCCCGATTTTGGCACGTTGCGTTTGACGTAGGGTGCCGTGGGGATTCGTAAACGACAACGGGCGTCGGGACGCAAGATTCGACCGTATCATCTCGTATAGTGTGTGATAGTGGGCGACAACCTACGTCGTGTCTGCGATGCTTCACGACATCACGACAAAAAGACTAGCATGTATAATTTTTTTAACGGTCGTCGACGACGGTTCCGTCACATGTATGAGGTTGACCAATAGGAGCACAGAAGCTTTTCCGTACACAAATGGCGAAATGAAAGAGAGACGATGGTGCTAACGTTAAAACTAAAAGTAAAAATATATAAGAAAACAATATTTTACCTCAAGTTCTCTTTGGAGGATTGACAGCCCATACTGTCCTCTTCGAGCAATCCAGGAACGTGTCCATTGTCGGGTTTTTTTTTCTTTTTTTACTTTTTTTTCTGAACACAGGACAGCCAATTCAACACTCACTGCTTCATCCATTGTTTGTTAACGTTCGTTTCCAGAAGTCACTCACTACTAGTTTTGTCTTCTCGATGACATCACACTCGCCGTTAAAGACTGGTCAGGAAGCGACGTGTAGTCTGACATGTGTCTTGTCCACGACACAAGATTTTAGGAGTCAAAATAGCGTAATCTGACACAGTGACTATTGTAACAGACAAAAAAATCGTGTAATCTGAACCAGGAATTAGGATTAGCCTTAAGGGAAAGTTCTAGGAACATTCTGGGAACCAAAAACTAACCTTCCCAGAACGTTCCCAGAACCTAAATTTGTTTGGTGGGAGATAGCGTCAGCATCAGTTAGATGACGCGGGTAGGTTTAGGTCTGGGGTAGGGTAAGGATTAGATAGCATCATCTAACTGACGTTAAAGGGTACCCTAAAATTTTGACGCATGGTCAAAAACGTCAGTTATATGACGTCTTGGGATGAGAACGGGCTGGGTGAATATGATCAGATTTGATCATGTAAAAGGTGATTCCTCTGGCATCAGCAGATCATATAGAATATGTCTATGGATGCTATTGCAATCAGTTTGGAGTATGTTATGGAAGCGAAATTACATTTTTGCAACACTTTCACTTCACTTCAATCATGATGTAACCTTCTGAAACTTTCAGCCATTGCTACTGTACCACCTTTCTGTTGATTGACGTGTGAAAAATCCTCCAGAGCTCTTGAGCGAAATCAGTTTTCAATTCATGATTCATCAGAGTGTCATTTAGAAATGAAGCCTTTTATAATTAAAAACACAAAACACACAATTAAAATTATTCAAATGCAGGTCTAGTTTGGTAAAAATGGATTTAATATGTTTTAAACTATGATAATTGTGTTTTCATGGAATAGCAAAATAAATTGGTGCATTTAATTTTGAATTTATTTAATCATACTTCGATGTAATTACTGCAGGGGCGTGAAGGCTGTTAGATGGATCTCTAGAGCAGGTCTCAGACTCTCTGAATGATTCTACATGTAACAAACTGAACCCACCTCGCCAGGTTGAAGACGTCGTCGATCAAACCGGCCCTGTTGCCCACCGAGATGATCTGCCGTGAGAGAACAGCGCAGACGTTTTCAAAACAGAAGGAAGTGATGAGGAGAATGAGGAAACAGAAGGGGGGAAGAAACACTTTGGATAAAACGTGAGGAGCCAGAAGGACTGACAGTTGTGGAAGAAAGGAATACCTTTGGGTTGCTCATCAGCTGTTGAATGAGAAGTCTCCAGTTGTGGAGGTCGTAGTTCACTCGGAAATATCCCGTTTGATTAATGTTGCCCAGCAACCACGTTTCGCCGTCCATGTGACCCACTCTGTGCCTCTCTATAAATACAGCAGTGAAAAAAACAGTAACTGACAGTAACTGCAGCTCTTATAAGCAGAAACATGCGGCGCTAAATGATGATGACTAGACGCTCACCGACAGATGTGGATATATTCAGATAACAGGACGTTAACAAACTAAATGTATATTAAGCAATTAAAAATATAAACCAGTCACTATAGTTGATATGGACTGATGTATTCTACCTGACAGTGAACTGGTTAGCTTTTTAGCATATCGAGTTGTGAGCACATTTATCGTCTTTGAAATGAACTCAGACCTTCACAGAAATATACACGAAGAGACGATGCATTCAGCATTTTGTATGCAACATCTAATCTATTGTGTTTGGACGTTCTCAACCTGTAATATCCCAGCCAGACCTTGTGCTTTTTCATGGCTAACAAATGCACTGGTTAAGTGCTTTCGAGCGCTCATGGACTCAATGGATTTGCAGTGTATCGTGATCCAGGAAGCATCCAAGCGTCAGCGGCCAGATTTCAAGAGTCATGCGGCGAGTTAATGCATATAAATGGGGTCTCTATGTTACTGTGTGTTTGCTTCAAGAGTCATCGTCTCCGGCTCGGTGTCATCTGCATTGTTGCCCTGCTGAGGGAAGGTGAGCAGATAATGGAGGCAGTTAAATGGTCTCATAATCAGGGGAAATTTCAGCTTTGAGCCACACGGATCGCTCGCAGAGCAAATTCAATTCCGGCTCGTGGAATTTGACTCGCTGTGGCTCCGTCTAAAGAAAATCCACCTCGTTCTCCCAAAGGAGAGGAATGTAATGGAATAAGATTGGATGTAATGATGGTGGACGTGTGGGTGCTGCAGCAGTGTGGGAATCACAGAAGAACAGCATTGAAGCGTTTAGTAAAAAAGATATTTACTTAAACACAGAGCTGAATTAGTCACATTTAATGAGGAAATCCAATTTAAAAAAACTTTTTATTTGGTATCTGTCACTGGCTGATGGGGATTTCATGGGGCAAGGACATTACACCATTTTGTTGATCGTGTCTAAAAAAGTCAGGGTGATATTAAACTGTCCTGATATTAGAATAATGTGACCCATAAGCTAATAAAGCACTTTGTATAATTGTACCTGTTTTATTGGTGATCCACATGATGGTCTCTGGTGATATGTGACTGGAGTTTCCCACTGCAAACGTCAGCGGTATCTGCCACTGGAAGCTGAAATGAGACAAAGAGAGAAATATTTTGATCTCAGGAGTTTAAATGTCACTGTCGGCCGCAGATACAAACTGTCTGACGCGCATAATCTGACACATGGACGCCCACGATTTAATGGGATTGTGGGATGCATTCGTGCAATATCCTCTCCGTCTCAACACTAGCAGGCAGAGTGACAAAATCAGGAGTATCAGATGATTGTGAAGCTCAAAGAAAACCCAGCAGTGTCAAAGCTCAAAGAAATCAGCTTTCATTCTTTCCCAGAGTGCTTTGCTTTCCATCTCAATCTCACTCACACACAGCTGTGTATCACTCGTCACCCGATCGCTGTCATGTTCTGTGTCGCCACCTCATTTTGATGTCGATTCATCTGTGGCTCTAAAGCTTTCATGTGCTATTGTGTGTGCTTGAACATGTCTAGGTATGAGAGCCTCTCCAGTCAAACTCTGTCCGACAGCTGTCACACTGGATGGCCGTCCCTCTTTCAGCCTGTCAAAATGTCTGACACACACGTGGACGAGTTCTGGTGTCTGCCAGCGTAAATTACCCCAGACAACAAGAGTGCAGCGTAGCTGACCCAAAGCAATAAATACTGTAACATTATGAGATCTAATGTAAGACGGAATCATTTGAACACGCTACAAATAAATATTTCAAATTCATTTAACAATTTCCACCCTTTCTTGGCTTTTTTAATAGGTTCACTGTGCACTGGGAAATTCGGATTTAATATTCTAGCTATTTAATGTGTTTTATGCAGAATTATGTAGCAAAGAAAGAAGAATGAGGAAAAATTACCAAATAAATGTCTTGTTAATGATTTTTGGATTTGTTCAAAGTAATTGAATCAACAGATTGTTAATAACACAAGAATATAGTATTTAGGGTATAAAACGTCCCTTCTGTGGAGGCTAAAGGTACAAAAATGGATCATAATTAATAGTTGGTAGGCTTTTTCATTCATTGACAAGATGGTCGATATGATTTTTTATCTTTTTTCATATGGTACAATCTTTGTTGAAGTGATGTACTGAACATTTATAACCTTAGATATTATGCAAACATATTACGGTCATAATCCCAACCTATGTTTTCAAGTCTTTTAAATATGATAAATGTGTAGTTCCAAAATTGTTCTATAGACATATACTGTAGACATGATAAGCCGTCTTAAATCTTGAGGCAACATGCTAAAAAAATCTCTGACATAGCAACAACCTGAGAGCCGTCACAGCAGCCTAGCACTGTGGCAGTGAACTTTACACAGGCACGCACCACATATTCCTCATAAATGTCAACATTTAGTCATTAAATATGAGAACGATTAAATATCCGTCTGGATTATTCAGGATGTCAGTCTTGGCTGTGGGGAGAGGGCTGGATCATTAAGGATTTGTGTTAGTTGGAAAACTGACAGGAATGGACAAAAATCCTTTTCAGGCTGCTGGTGACTCACCTTCATTCATTCAGGAAAGATGTTTTATGTTATTCAATGTGTCTTAATTATGTCTGAACAAGCCTCAATGAGGGTTTTGTGAAAAGACAGAAAGAAATCTTTGTTGTAAACAAAATGGAAACTCTACTTAAAGCCTTTATGTGCCTTATGTATAACTATAACCAAAGTTAAAATGCATTATAATATTATCAGATTCCTTAGTTCCTGAGATCGGTTGTTTGTCTGGTGTTTTAATGCATTATACTTTCTTTAGGCATTACATAATTATTAAAATGTATTATGACTGTGGTCACGTGCAATGCATTAAAATACTTTTAAAATGCATTATTAAAAAAGGTTTAATTAAAGTGTTACCAACAAGATGTTTAAAGGCTGTAAACAGCAGACACGGGAGATGCGGGGATGAAAGTTTGTATCGCAGAGGATATAACTATAACACAGTTGAGAAGACATTAGATGAGGATACATGAAGCCTGCTGGGAAACAGTATTTAAACGCATATGTTTATGAGGAGAGTATAGAGAGAGCTGATAACAATCCTTATGAATTCCAGAGATAATAGAAGCATCTGTGTGTGTGTGTTCAGATGAAATCACACAGATACATTTACATAAAACTGTGTTCATCAGTGGGATTGAACAAGAGAAGAAAGCAAAAGAAAATTAAAGTTCTCCACAGGCTGGTAATTTGGTGGCTCATGTTTGCTCATTTATGGAAGCGTCTGTTATCATCATCGTTATTTACATCCCTCAGGAACTTTGTGTTATGGCCCCGAGCTTTAGCTAAAGCACGAATGAAGAGTGCAGTCTCTGCAGCAGACGGGTAAAGTGTGTGAGATGATGAGACATGTGGGCATCATTTGATGTTTATGGAACAAACCTGTGTTTGTTATGTACAGATGTAGATATTATTCACTTGCTCTTAATGGACAATATTATATCAATGAGAGCGACATGAGAGGCAGTGCATTACAGTGATTTTATGGTCAGGAAGAGTTGTTATGCACACATGTGATGGCAGAAGCAGAATTAAAAAAGGTATCATTTTTGTAATAAATAATAATAGTGTACATTAAATATAATATGTGATATTTAGGACTTTTGACATGTTATGCCAATGCTAAACATTTACTGACACAATGATTGGGTGCTACATGGTTGGAATAAGGTGTTCAAAGTGGTTTCTATAGTTTGTTGTTGTTGTTGTTGGTAATCATTAAAAAAAACTTCTATAGATTAATAATTCAGGCAAATTATAATTAGCAACATATGACAGTGAAATGCCTGAGCCTTCAACACTATATCACCACTGTAAAAGAGTAACAGATGTGGTCTGGATGTTTCTCCATTTAAAATTCACTGTGATTTACACACTATCCTCTCTCTGCTCATGGGTTTTTAAGTCTCACTGTCTCTCTGTGCGGGTGTGATGATAATATATCAGGCTCTCTTCAGGGACCGCTGGCTTTCGGTCCATAATGAGTCACTGGGGGCTTTTTGTGGCTCAACATGTGTGATTCTGTAAATCCTAAAAACCCTTTTATCAAACACCAGCCGCACTGAAAAGAAGAAGAAATACAAGTGTCTTCAATTGAAACCTTCCATGGATGTCCACACAGGCTGGGGTTTGTGTTGAGCTTGAGCTGATGCTTTGAAGACTTGCTTTAGACTTTCAGTCAATCATCCAGCGACGGGTTGAAACCACTGGGACTGTGAGGAACATGAGGATGTTTTGCGGGATGGGTTGGAGAAGAAAGACTATTGTAACGGTGGCTTACCAAACCAGTATGGGTTTTCACTTAGGCTAGGTTTGATTTAAAATTATTCGGGCGCCAGACAAGATCAACTTGTCAGAAAAAAAACAATATATAATTATATCTCTCTGCTGGATAGCTCCAACCACTGTTACATAAAATAATAATAATAATAATAATAAACTGATGCTCACAATTCGATTTTCACAGAGTTTGTATTATTATTATTTTTTTTTTACACCTGACAAAACAAATGGATGTGCAGGGTATCGAGGAAAACTGTATATTTATACTTTTTTTGTGGGCAGATATATTTTAATTATTTTAGAAATTAAAGAAAATTAACCATTCGTTACTTTAATATTGTTGCTGTGGATTTTCCCTGCTGTGAAAGACACTTTAGATCTACAGTTTTTTTCTATTTTATTCAGCTGATCCATGTTCACGGTTAATGTTTCACTTTATTTCAGATGTTTTGCTCTGTTAAGTGTCTGTACTCGTTCCAGTGATGATTGCATTACTGCACTGTGTGACGTTTCCAAGTGTAAACCAACTGTAAACTGCCTAGTATTTCTGTGTTTTCTGCATTCTGAATTATTATAGTGAAACTGAGTTTTCGCTTATCTTCACTGTAACAGTGGTGCTTGACAGACTTATTGCCAGGTTTTTTGATGATATTCTCTCATTTTGGGTATCTGATCATCACAATGTTAACCTGAACCTCCAATAACAAGTTTTCAAGCAGTTTCACACCAACCTCACATCCTCAGACCTCGGTACTGTAAATAATTCACAGGAGTAACTGCATGTATCCAACACAGTCAAGCCTGCAATGGGAAAATTAATTTGTGCCTTCAAGCGCTAATAAGTTCTCAATGACATCACCTCAGTAAAAAATCTGTACTGTGAAAATCCAATCAGAAGTCAGGTAAGATACGAGTGTAAAGGTGTTAATGAAGCAACGTTTCAGCTCCAGACGTTTTACACTAGATCTGCAAACTCCTTTGATGATTTTAGATGAGGTGTGTTGAAGGACAGCGTCCCCATTTCAGTTATAAACTTCACTTTTCTAATATTTACATTTATGTCCACTTCTAATGACTTGTTCAATTTTACTAACTAAATACTGAGGTTTTATAATTGAGAGGAAATCTGTGACCTATTAGCTTACTGCTAATACGCTAATAACAAGCTGATGTAAACAATCAGATTAGCTGTAGCTGTAAGCTTCTGTGACAATTTCAAAGAAATATTTAGCATTAAATACAAATTACAAGATCTATACAAAACCCTTACTTTATAAACACTCGCAATGTTTAGTTATCTATTTTTATTATGCTAGCATGCTAGGCTTCCGCTTTAAATGCATTACTATAAACATGTTTTCATTGCTTTTACAAACTGAAGGACGAGTCAAAATGAATTACTAAGTAACAGATCAAATAGGTTATGATGTAAATACAGCTGGTGTTGTATTTAACCCAAAAATATTCATGTGGATTAGCATATCAAGTGTGTTGCTCTTTGCTAGCTGGATTATGAAGCTGCTTCAAGAATATCAAAGTGTCTCATAAAAGCCAGCATGTGTTACAACGGTGTGGAACAGCCATCGGCACTGATCCTCAACATCTCGTCTGCAAACCGGCGGGATTACTTCGACTTCCAAACAGATGGAAATGGACAAATACTCTAAATGTTTCGATCCAATTTGTTTTGTAATGCTACCCGAATCACACTGTTCCTTCATTGGCCAGAGGAGAACTGGCCCCCGACAGAGCCTGGGTTCTCCCAAGGTTTTTTTTCTTGGCGTTTAGCTTCCTTGCCAATGTCGCCTTGGCTTTTGGCTTGCTTAGTTGGGGACATTTAACATTCAACAATATTATTGATCTGTGTTGTATTATTTTCATGTTATCACTGTGAAGCTGCTTTGACACAATCTGTATTGTAAAAAGCGCTATATAAATAAAGATGACTTGACTTGACTTGGAAGAAATATATATATTTTCTGTAGAGTTTGGACATCTCCAGACAGACTCTGGACCCGAACTTTAATGAGATGGCAGTGGACATGAAACACACACAGAAGGAGTGTGAAATACATTCAAACTGACCTTCTCTGTTTTCTTTTTGTTGCAGGCAATGTTTCTGTCAGCACATTTTGCAAGGCTGGCTTAAAGCCTCAAGTGAGGTGTTACACTGCATTTACAAAGGTGCCAAATCCCCCTGCATTCTGGCAGGTTGTCTGGTACTCAGATGAACACCCGCCTGAGGGGCAAAACAGGAAAGAGATGCCCCCTACTCGCAACACAGCTTTGCTATTGATTCCTGGAGCAGCTCTGCTTCTGAACGCCTCCGCAGAAGACCGCAGCGCTCAGAAAACTCCTTCATGTAGGAGGAGACGCTCAAAGGAAGGTGGCTTTGTCTGCTCTGAACAAATGAACTCAAATTTCTACCTGTATCTTTCATATTTCTGACATTAAGATGGCTTGTTATGTAGATTTAGCCTAGCTGTTCAGAATGAAGATAAATCTGATGCTTTCATAATTCCAGAAATTATGCTTTTATCTCATTATAGTTATTATTATCCCCTATTTCTAACTAATAGATTCAACTTTTTACCACCATTAGTCAAAAAGCAACCACAATAATATATCCAATAGATTACAAGCTCAGGAGTTTTTTCTCATGTCCTGAAATTGCAGGTGTTTGACATTGATAGTTGAGAAATAAAATACAATTCTTGAGTCAATTCTAACAGTGTCTGATCCAAAACAAAAGGAGGATTTCTAAAACCGATTAGAGGCGGTATTGAATTATTCATCTCACACTAACAAAGAATTAAACTAATTTATCTGCCAGTGACACATGGAGTTTTCTGAGACAATGCAGACGGGTGCCAAACAGCATGCAGCGGTGACGGGTTAGCATGAATAGTAATAATAAATGAAATGCTCGGTTAATAACAG
This sequence comes from Cyprinella venusta, assembly GCA_038021265.1. Lineage (NCBI taxonomy): Eukaryota > Metazoa > Chordata > Actinopteri > Cypriniformes > Leuciscidae > Cyprinella > Cyprinella venusta. Next base: position 17,712,497 of record CM075885.1, read on the forward strand.
CTTGATAGCTTGTGTGCATGAACATGACGTGAGATCTAATTCATAAAAACGGTGTGCTACTCTTCTTGTCCTGCAGAAGAAAAAAAACCTGTCTAAAGTTAACAGGTCTTAGTTGAGTATAGCCAGTGAAAACTTTCAAACCATTGTAGGCTGGATTAAGCTGTTTCTTTTAGTTGGAGTGATAAAAGGCAGACAAGATGTGCTAAGCATTAAACTGTTCACATCCTTTGGATAAGTGAGGAAATCCTCTGGGTTTTCATGCTCTTGTGGGGCGCTAGGCTAGTCTTTATCTGTCTAGCTCTGCTTATAATCTCCATAAGGTCTATTCTTCTGTATTTCTTCCAAAATATCTTAAAGTTTAATCTTATTTTGAATCAAAATGGCTTCTTCTCTTCAGCTGCAGAACAACTGTAGGATCTTTTTCTCTCTGAGCTTGGTCTGATCACAGGAAACTCTCAGAGCATCACTGTGTGGGATTTTTACATTATTCAGCATTGCAGTGTTCAGCAAACATACAGGCCTCTGCGTATTATGGTGGATTTCCTGAACTAATATATCAGCTCACGGAGAATCAGAGGTTTGTTGATTGATAGGGTTTCATTTTCATGGAACAACCTGTCGCATTCGACATATAGCACATTTGACATATAGCACATTTGTCATATAGCACATTTGACATATATCACACTACCTTTTGTTGAACAGCTCAGGATTCTGGATCTTGGCGTCCATGTCATAGACAAAGTGCTCTTGGGAGATGGTGACACTATTGTCAAGACTGTCGTTCTTGCTGATGGTGACGACAGGGTAGCCCATCTGCAGGGTCCAGCGGTCCATGACCTGTGTGATGTTGATATCCTTTCCCTCCCGCTGCATGGCCTGTGACACAAAATACCATAGATCAAGCATTGAAGGGTATGTAATGGCGAGTAGAACGTGAAATAGATGTGTCAGATAGTGTCAGTTGAGTGGAAGTGAGTTGTGTTGGTGGGCTTTAGGGCTTAGGGACCACCTATTAATTAATTTAGATTTGATGGGTTCTTATGCACATATTTGGAATGATTAAGGTTTTCTTTGTCTTGCAAAACTAAAACCCATTCAGAGCTTTTAATTAAAAATTCTCACTGAATAGAAAGGTGATTAAAATTCGCTGTTCTTTTACATCGCACACGGAAGAACATTACAAGGAAATGACAAGTTATCTAACCTCTCTATACAAGAGAGATGCTTGTAAAGTCATCTATAACTATGAGTCTGATTTCTTCAGAGGAAGCTTCTCTTATTTTATACGAGTACAACATAAAATTGGATCTCATGGCTCATTAATGAGGAAAGCTTGTAATGTGACTACATTTTGTCCATGGGGGAAATATACTAGTTATTCTTTGGGGGAAAAAAATGCTGCTATAAATAGCTTAGCATAGTGGCAGGTTTCTTAATGAACTGATATATAAAAGTTTCTTAATGAACTGATATATAAAACGCTTCCTTTTACAGTACAGTACTTACAGTGTAGTTACCTAGGAAGTACTGGCTAATATGAGGTAAGAACATGGAACAGGGGTAGGTTTAGGGGTAGATTCAGGGTTAGTACTAGTTATTACCCAGTAATTGTAGTTACTAAAATAAGTACATAGTATTTACATGGGTAACTAGACTGTAAAAGGAAGCGTTACCAAAGTTTTCCTGTATGAACCGGCAGTCATCGGCCCGAGACCCACTTGGAACAGGGCAAGTGGAACTATTTGGATTGGTGCCGTGACCCGGATGGGACAGGGGTTAGACCGGGATCAGCTAGTAAGAGCTTTGCAGGTAAACGTCACTCCCCTGCTCTCAAGAGTTTTGCTTGAGGCTGCTGTCCATAACGTCCTTGTTAGCGGGCCCATGTGTCATATTCCAGATGGTAACTAACCTTGTTGAATTTCTTGGAACAGTGCAAGTAGAACCATTCACATTGGTAGCATGAACCGGATACAAATGAGATTCAGGGGGGAGAGTGTAACAGATACTGTAATAAGTGCTATGCAAGTAAACTCACTCCCTTGACCTAGCGACTGATGCTAAGTCTGTGGGCTTTAGCATTGTTAGCCTTGTTAACATGCCCACGTCCGGAACCGGATGCACTAAAGTTAAACTCTACTGGAAACAACCAAGTTGAGTTTCCCGTGTGCTCTATATGAGGAGTACTTATGTATCACTTTCAATGTAAAGTCAGTATTTTGAGGTTTTATTTCAGTCCTGATGCATCCGCAGTAGACTAGATTTTGGATCAGAGTGAATGTCATTGGCTCTGCAGATGTCTCCAATCATTTCCATTCATGGCATCCTAAAGAGGTGCAGAATTTCATACTCACTGGAGCCAATCAGTAATTGTGTATGAAATTGGTTGTAACCGTTGGAGTGTTTCTGCAGCAGCACTGAGTCAGTGTGTTGTGGAGACCCATGGGACTGGAAGAGAAATGTGGCAGCAGAAACAAAGTGCTCTGTCAGGCTCTCTTGCATTCTGCAAACTTCAGCTTGACTAGATCCGTTGAGCATGTAAACTTCCCTTCTCTAGTGAAACTGGGACCCTCTTGCTTATGGCAATTGATTATGACCATTGTGAGTATTATATCTTCATGTCAAGGATATTTTACAGAAAATGTTACGTGAAACCGGACAACTTCTCACATCTGTCGATGACTCACAGTTTGTTTGCCATGTGAAGAAGTGGCTCTGCAGGGGCTGATGTTCCTACATTATGATTCATTTTCTGTAGGACGCTTTCAAGAAGCTATTGTACCTTTCTTTGCCCTGGTGAAAATGATTAAAGGAAGTGTAGGCAGGTCCGGCATGGGTCCTGAGCTCGACAAAGTGCTTTGTGGGCGCTTAGCACTGCCAGATTATTGCAGCAAATTGGATTTCATGAATAGCTAATGAACACAGCGCATATCAGTATTCATTAGATGATGGGCTGTCACGGACTGTTAATGTAGCTAAATTCGTCAGTGCCTCACAAACACGGTCACTGAGAGGATACGAGGGTCCTGGTGACATGAATTCACCTTTAAATCCTTTCTGTTCAGAAAGAGAAAATGAAGAAGCGGGCGCCCATCAGCCGACACTCAGGAGAGTGATGTGAATGACAAAACGTTTCAACGACACTGATAGCTGCTAAATGTCCTGCTGTTCCATTACAAACTATAATAACTTTGAGATTATGCTCAAATTTGGCTCAAAATGAGGATGTATTCTTTATTTTCTTTCATTATTATATTTGTATAGCACAATTCATTGCAAAGGCATCGTCCTCAAGCTTTCTTGTTCCTGTCAATATCCTGGCAGCCGCATTTTGGACTCCCTGCAGATGCACCAATGCTGCCTGGCTAACTCCTGTGTAAAGACTATTACAATAAAAGTGTGTGACAAAAAATAAATGGAAAGATAATTGAAATTGTTTTGTTAAAATTTAATTTAATGTCATTTAATAGAAGCTGTGCATTAGGATTAGAATAGCAGCATTAGTTGTGCCAGTAATTAAACTGAAGGAGTTATGAGAAATGAAGTCTGACAGTAATGGTTGCTAAAAAAAGTAGTAAAAAATATGGAGAAATTGAAGCAGCGAATTTCAGGAAACATACATGTCAGTGTTTTTGTCAGGAGGAGGGCAGTCTTGCTAAACCCAATAAATGCTGTATTTTTGAGACCTGAGTGACGCACCTAAATCTGTGAATTTTCTTTCAACAGTGGATCATTTTTAGATTTTCCTTGGGTTATTCTTGGCTACACCTGAGCTGAAGGGCAGATGCTCATGTTTAATCTGAGAGACTCATCAGGCTCGTCAGCAATTATGTGACACTTCACTAATCTGGTCTGATAAGATTCGAGTAATTTATAAGTTAATTAAAACCACCAGAATCAGCATCAGCGAGACTTCATAGTCAGTATCTGTGAACATTTGCATTTAGCAAGATTTCTGGTTCAATATGTGACCCTCCCCTGTGGAAAACTTTTCATATTCATAACCTCAAGTTTAAAAGCAAGAATATCAAACACAACCCATGCAGCCTGTGCATCAAACTCCTTCCAATTTCCATAAAACCCTTATGTGTTGATGTGAGTAGGTGGTGTATTGGCATGAATTGTGAGCCACTGATGATGTGCAGTTATATAATGGCCTCTGACCTACATGTCTATGCAACGCATGAATCTCTTAACACCTGCAGGAGATGCACTGGGTAAATTTAAGTAGGTTGAACACAGAATTTGACTCGTCAGCTCGCTGCTCACTGACCCCATCGATGATTCCCACTCGTGGATGGAGGTCTCACACCCAGAAGATGCTTAAGATCTTACCTCTGAGAATTTGTCCCACAAGTCACCTCGCGCCGCGTTCCCATACATGTGCGTCATCAAGTAATCCTGCAAACAGACAGAGACGGAGATCAATATTGGACGAGGAATAAATTGGACTTGGACAGGAACGGTGAACTTGGGAAACGAAATAAGCCAAAACAATAACATTACTAATCTGCTCAATTCAAGCTGAACATATGCAAATTAGCAGCAGATGTTTGGGTGTGATTGGCTGTCAGTTCAAGGGAAGACCATAAGGAGGCCAATTAGAGGCTGATTATGTTGTTCAAGTCGATGCTGCATCAGATTGTCACAAAATGAGAAAAATACAAATCAGCAACACAATTTTACAAGAGTTTCTTTCAAGACAATGCTTAAGTTATCCATATTAAAATAAACACCATGGGTTATGAAAAAAACAATGGGGGAAAATCATTAACTCATTCAGTAACTACAAACTTAAATACTCAAAGAGGTACTATGACGAAATCTGAATCATATTCCCACAAAAAATAGTAAATATATTTACATGATACCCAATGTACAACTTGCTATTACCTAAATTTAGCATGGTACTTTTTTAAGTGAACATTTATAAATGCGTAATACGTAAAAAGTGAGCTTTGAGAAGAAAATAAGCACCTCACCATATGTCAGCAAAGTAAGTACTTAGTTACAACATCAATCAGACAAATGTGCAAAGTGGATGCAATGTCTGTAATGTTGTATATTACTGAAGCTAAGACACTGGTGGGTGTTCATTTCACTGCTAAAAGACTTCAATACGTTAAACCGAGACAGAGCTTGTGCGAAACGCTACATTATCAGTGTGTCTGTTCTGCCCTGCAGTCTCAGTCATACAGGTGGTGGGCGACATGAAGAAGGACTCTGATCCGCGAGAGCACATTTACATTCATCTGATAAGAACATCTGGTGGGAAGCCTTTTCCCTGCTGTGTGAGATTCATCGATAACTCTCAAGTGACCGTGAGCGATAAACCCGTCAACTGTAATCCTCTTCCTGTAGCTGGATTCAAGAGAACATGCTGACATAAAATAGCATGTTCTCTGTTAATGGGGTATGTGACATACAGTACAATGGGCTGATTTTGAACTTCCTTTATACAAGTTTAAAGGGATAATTCTCTCATTTTCCACACTTCCGGGGAATACAGTCTTGTGTTCTGAAGTCATACGAGAGCTTTATGTGGTGAAAAGACCAAGTCAGATTTACACAGTTAAATGCCAGCACTTAATATTGTTAAATGCACTCAATACTATTGGCTTTTGAGTGTGTTGTGATGCACCAGGTTTGAAAGACTCAATGAGATCTTAGTGAAGATTTAATGTGGATAATCAAAGACTATGGATTTGGAATGACTTGAGCGTAAGCAGATTTTATTTTAGGGTGCACTTGTCCTTTAATAATGTAATTATTTTAGACTTTATTTTATGAATCGAATCAAAGGGGACACTTGCTGAAATGTGGACAGGCGTCATGCTGAGAGGTTTGAGGAAATTGCATTGGGATCCTGAAAGCGTGACCCAGTCTAGCTGGCCTCCATCGCTCTACATGCTCTGCTGAGCTCTCAGAGAGACTGGGATTTGAGTCTGGAGCAGAACCAGATTCATGTTACCATCCTGATGATTTTATTTGAAACCAGTGCAATAAATAAATGAATATAGAATAAATGATATAGAAGCCAATTTTAATTTATTGAACTAAAATAATAAAATGCATGGAAAACTGCACCTCTTGTTGAAGAAACTGCGTCATAACTTGAAACAAAAGAATGCAACTAGATAGAGAAAATAATATTTTTATTGTAAATATAAAAGTTTTGTAATTTAAAATGAATACAACTACAGTATATAGAAATATCTATATAATCTATTTAACTGTTTTTTTTGTGTGCCTTAAATGAGTCTTTTTGAGATTGTATGCTATTTGACCGTTGTCCCTGCATTCGGCAGGTATAAATTGGCTGCTGAATGAGATTTTTGCAGTATGAAATACCCACTCTGTTAATTTGCATACATTTGGGTAGCAGTGTGGGACCACCCAGAGCCATTTTATGTTTGTGATGACATTTTCCAGTCTGCTTGGCCTATAATAGTGTTTATTTGAATGACAGTGTTGCTACCCACCACCGTTAAATGACCAAAAATCTCTTTTATAGAAACAGGAAAGAAAGAATAACATTCAGTGAAATCATAGTGAATCGCATTAACAACTGTCTGTCTATACATAGGAAATTACACGTATACATAGTATAAATTATTTAAAAAAATTATAGTCTTTAATGGCTTGTATGATATATATATATATATATATATATATATATATATATATATATATATATATATATATATATATATATATATACATATTATGTTACTTATTAAAAATTATTTTATCTTTAAGTTATTTATTAGCCATGCAGCATAATGCTGGGAAAGCCTTTATGTTGGGAGTGTATTGTGATGCCGAAATGTTCATCTAGTTAGACAGCTAGGATCATATCTAAAGACACACTTCATAACTCAACAGATTCCAGTGGGATGGTTGAGTGTGTAATTAACTTGATTTAATTAGCAAAGGCTAGTTACTCTTCTGACACTCTTCAGGACAGAATAATATCCCGAACGTCCCTTCATCAGATATTATAACCACATTCAGTTATGGTTCCTCATTCGGCAAAGCCAAATTACTAAGGGAGACAAAAGATTGATCGCTTTCGATATGTAAATCCCCCCGAGCTAAAACACAAGTTTTCTGTGAGAGCCTTCACCACAACAGTCAAAGCAGATCATAAATAATTCATTACTCATCCTTCTAAATGAGTTCCCTCAAAAGTAATACAAGAAGAAATATGTCTACAATTTTCCTGCATATGAAAGTCATTTTGAGGCAATGGGGGTAGATTGTTGTCTGAGGTGTTGTGTTTACCTGGTCTTCCCATCAATCACACAGACACAGAGAGACTGAAAGTTCCCATAAGAGAGAGAGACAGAAAACAGCAATAATGAGGCGGAACCGCCACGCCAGAAGGGGCTGCTGGGAGAAGAAGAGGAAGATGGGAAAAATGGATCTTCTCTGTGTTCAAGAATGTTGGGAAATTGAATCGAGGAGTATCTGCCTATTTCATGTTCAGAAAGAATTATTAGCCCACAATATCCCCAGGGATCTGATGGACTGTCATTCTCCAAGTCAGGATCCCGTTGAGAGCGAAAAACAGGACTATGAAGCACTGAATCCAGGGAAGAAGCTTCCCGCTGTTCCAAACCACATCCAGAGGATGAAGATGGACTGTGACATGCTGAAGTTTATTTCTCCAGGGCAGTAGTGCACTTGTCCTCTGCTATTCACAGGTCAAGCATTTCACATGAATATTTCCTACATCCCATAATATGATCCATCTGAAAGTGCCTTTAAAAGCGATGGGCAGTGTGTGTGTGTAAATGAGACGGGAACGCTTCATCACTCCAGCAGCTGTATGAGCCTGAGAACCATTCAGACTTCATTTATGACTCCCACTTTTCTTTTATAAGAGACATTCATCCGCCCGCCCGCCCATCCACCATTTACCAATAAAGACGCCCTCATCCTCACAGTCAGAGAGAGAGAGAGAGAGTGAGAAAGAGGGGGGGATGTTTAATGTCAGTCTGCTGCTTCAATTATGCAGAGACACGAGGAGGAGAAGAAATGCCACACAGAGAAAAAGAGAGACACTGAGAGAATGAAATGAGCTTCAGTGAACAGAGAAACACAGACAGCAGATGAGAGAGGAGAGATGGATCCCGGGAGACTTATACAGTATATACACACTTATAGGCCGAGCAGACTGGAAAATGTCATCGCAAACATAAAATTGCTCTCGGTGGTCCCTCAATGCTATGCAAATGTATGCAAATGAGCAGAGTGGGTATTTCATACTGCAAAAATCTCATTCAGCAGCCAATTTATACCTGCCGAATGCAGGGACAATGGTCAAATTAAGCACAATTCGATGATTTTATTGTGTTCCAATTATTTTATAAAATTTAAAAAAATGCCATAAAGAAAGACAAAGATATTTTCCAGATATGCCCATCATGTCACTGAATTACTGATTAACCAAGATTTAGACAGAATTGATTCCCATATTTTCTTGCTTTTGCGCTAACTAGAATATTGATGTTGCTAATAAAACCACAGGTAGTAGATAGTGGACAAAAGCAAACACAGTAATTACCATTTAAAGCCAGTCCAAGATATGTAAACATGTGTGCATTAGACACATAAGTCTACAGGTCAGATGTGTGTTTGTGTTGTGATATAAAGCGTGTATGTGCAGCTGTTACATCTATCAATGGAGCATTAAATCTGCTCTGCAGAAAACATGACCTGATTGTGCTTTCAACAACTAAACCACAACGTCAAAAATAACCCAGAAAAAGCTCTGAAACTGACAGCATCTCAGTCATGAAGAAATGAAATGAGAAGTTTCTGATGTTTTGAAAAGTGAATTTTTTGGATTGAGAAAGTGAGAAATCTGAATGTGAGTCTTACACCTCTGAAACTCACATGTCAGGAAGAATGTTTTGCATTTAACACTCATTCGGTAACAGATTTACTCTCACTGGAGTCAAACCTGCAGCCTGTTTGCTCACGGCCAAATCCTTTAACCACCCTTTCAGGATGTAGTTTCATGTAGAAGCCAAATGGTGTCCAAAACAACAATGAATACTGTCTAATACAACAAGAGAGCTAGCTGCTATTCACTCCTGAGGGGACTAAACTGGAAGACGGGATGCGGGAAGAGCTTTACAGAAGGTGAACATGTGACTAAAAACTCTGTTCATCAACATCGACACAATACCAGACACTTGTGCTTTAACACAATTGATGTGTTTCATCAGATCTTGACCAAGACATGACTGTAAACTGCTTTAACACAGAGAAACTTGAAATTAATTTCTGTCTCGAACGTGTTTAATCGCTTGCCTGATTGTGTCACTTTTACCTCAAGCTTGATAGAAGCGCGAGACATAAAAAAAAACAAGCTGTTGTAGCTCTAAAGATAAGAAGCGCATGTAAACCGACACGCTTGAATAATCTCACAAACACTTGTAGCAAAAACATGCGTGGCTCTCAGAAGACCTGAAGAGGAATGAGAAATGAACATTTGTTGTGATGGTTTTAAATGGTGAGAATTTGAAAAAAAAAAAAAAAAAAAGATGTTAATTGAAAAGTTTTGGATTTTTGTCACAATCCTGTTATGATGCTGTATAATTCATACATAGACACATTAGGAGTAAAAACATACATGAGTGTGAAATTGTTTCTGACCACAAAGGGAAAAGATGAAAGAAAAACTACCGACTCACATTGAGGCCTCTCTGGAATAGCGTCTGTCCCATGACGTTCGCCAGCATCCGGATCAGAGCGGCTCCCTGCGGACACACAGTAAACACACGCAGTAAACGGACTGCTTATTTACACATATACAAAACCCAACAAAATATACATCCTTTTCAGCGTTTTGAACAGCATATCTGACATGCCATATATTACAACAGAAAATAATTTAAAGAATGTACATGAATCCAATTATAATGGAAGTCAATGGGGCAACATATTCTGTAGGGTTTAAACTCTGAAATGTGTTATCTGAACAGGACAGTTGTAAAAATTAAAATGTTCAAGGAGGATGAGCTTCTGGTTATGCAGAAAATGTTTAACATTATTTAAAATCAGTTCAGTTATTATGGAACTGTTCAATTTCTAGCATGTCTGGTTCATCTAAACAAGGACTCCATGACACTCGTCCTGCTGTTTTCTGCTGTTTTATGAGTCGGTATCTTTTTTGATTTGAGTGGCTTTGACATGCTCATTTGACAGCATCTAATTCCCCTCCCTTCTACAATCTGTGTGATGAGTGTCACTTCCTGTTAGCGCTGGGGACTGGTGGGATGTTGTGGGATATCTGAGTCTATAGAGTGCGGGGAGGAAGTGATGAGGGGCGGTCGGGTGTCAGTGTGACTGACAGAGTTCATAACCCAACAGAACCTGTGGGGAAACCGGGGCAAGAGCCAATCACAAACCAGCCCTGAGCTGATTGACAGCTGGAGGGAGAGTTGACACAGAATATGAAATCTTCAGTGGATGGAAGATTCTGTCTGCGTCTGAACTCTGATAGAGGACAAAGATATTTCTGTCCTGCTCTTTGTGTCTTTAATGGCTTTCAGATGTTCAAACGAGAGGATATATTTGGGCGCTGGAGTTTTTTTGTTTTTTTTAGAGTAAAGTGTGTTCCAGTGAGAAAGAGGTAATTAAAGGGTCATGAAACCCCCCTCTTTCAGCTCAAGTCTAGCTCAAAATCTTTTTGAAAAATGCAACTGAAATGGGCGTGGCTAGCTGTGAGAGGAAGGGAGGGAGTGGGTGTTGTATGACCATAACTGTCACTGTCACATGCATTTCGACTGTCACTAAAAAGCAATGGTAAAACGTGAGGAAATGCTAGATTTGTATATAGCTGTCAAAGTTAAAGTCTTATGAAGTACACTGACACTTTATTATAGTCCTTTCAAAAGTAACTGAATGTCCTGCTACAAATATTAGCCCACAGTAATCGTAATTCTAATTAAAACATATTAATGTAGGCTACATAATTATAATGTCAGTATAAATATATATAGTGGTTTATATAGACACTATAAATACATTTCAGAAAAAAAAAATTAATTTTCCGCTTAAAAAAATCGTTCCGTGCATAGTTATAGACAGTAAAAGAAAGTGCAGTCTACACGGCCTCTGAAAAACACATAATAAATGACTTCTCATTTTAGACACACACACACACCAGCGCAGACACACCTTTGAAGGGATAGAAAGTCCTCGGGATACCGCATCACTCGCAAGACGCAACTTGGATTAGCTTGTCAACAAGGCAAAGTCCATCATTCTCCACTTGTCGAGCTCTCTCGCGAAAATGTTTAGCCGTGTCCGTGTTTGATGGCAAACCAACCGTCTAGCCCTGGCAGCATCGCGGGGAACATATTCAACGCACTTGGACTTTGCACCATGAAAACAAGTAGTTTGCGTCCCATGATTGCCTCTCTCATCAAACGTTATTACGCGATATCACAGTTTGTCATGTCTGTCGTTGGAAAGATCCACGTGGGGTCATGAATAATTAAGAGGCCGTGTCTTCTCATAGGATAAGACCGATGAGTCATCAAGGCACTATGTAGGGCTCTGCCGCGTCACCCGCTACAATGAAGATTTTAAACCCGGAAGACGAAAAAAGCGGAAAAAAACTCAAATTTAACCATTTTAACCTTATTATTAAATCTAACAGATGCTAACATTGTCTTCAATGGTGTTCAATACACATACCTCTGTTATAATCTCAGAAAATTTGGTTTGGGGTTTCATGACTCTTTAAATAGATGTTGTCTGGTCTGAGATGAAATGTTTATTATGCCACTAAAGTCCCCAGAGCACACAAAAACTCTCAGTGTAACAGTTTCTGTCCTCGACTTACTAAAAAACAAGCTTTTAATTAAACTGCTTTTCTTGCGTATATGTGAAGAGGCTTATAACAGCGTGACTCCATTTACAATTCACAAAGATTAACTGAGATTTCTTTAGCTGGGAGAGAAGCTGGGACAAAACTGAGGTGCTTGGACTCAATAAAGATAAAGTCGTGAAGTCCGCACATAAATAAATGACTGATTTAGACCAACAATACTATTGTTTTACAAAGTCGTTACTCCACTTACTGTTTTGCCGAATAAAAAAATGTGTTCGCTTCATGTTGTATAGTATAAATCAGTTTTAAATTCAGTTCAGCTCAATATTAATGATGAAGCCTGTAGGAGTTTCTCTAACCTTCTTATATGCGATCCAGTCAAACACTCTGTCGATGTCTGTGGCTTCAAACACTTCCTGAGAGATCGGATGAGAACTGGCCAAACCGTCCAATAACATCACCTCATGAAGAACATCAGTCAGAAACCTCTGCTTCTCCTGTGGACGAGAGACTTTATTCATGTTTTACAGTATCAAACACATAAACACGTCTCATAAAAACGTCTGTTTTATTTCCAAAAGTAGAAATAACTTTGAGCAGCTCTATGAATGAACTTAGAAAATCTCTCAAGACTGAAGACTTTATTCATGCAGAAGCTTCTATAATTCACTCTGATGAACCTTCACCGTCGCCACACGTGTGTGTGTGTGTGTTTTGCAGGGGTCTTGCTGTCTCTATACTTTGATCAAATGTCTCCCTGTAGGATTCACTATAAAGAGAGGTAGAAGTTTTGGGTCAGATGAAAAAGACCCTCATCATTCACTGAGTCACGATCTCAATTGCAGAGAGTTGTTCAGCAGCACTTTGAGGAAGATGTTACTCTGATCACAGATTATTTCCATTGTTTAAGGACGTCTAATTTTTAACTGCTTAAAAAAAATGTAACATACTGAGAAATTACACCACAAGGAATAAACTAATAATCACTTCACTTGCTCCATTTTTGTAGATCAACTTCTACTTCCAAAAGATGTTCTGCTAAACTAAACACAAACACAACACACTATTTTCCTGTTACTCATTTAAAAGTGGTGGTTTGCCAGTTACCGTACATTAAAATGTATGAAATATGAATCACATGAATTATAAATGAAAGCATTACACAGCAGGTTCATTTTCTAAACATCTTCATAATGGGCCTTCTGGCAAAATGTCTGCGCTGAGTGACTGAATTCAAAGCTTTTGACTTTTAAGAAAACTATTTTATTATTATTATGTTTACATGTATTAATTAAAAGTGAGTGACTAAGAGAAAGTCACCAAACTATCAGCTGTTATAAACACGTCTCGTTTTGATCCTCTGAATGTTTTATTATACCTTTAATCATTGTCATTATGCATAACTTTTGCCCATTAAAGTTTTTGGCAGCTTGATTAAAAATCACGTTGAAGACATTAATCCAAGAAAGCGAGATATTTTAATCAAGGGATTTGAGCTCCAACAAACAACGTGTGGAAATAAGTCCAGAAACAAATAATCATCAAAACCCGTCATAGTTTTTTGTCAAAATAATGAGGCATATTCTAATAACCCAGTGATTCCTGGTTTCATGTATTTAAACCACAATCACAATCTCATATTCTGATGTTAAAATCAGATTAATGAAATGACACGAGACATACAGACAATCAATACAAATCAATACAGAGAATATTTATCTGAGCACCAAACTAAGATTGACGTATGATTGTTGGGTGACGTTTTATCATATGTGTAGATATTATAAGTCTATCTTGCATGGCTTTCATACGATCTTTTTCTTTTTAAGCAACTAATGAAGGGTGAAACTTCCTACAATAGAATGACATCTGAGGTATAATTATCTGTAGATATGCGCGTCATAAAAACTGAAACATGCTTTGCTTAATGGACTGCTGTAATAATTTATCCTTCATTTTTAACTTCAGAGAGAAGATCTTAGAGAAAGTGCTACTTTTTGAAATCAGTGTCCTAATTTCTCAGGCTATTTATATCATCACTTAAGTGGTCTTGTAGAAGAGAACAGCACGTGTTTCATGTCTTTACTTTCAGTATTTCACTTTAAAGTCCAGACTATAAACTTTCAGGTCAATGTAAATACTGTATATAATTGATATATGCAAATGGCCCTTCATGTTCAGTCCTAACATACATTATGGTGACTGTGAATAGTCTCTCACAGAAAGAGAACAGCTGGTGATGTGGAGTTAATTTTATGTGAGTCACGTAGTGGGCAATATAAAATGAGTGCAATGAGAAGAGCTTCCATCTGGCCCATATGTGCTCTCAACAAGGTGTTTACGTCCAATGATTCTTCATTTAGATGCTGCTTATTAGCGTCTCAACATTATAACCTGAAGTTTCTCACTGAACAAACACTTTAAGGCCAAAGATCAGCACTGATGCCAGGCATTCAGGTAAGCAGCTTTGGAGCAATGCATGATGGGTAACTAAACCTCACTGAGAGCTTCTCTCTGACAGATGCGAGTAAGAGGATGAAAGCCAACAGTCCAGTATTGTGAGCAGTTTAAGGGACCAGCTGTTTTAATGACCTGTTATGGACTCTTGTCAAATTTACTCCCACATTTCTCAGTCCGTTTGTGAGTTTTCACTTCTGGTTTAGACTCTTGAAATGTGTAATTTTAACCAAATTGTGGTAGGGAAAATCTTACAGTCATCCTATCAGGGCGCTGAAGTGTTTCCATCAAAACTTATCGGCTGAGAAAGAAGAAATTGCTCCCTGAAATGATTTTCCCTAAATGATCTGCTTGGCCGATGCTCCATAACCAAGGTTGAGCAGAGAGGTATGAAATACTGGGACAGATGGGATGGGAAGGTCGTTATGAGAATGAAAATGAGTGTATGAGCAGAAATCACACAAGTATTAAACAAGGATGTGATGCTGACATACAGTATATCTTACTCAAATTAGATAAATAATTTATCATTTTAAATAAACAAAATCCGAATGTAATAAACTATTGGTATTAAATGTCAACAGGAGCTAAATGTATTGCTTTAGATGCCTTCAGCATTTACTCTTAGCATATGTCCAGTCTAAGACATGTCAGGTCTTGTGATGAACACACAATGATCTTTACACTAGCTCTTAATAAAACTGAACACAGTCAGTGAATCATAATGAGCAGAAGATCCAAACTTAATCAGACTGCTAATTCACAGTAAAGAAAGAGCTAACAGGGAACTTCCTCAGAAATTCCCCAACGTTCTGCCAATTTTCTTTCAAAGTTATGAAACATTCTTCCAGTAGGCCTAAGGTTAATAGTAAGTTTTATCAAACACTCTCAGAAAAAAGGTACAAAAGCTGTCACTGGGGCTGTACCTTTTCAAAAGGTGAACTTTTGACCATTTCAGGAGCTAATATGCAAATTTTAAGTGCTAATATGTACATTTTAGGTGCTAATAAGTAAATTTTAGGTGTTGATATGTACATTTTAGGTGTTAATATGTACATTTTATGTGCTTATATGTCTATTTTAGGTGCTACATTTTAGGTGTTGATATGTACATTTCAGGAGCTATTATGTCCATTTTAGGTTCTAATATGTACATTTTAGAGTTAATATGTACATTTTAGGTGCTAAAATGTACCACTAAGGTACCAATATGAAGCGTTTGGGTACAAAAGTGTACCTTTTGAAAAGGTACAGTCCGAGTGACAGCTTTTGTACCTTTTTTCTGAGAGTGAAGTTATCTGGTCTTTACAGTAATAATGTGCATCACAATAGCAACATTACATAGACATAGACCTAAAATATATTAATATTCAGATCCTAATGAATAAAAGGGCCTTCAGAAGAACTGCAGGACTGCATCATTCTTCAAAAAGAAGGATTTTTAGGGACAGAAGGTGTATGTCCTGTTCGTGATTCGGGACATTCTCATAAAAGATGAATAAAGTTCAGTTGAAGAAGAAGTGTTTGAAGGTGTCTGACTTCCTCCTGGTGCTCACAAACACTCCTGGATTTATTTATCATCCTGTAATACAGGAATATCATGATATGATTGTGTGGGAAAATAGCCTCATTGGCTGTTATACAACAATTCAGATCATCACTGAACATATTAACTCCTGTGAGACAGTGAGCATTGTCAACTGAAGCCAGGCTTTGTCTTTTTTCCCAACGTGAACCCATCTGGATGGGGAAATGGATGTGGATGAATCATTAGACCATGAAACTTTTTTTACATTGCACTTTATTTATAGAGGTTTGGATTTGCTCTGGTTGATGTATGCCGGCCTTACAATTGCAGTGTTTCTTCAATGGCAGCTTTGGCACAAACTCCAGCTCTGTGAAGCTCCACAGTAAATTAGCAGTTTTTGAGGTGAGGTGTGGCCCTAATGTAGTTTGTCTTTTCCCACTGAATAATTTTAGTAAATTTAAAAATAACTAGCACAGGTAAGAATGTTTAAACGTGTTGTTTAGAGTGCATTAAGATCAAGCTCCCCAATCTGTCTTTGGCACTGCTAATTTTATTTCACAGCTCTCTTGCTGATAATTGATCGAACATCTGGAAGAGACTACATATAGACTAAAGTTTCATTAAAACAGCAACATATGATGGCATAATCACTGGTTGCTGTGGCAATGCAGCAGGACTGAAAAATAAAGACATGATAATAGAGCTCAACACCATTAAAATATGATTCTTTCTGCACATGAAGTCAAACTCAAACTGTGTTTATAATAACCATTGAAACAGTTGGAACATTATGTTCTTTACAAGCGGATAATGCCTCCATTTGGCCTGCTAATTTTAAATTTCATTTGGTTCAGCGGTGGAATTGAATGTCCCAATTGTATAGTGTGTAGTTGGGAAGAATTCGTTTTTGTACTTTTTGTGTTGCTTGGAATGAATTGCCAGATTATTTAAAACAATTACAAGAGGCATGATCCTTTAGAAGAGAAGTTAAAAAATGGCTTTCCAATTAAGAACCCATATGAATTTAGAGATGTTTGTTTTTGATTTTATTCCCACTCGATCTGTTTCGTCCATTTTATGCATATGGGACCAAAATGGAAATAAGCCTGTGGCTTTTTTCTGTATTTAATTCATGACAATTTGTCTGGAAATGTATATGAATTGCCTTTGGCATGATTGTATTTGTTTAAGATCATTCTTGAATAAATCAAATCAAATCAAATAATTCACTACTGACTCTAAGATCGAATACACCCTGGCATCTATATGGCTCAGTAAAACCCAATTCTGATTCTAACTAAAACTTTTTAGTTAACTTCACTTAATGTCTTAATTATAAACATCTAGTAATCTGTACTATCCACATACTATTGTATGTTCACTCAGAAAACCCAAGTTAAGATGAATTTTTGTATTCATTAGTCATCTTGACTGTTGTTGCGAACACTTATATCCTAAACACCTTGTGAAACTTTTAATTGAGTTTATGTAATCCCTCTATATTTGTGACAATCTTGTAATTGGTTATGCTTGAGTTACATAGACTTAAACACTCAGCGTGCAAATCACAACAATGGTAACAATTACAATTATCAAGTACTCTCTACAGTTATGTTTTAGTTACTAGAACTCTTGTGTAAGTGAACTATATTAACTAAGCATTTGTCAGTATATACTATTCCTATTTCACTTTACTTGCTTTTTTCAAGGCAATCGGTTTCTTGATATTTCCCTAGTAATGTGAACTCTAATGAGAAGTTACCACAACTAATGATTTTGATTCAACATAACTTGATTAACAAGTTTTCTATACAAATGTTTTTTAGTTGTGCCAACTAAAAAATAAGACACAACTTTACTTGGAAATTTTAAGGCAATCGGTTTCCAACGGTTTTCCAAGTCAACTTATTACATTTTACAGTCTATTCCTACATCTATATTTTGACTCTCTAGGTCAAATTCAATGAGAACAAACAAGGGCTCTTTATACTAGCTTTTTAATGTGATGATACTGGTCATGCTGAGTGACACTGACCAGGCAGCAGTGATACAAATACATTCAGACAGTTAACTGACCCAACACTGAGAAATTACTGGACACAGCAACTCAACCCACAGAGAGACCAAAAAAGACAGAATCTGTACCTGCTGCTCAGAAATAGCCAAATAACTGTAATTGCATTCTTATCTTTTATTTGAATCAGATTAAACAAGAAGTAAACATCCATCAAATGTGAGATATAGCACTCTAGATATAGCTATCTATAGCACTCAAATGAACCGTAAAACTGTTTTAGTTTTCTGCTCAGCTGAATCTTGGCACAAGAAGAAATGCTCAAGATTATGTGTATATGGAAAGCATTGAAAATGTGCACTTATTTTAGGAGATTTAGACATCTGAATAGCATGAAAACTCTCTATGTAAGTACAGTATAATCAACTGTTTCATATCACATCCTTTTTCCATTCAAAGTTATATTTCGTTGAATGAAATTATAGCTCTCACATCTGAGCAGCAACTCACCATGTTCCACTTTGGGAAGAGGAAATCAGTCCCGATGTACTCGAAGTAATGAGCGAATCCCTCCTTCAGCCAAACGTCCTCCCACCAAACCGGTGTGACTAGATCGCCAAACCACTAGAAGAGAAGAAATGAACTATCAATCATCAACCGAGAAACACAGGGACCATTACAAAAATCGATTTCATGCTCACCGGCAAACAATTATGACAAACTGTTTGTTTTGTACAAGAAAAGTGGGTAAAACTCATGGGTAAACTGAAACCAAACTTTATTTAGACAAAGCATCAGGAAAATCTAACCTCTCCCATTCATCCAATATCAGAAAAAGCATATTTTATCTATTAGAAAAGTGGAACACAGCAGAAAAACAACTCCCTTCCTTCAGAAGTATAAGTACAAACAAACACTTTTAATAAACATTTGCACTCTGGTCCAACAGAAAAGTTGTTCACAAAAGGCTTCATGGAACATTGAGAAACCAGCAGAGCATTTGAACTATGATTAATAGCGGCCTAAACAATCAATTATCTACAGTTACACAGTTTAAAACACATTTTCAGTTTCAAAGCATTCATACCTGGGTGCTCCACCAAGGAAACCGTAAATGAACAGAAGAGAGAAAAATAAGGAATCGATTATGAAACGTCCCCTTTGGAAGGTGGAACAAATTCAAATGATCCCTGCCATTGTGTGCAGATGACAGTGTGCAAAACAAGGCTACTGACTGGGAAGGATGCAACATTGCAGTTGTGAATGAGCTGGATATTTTCCACAGACTCTGAGGCTCTGAGGCAAACAAACCTCTAGAAGGCCTTTTTCATCCGAACATGACATCATTACAGCAGCTCAAAGGCTCTCCAAGCGCCTGACGGGACGTTCATCTGTGACTCAGACACATGGAATGAAGGAAGAGCCGCAGCGTGGAGAGAAACAGCTGTTCTCCTGCTCTCACAGGAACTCTCGACTAGTCACACAAGTGGCTTCCCAAAGGTCTACTGACTTTTTCTGCACTCTTCTAAAGCTAATGACAATGAGCCAGGACAAGAGAGATGGATGGATGGATGGATCTTCAGTATTTTTACTGCTCACGTCATTACATTGCTTTATACTCTGGCAGCACATGAACCATATGGCGGTGTGAAAAAAAAGTCATTCATCAGCCTGGATTTCTGGCAGTTTTGTGTTTGTGCCTGATTAAGCAGTTCAAAAACAAGAATGAACAGAACGAACCGTAAGACCCTTGCTCAATTACGCCTTCAACAATGTCTGCGAGAAGAAAGCTGAAACAGAGGGATTCTGCAGCCCACCTGCTTCATTAACAGATACACTGGCGGGATTCATGCAGGGACGAGTTCACTCTGTACCTCTATACGGCAGCATATACTGTACATCTGAAGCAGGAGAAAACCTTCAACGGCATAATTAGAAAAACAACCTTAAGACATGAAACACACCAAAGCAGCCGAGAATCCCTCTGAAGAATCACACTGAAGCCTTCAGCCAAGCTGGCAGTCGTATACTCACAGTAAAAACCTGAATAATTGAGTTTAATTTCCTTCATTGACATTTAACAAAGAGGTTCAGACAAGATGTGTCTGCAGGATCAGGTTTGTGACTGCAGGGAAAAGGTTATTACTTTCTCAACTGGAAAACCACAAGAAAGAAGTCCTGAAGCTGTAGTGCAAGTTATACAGCCCATTGAATAAAACATGCATCTCCTGCACAAGCAACATTGTGCTTTACAATAAAAAAAAGTATATACTTCAAGTTCGGATTTTAGTAGCTTACTAAAAAAATCCAAAACACCCAAAATAGCCATCAAAGATGAGCATCTTGGAGAATCTTGGTGCCAATTTAGCACTGATGTGGCACTAAGCGGGAGAGAGAAGCAATGCACACTGAGCGGGAAGAGTTTCAATGGAGTGTGTTTGGCTCTAGATAAAACAACAACAAAAAGCATTACTGTAAATGACTCTGAGCACTTGTAGTGTGTGTGAACCGTACTTTAATCTGTGGAAACATATTATGTCCCCGCAGACCTGACGCAACCAAGCTATCCAGCGTCCAGAACCAATCGTGGTTCGCCATATGAATGATCATGCTCTTTACCTTAACTAAGTTAAAGGTGCAGTATTATTTCTCAAATTCGTTGCTGAACATTGTTGACGTTTGAAATCAACCAAAACAAACACACCCCTCTCTTCATTGCTCCGCCTCCAAAGCACACCCTCCAGTCCTAACCGCACAGCTCCGAGTCAGTCTTGAACCCAGATCGCTGGCATGCGAGGCTGGTGCACCAACAAGGACGCTAAACAGAAAACAATGCAAGAGTGGATGTCTATTGATGACTTCACAAAATGCCTTCACGGAAAATAAAGCAATGATGAACAAATGACAAGGAAGCACAAAAAAATGAACAGACATGAGAGTAAATACAAACATGAGTTTGTTGTTAGTTGCAACAGCAGCTCCAGATAAACAATGACACTCAAATGAATCTGTAAATTTGAATCTCTATAAACCTGAAATTGCTCCAAATCACAATGAGAGAATTTAAAACCATCCGTTTTAGTGACAATATTCATTTATTTATCAGATTTCAGAATGTGAGTTCTGACAAATAAATGTTGCATTAGTGTGAAATTAGTTTACGGATGCTGTCTTTTATAAATGAGCACAGAATAAAACACCAGCCAACAGACGTGAGTCATTTACACAAGATTCACTTCCACTGACAGACTCCATTTCCATTTATCCTCATATTTAATGTCTAAATGTGTTTTTAAAGCAATTTTGACGTATGAGTACTGAAGCCTCACTCTCCGAACATATTCATATCTAGAGGGCAAAATGTCACCTCTCCAATCTGTGAGAAAATCAGAAATCTCAATATCAGCTGCATCAACCTCTATTACGCTTGTTTTATTGGCTGAATAACTGCAAATGAAGGACTGTGGCAGCTTCATTTAATTCCGAGAGGCTGAAATGAGATTAGAAATTAACAGTGATTGAGCGTCTGTGACATATAAACCCCATCGCTGGCAGCGGTAAATCTATTAACAATCGGCTGCTACAGTATATGACATTAAAATGAGGCCAGGAGAGTCCACGGGATAAACCCATACAATACAAATCACAGTCTATCATCTACTAATCAATTCTCTACTGTCAGTCCGTGAGAGCCACGAGATACAAATGTGATTTATCATATCCCAGACAGACTTTGTGATGTATTACAGAATATGTGCTGGATGAGGATTGATGTAATACTTTCAAAATAAAGGAGCCAATCAATATGTCAGATAAGCATAAGCCCCGCCCACTCTGACGCTCTGAGCTCAGTCAAGGTAATTTACAGTAGAAAATAATTAGCAGTGTGCTATTTAACTCCAGCTATATGAAAGTGATGGGCATGAGACTGCAGCAGAGAAAAGGTTTGAATATAAAAATGGCATCTTAATTAAAACCATAAAGACGAGCAGAAGCTCCAGAGAGCTGTGACACAACAGGGTGAAACAGCCTGCGGTGAATTCAATACGCGTGACGGCTAATCTCTGTCTTTTACTCTCTCATTCTCTCCTCCTTTCTCTTATTTATATGCACACTCACTCACTCACACATGCACACTTGTGTTTAAAAATAAATTCAACAAACTACATGCTTTAAGTTAGCATCAATGGGAATTCGTATCTATTTTAGAGGTGTACTTATGCACTATTAAGCAGTTTTGTAGTATAAATAGTGTGAGTAGTGTGTTGCGCATTATGTCCTCAACTGTGTATGAATTTTGAAAGTTACTTTCTCATTCAACATTGGAGTCTGATAGCCCCTCCCCATCTGCTACATAATTAAAGTTGCGACAGTTGAGTGCACACATTATTAAAAAGTTTTTTTTTTTTTCCTAAAGAAAGCAGAACTCTGGCGCAAAATGAACCTTTGGTCTATGACACATTGATACCTAGTCGACCGTTCTCTGAGATTTGTTTTCACGATAAATAATCGAATGTAAAGAGTTCTATCTCTAAAAAATGTTTAGCGTATACGTTAGTATATGGGGGCATATAATAAATAAAGAGAAATTGCTAGTTAATACCACTAACAAGGCTCAAAATAGCCCTAATAAGAAGATATTTTATAAAGACAGTGCACTTTGTGTATACAGGCAGCAGCCATCTTTGGAAAACAGTCTCGACAAGTCGAACCACGAACGCCGTTCATACAGCATTGGCACGTCGTTCGTGGTTCGACTTGTCGAGACTATTTTCCAAAGATGGCTGCTTCCTGTAGGAATTGCACTGTCTTTATAAAATATCTTCTTATTAAACAGTCTGTACACTTATAAAGTTCTCAATGCTTCGTTTTGCATGTATGGACCCCCATTATGTTACTGTGTTAGTGTGGGGCTATTTTGAACCTTGTTAGTGGTATTAACAAGCGATTGCTCTTTACTTATTATATGCCCCCATATACTAGCGTATACACTAAACAGTTTTTAGAGATAAAACTCTTTACATTCGACAGTCATGAAAACAAATCTCAGAGAATGGTTGACTAGGTACCAATGTGTAATTAGACCAAAGGTTCATTTTTTCTCCTTTAAATTAGTACATCATCAACGCATTCAAGGTTCACTTTTTCTTTTTGGAATTTTCAGTGTGATCTCACTGCTCCCACTATACTACAAAACATCATAGAACAGTTCATAATTTTGTGAATTGTATTCATGCATAGTGTATTTGGGACACATTGACACAACTAAACACTTAAAATGAGAACCTTAACTACCCATGTTTATTGGTTAATTCACTATTAACTGGGACTGGGCTATCTGTTTGAACAACCAATGTTGATATTCCAGTGCTAATAAAATAAGATTTGTGCTTGACTTTGTAGGGCATACTACCGTACATCAGTTTAAATTGCATACTATTTATATGAAATAGTGTACAATTGAGGTCACAACACATATAAATAAATAAAGCTAACAATTTACTTCGATGCACTTTAGACATTCTAGTAGACTACTGACTATAAATAATTGCAAGTACATGTCAACTTTTTATACAAACCTGAACCCTAACCCAACAGTCTACTACAGTCTACTTATACTCTAATGAGCGTTAGTTGACATGCAGTTACTTAGTAGTCTTAAGTAGACCATCAAAATCAACTAAATGTAGTAAAATGACCTAAAATCTACTGAAGTCTACAATAACAATTGGTATTTTTTTAAAATGAATGGTAACTAACATTCTATTGTGGCAAATAATACTCAAACTGAGCTCTGACTGTAAATTCTGGTGTATTCCACTGGCACTTCAGTTCACATAATGCATATAATGCACATGCATCCATCTTTTAATATACTGAATATAGTGTTAATCATAACAGTACACTATTTCAAACATATTCAAAGATAAATATACTATATTCTGTTGTTTCTTTTTGAGTCCGCAGGGTGCAGCACAAAGCTCTATGTTAAGATCTATAATATCTCTTAAGCACAAACACTTTAACAGCGTGTTGTACGCATAAATAAATGTGAATTCATTGGGAAAGTCTACTTCAGGACATTGGACATACTTCAGTTTTCTACCTGTAAACATCATGAACAACATTATATTTCCAGCCTCCATTGCTTCTTCTTTTCAATTATTCTTGATCATAAAACAGGGCTTTATGTGCAGAGAACAGCCTGATCTGGGTTACTCTCATGAATTCCAGCTCTAAAACTATCAAATATGCACATTATTGCTGTTTTTGAAATAATACCATGATTTCAAGCTCCCTGTGAGAGTGTTTTACTGTACCAGGTTCAGACTGAGTTCAGACAGAGCTGCATTATCTGTGCAGAAATGAGAGATGAGGGGATTGTTTTCTTTTATTTCCATCTCCCTAAAAATAAAACAAAAAAGAGAAAACAAACGAAAAGAAAAGAGGAAAGAACTGCAGACATGCTGTATCATCTTTAAGCTGGACCACAATGCAGAGCTGCGATTCAGCATATGAGGAAGACTATTCAAGAGATGAATCCAGGACAATACCGAGAACGCAGAACATCTCCAACACGCTCATCAATAATCCGCCATAACAAAAGGCACTAAATCCAAGGTTCTCAGCAACATAAGAGCTGCAAACAAAGGCTGGTGAAAAACGAGCACATGCAACGAACAATTCCAAAGTTTCCTTTACAATTCATGCCAATGATGCATTTGTGGGCTTGCAGTCACTTACTGAACATTATTTCAATGGCAAAAGAAAGAAAAAAAATCACTTTTAACCCAGACTGCTTGTTTCTCCAATGATGCAGACACGGAAAATAGGTTATAAACACAAGAAAGTGCAGGCGCAAAAACACTCTAGAGAGAGAGGAAGCAAAAGAGAAAGAAAGAGCGACGAAGAAAACAAATCCTTACTTTCACAATCCCAATGGAGGTGATGCGTAAAGCTCTTTTTATATGAGCTGCGCATCAAATTCTCCAGATGTCCAATTACATCTGCTGCTATTCTGCCCTTTAACTTAACAACTGACCATCTTCACACTCTCTGTTACTCTCCGACTCCTGGAGTTTTCTCTTTCAGCCTTTCTCTGTCTTCTGCAATTAGATAATGAAAAGATGTCTGGGAGGGGAATATTTGATATGCTGGGGCAGTCAGGGCAGTCGTGGCCTAATGGTTAGTGAGTCGGACATGTAACCCGAAGATTGCTTGTTCAATTCTCAATACCAGGTTCATTTTTTGAATGACAGCCAACTGCTTCGGGTGTGTGTGTGTCCACGGTTTGCAGAGCGGTTTGTGTATGCACTAACTTGGATGCATGGGTTAAATGCAGGGGACGCTTTCCGAGTATGGGTTACCATTCGTGGACTTCAAAATGTTATATAATTATGAATCTATACTTAGGTTATACCTAAGAGTTCAGTTAGGCGCTTCATATAAAGAACATTTTGGGTTGCCATCATTGGATCATTTAGTTTTAATTAGTTCATTTTGTTAGAACTCATTTTATTTCACCAACATTTTTATGAATTAAACAGCGAGTAAACATAATTAATTAGTAGTAACCAAAAGAAGCAAGATGTTTAACGTTTTTTGCAATGCTTTAAGTCATCTCTCTTTATGCAGGACATAATGCGTTCTTTAAAAATGAGTTCATTATTGTTCCATATGGATCCTCAATTCCCACTGAAGCTTTTTGGTAACACTTTATTTCGATAGTCCACTTTAGACTAACTATAAGTAACTTTTCAACTACATGCCAACTAACTATCATTAGTGTATTAGTAGACTGTCTGCTTAATATCTGCTAACACTTTATTTTGTTGGTCCCCCAACAGACATTCAACTGACTATAAGTAACTTGGCGACTACAAGTAAACTTATTCTCCTAACCCAAAGCCTACACCTAAGCATAAACTAACAGTCTACTATAATATACTAATACTGTAATGAGAGTTAATTGACATGTAGTTGAAAAGTTACTAAAAAATTAGTAGAACGTCTAAAGTGACTATCAAAATAAAGTGTAACCAGCTTTTTTTAAGAGTATCAGATACTTTATGTTTCTCAGAGCAAACGAAACAAACATCATTGACGGGACATGCTGATTTAAGACAGAAAAGATTTTAGCGTGTGATGGAGCCATATCATGTATTTAAAAATCTGAATCACTGCTGGAACAGGTACGGATGAGACGGAATTGGTCGTTTTCAGGCCCTATTCAAGTTGGAGATGCAGCACTTTGACACCACAGTGTTACAACTGCTATGTATATTATTATTATATATAACATAGTCTAGGCTACTCTTGACTTGTTTGACCAAAGTTTGACTGTGAAACCACACAGCAGATCACATGTTCTTGTTACTCGTGTGTTTTACCTGATGGCAGATCTCATGCACCACCACCATGGTGAGCTCCATCTGATAGGAGAAGGAGGAGACGTCAGGATCCAACAAGATCTTCTGCTCCACAAACACACTCAGGCCCCAGTTTTCCATGGCTGCATATGGATGCTTTGGCACCGCCAGGAGATCTGCACACAGTGACGGAGATCCAAGCTCAATGACGGGAAAACATGATTGTAAAACAATTTACAGAGAATGTGCATATTTGTTAAGCATGTGCACAACCGGTCAAAAGTTTGGAGTATAATTGTGCAATTGAAATGAGCCACTTGTGCTCACCAAGGCTACATTTATTTGATCAAAAATATAGTAAAAACATATCATAATACCGAGACTGGAAGCACATAAATGTAAAACACGATGGTGGAAATGGACTTGTTATGTAACTCATTCAAATGTATGAAACAGATGGAAGACCTGTATTTGTAGCACCCTAGTTGTTGCTGTTATTTTTATTTTTGTTTGTTTGTTCATTGTGTAAATTAAGAAATGCAAATAAAAAAAGAGGAAAAAAACATATAATATTTATTTAATAGCTGTTTTCTATTTTAAATATATTTTAAAATATAATTATTCCTGTGACACAAAGCTGAATTTGTATAGCCTATTACTCCTGTCTGAATGAACTAATGGGTTTTAAGCTGCATTCAGAAGTTCTTAAAGTACATGTACATTAACTCTAATCCAAGATTATGTGGATTAGCATTTAATCATTTTTTATCATCTAATTGCTATAATCAAAGATCATTGAATTTTAAAGCCCAAACCAGACACGGCAAAGCAACAAGATATGCAGTTCCATAATAATATTTATCCTCAAACACATATAAAGTAGCTACTTTACTCAACAGTGTATCAGTGAAAGAGCAGACAGAGAATCAGCTGTTTTAAACGCATCCACCTCCATCAGCCCGTCTCAGGGACGATTCATATGCCAATGAGAAGCGGTTAAACCTCTGCCGCTGTTAAATCCACGTCTTCTAATCAGCCACAGAGGAAGAGGAACTGTGGAAAGCTATAACATGATTATCCTCCGGGCTGGTGTGTGTCTGTTCGCCGTATTTGCATGTTTCATGTATTCGACTTAATGAAAGCAGCTGTGGCGTTTTGGATGCTGCAATCGTCACGACGACAGATACAGTGGCGGTAAACAACGACACATTCAAACGCTTTCCTGATAATTCACGAGTCCCTATTAGGACTGTACTTTCTTCACACATGATTAATATTTCACTTTTAGTTTTAAATAGCGATGATAGAGCGCGAGCTCATTCAGGAGGCAAAGAACAATAAACACAGCAACGCAAAGGTGAGAGACTGAAAGAGCTGCTCTATTAAATGACTTCAACTAAATCAGAATCAGACTGTGTAGGTTTAACTGGGCATTGTTAATGTGCTTTATGGATGAAAGACCTGATGCTCTTTTAATTGGGCTTTTATACAGACTCATACAGCAATTACACGACTGATGCTTTTGAAGAGAGAGAAGTACCATAATCAGAGATGTAGCTACTTCAACTCAACAACCCTCTGTCAGGACTTTCAAGATACAAGATACCAGAATAGCTCTGAGACACCTCAAGGCAGAACCAGTAAGTAATATTAATCCTTATCAGAGTATACATTATCAATACTTTTTTGTAATGAAACAAAAGGATGTTGAGCTAAATAGGACACACGTAACTAGCCTATACATTGTATACATAGGTATACATAGCCTTCACTATATGAGCTTTTGTACATAATGGTACATTTAAATACGTATTGTTTTTATTTGCGTTTTTTTTTTTTTTTTTTACTGAATAATGATATAGCCTATGGGAAAACAACACTAAAGTCAGTGTTATAGACCATTATGCAAGATGTAAACAACACTGGTCCAGAAGCACTTCCTGTTTCAGTTTTTTAAACACTACATAAAAGCTGGGATAAAATACATCCAACAGAACATATAAAACTGAATCCGAAATTTAAACAAACATCTTTAAGATGTTCTCTTTACATGTGAAATAAAGAAAACAGTTACAAACTGAAACAGGAAGTGTTTCTGGACCAGTGTTGTTTACATCTTGCAAAATGGTTGTAGACACAATATTGTTTCCTGTTTTGCTACATTGAGGAAAATATCCCCCCCCCCAAAAAAACAAAACAAAACAGCAGAACATTGCCTCTTCTTCAGTAACATAATGTAGTGATGAATGAATCAGCTTTTTACAGTAAACAAATCAGTCGACTGAATGATTTAATAACTAATCCTGAATGATTCATGACTCATATTTGATTCATCATTGAATCAGTGTTTTGAAAAATTACTCACTTTTTCCCATTTTTTTCTTGGTTCATTTACTCATGCATACTTGATTCGTTCCTGAACGAATCAGTGTTTTAAACAATTCCGAAATTATTCATTGACTTATTAATACTTGATTCGTTCCTGAATGAATCAGTGTTTTGGAACAAATCGGTTGGATGATTGAATCTCACTCATAAAGACAGACACCTACTGGCTAAACCCATAGACTGTAAAAATATGGACAAAGCGCCTGTGACGTCACCCAACAGTTTTAGGCTGTTTATGGGGGGTATGGGCGGCATCATACTGGAAGATCTTGAGAAATGCAAAATACAAATGTTCAGAAAGGATACAGAGGTGGTATGATGTGTTGTGTCAGATCATGGCCGAGACATCAAATTCCACTCGGCGCAGCCCGTTATCAGCTGTCAATCAAAGTTAACCGCCCTTATTTGTCATACATTTTATATCTAAATACGATCTAAACTAACGAGTTAGAAAAAAATTCACCCCCCTCACAGTAGTCAGGCACTCGGAACATATTGAAGATTACAATAAAAGTCCATGGGACCAAACTGTAAACATATGAATTTATGCTGTGAAAACGGACATTATAACATTATAACTTTTCCTCAAGAAGACATAAAATGAGGCATAATTTATGTACAAATAGTTCAGGAAGAGATTCAATTCAATCCAATTCAATACACAGATTCTGTCCCGATCAATAAAATTGAGGCTTTTGTTTCTTACAGTAACTGAAACTGCTGCCATATTGGACACAATCTGTTCACACAACTCCTTGTTAACAAATATCACCTTGAAAGTAGAGTGCAGCTCTCCCCTCGGGCGAAGACATTTCCATACTGTAGTTATTGTAAACGTCACCTGATGTAATCATGACTCCATTAATAATTCCTCAATTACACTGTATTTGTCTCTGAGGAACCCGAGGAAAGCTGAATCCCAAACCACTGAAAAGACTTAATAAAGTTTCTTCATTAGATAACACTTAATGACCGTCAGGGCGTACTGTGTTTGAAGTAGTTATACATGAACATGAGCAGCGACGATTCTTTTCTTGATGCTAGTTCTGTGTGTGAGGTTCTGTGAGGGCTTTTCATTAGCAACCTGATTATTCACCAACAACACACTGAAAATACACTGTGAGAAACACATGAGCCAGTTTACTCTGTTTACTCTAATTTACTTTATCTAAACTAGCTGCTGCAGTACAGACACGGTCAGTGAGGATCATGGTAGCAAGGCTATTTTAGATACCGCACTATTGTGATAATATCTTTATTAGGTCTTAAAAATCAGTGTATGGTTAGAAGCATCTGGCTTCACCATCTGAATTTTGTTTATGGCTGCCCAATAGGTTGATCACAATCTACCAGCCGATCGTAAAGGCAATGCTGGTACACAAAATGTAAATATGCTTCCAATAAATAAATAAATTCTTTCATTCTCATTTTATTTTCTGTTTGCATTTGACCAATATGACAACTAGGTAGCCTACTTTGTGCCGTCCAAGAGCTCCATCTACAGCCCCACAAATTCGGGTACTTCGAAAACTTTGCATCTGAACTGCATAAGCCAGAAAAGGAGCTCGCGCAACATGACCGTGAACACAATGAACAAATTGAAAAGGTTAGGACAGACTTTGACTTTGCTTTACTTCTGCCATTCGCTACATTCATGTGCATTCCATTTGGAGATGAGCATGAGGTTGATTCCCTGACCTCAGACATGTTTCATGTGAACCCATCCCCATTAGAAGAGATTTTAGCACTGCAGACTGAAATTCAGGTGAAGGCGAGGGCACACTTTTCGAACCTTCTTGCTGAAGAAAAGTATCCGAATATCAGAAAATGTGCCACCTCTTTGTCTGCAATGTTTGGCTCAACTTACTTGATTGAATCAGCCTTTTCTCACATGCAGATTATTCAATCAAAACACCATTCCACCATGACTAATGGCAATTTGGAGGCCTGTTTGATACTATACCAGAAGTCACAAGAACAAGGAAGCCTAAATGCCCTGGTTATGGTATTCTATTGTTCTGGAGGTTTAATGAATTCAGAATCGAAAAGATGAATTCAGAGAGACATGCAGTAGAGTCAAGCATTTGTAATGTATTTTGTTTTTAAATTAAACGGTGTGGTGTTTTTTTAGTTGGTTGATCTAATTGTAGATCAACTTTAAGTCGTGGGGTGGTGATGGCGCATTGGATAAGACACATGCCTTTGGTGTGAGAGTTCGAATCCACTGCGAGACACCAATGTGTCCCTTAGCAAAACACTTAAACCCTAGTTGCTCCAGAGGCGTGCAACCTCTGACATATATAGCAATTGTAAGTTTGGATAAGTGTCAGCTAAACGAATACATTTAATCGAGTTGGTCTTTAAAAAGTAGATCTACCTATAGTCATGGCTGACGGAATAGCATCTCTCCTATTAAAGCAGCTAAAAATTTCTCAATAGCCCAGAAACAGCATTAGAAAACATTAAATCCAGCATCAGACTGTAAACACATCAGCTGTTAATGCTAAAAGCTCTGTCTTGTTTCTTCTGTTTTAAGAGTTAAAGTGGCCTGACTGCAGTGTTGGGCTCTTTTACTGCGAGTCTGTTTAGCATGTTGAACTGATGTGATGAAGGTCTGTAGGAACGACACTTTCACACACTCTATCATCATATACATCTAGTTTCACCTTCAACAGCATTGCAGGATTACAGCATTGACAGAACATTCATTAATGGATTAAACTGATTAGGAAATGTACACGAAAATACCCTAAACTGAGTGTATAGGCCTAAAGTGTTTCTTTATTTGACATTTTGATGTTTCAATCCTGTCTTGTAGCACAATTCCCACAGATATGTCCTTTGCTTTTCAAGATCTTTCTGTGCCTGCCCATTTTTAGTAATCTTAATTTCTCTCATCTTTGTGTTTTTTTTTTCTTTTTTTTCTGGGCGAGTCAGATTTAACTGCAGTACTAATAGAGTCTCACAAACTTGCATTTAAGTATGCTCTTTTCTGACAAATATTTTTAATTCAGTGTTTGAATTGTAATTTCTTTAAGGGTTCTTTAAAATGCTTACAACTTATAGATCTCATATTAATTAACTTTCCATTATTTGTGAGAGCAGAGTTACCTTATATTACTCTGGATTTGCAGAGCAAAAGAGAAATGTGGACAGATGTTTGGTAGATTGGTATTATTTGTTTTATCCTTACCTTTTTTGTAATTCAGACATTGTATAAAAGTGGCTAGCACTGTCGCCTCAAAGCAAGAAGGTCCCTGTCAGAGTCCAGTCTGAGTCAGGAGTTAGAACAGGTTCAGTGTTTCATCAGCAGCTGATCAAAAGGACTTTCATGTCGAGATATTCAGTGGTTTCTACTGAGGTAAATCATGAAGGCTTGATCTGAAATGTTTCCAGACCTTAAAGTCTCTCACCTGGATATTACATTTCAGAATGATCTGCCCAATTCCCATAGATTTGTTTTAGATGCTTCTACATGTGGACTCTCAGTTTGCAGTTTGTAGTAATTGGTGCCGTTTTGGTGGCTAATTGGGCTGCAAATTTCATTTCAATACGTTTGACTCGATGTTTGACTCGTTTACGCTGTTGAATGAATTGCAACAGACGTAAAATTACGTTTTTTTATTTCAGACCGATGAAATATGTGCTCTTGTGGCTTATTCTCATATTAAAGACACACTGTGTCTTCCTGATGAATTCTTGATGAGGTTTAGGTGGGTTTGTTGTGTTGATTTGTGCTTCCTACATTCACCTGGACTCCATTCCTCACATATTCTTTGTTTTAATATCTTGCAGTCTC
This sequence comes from Cyprinella venusta, assembly GCA_038021265.1. Taxonomy (NCBI): domain Eukaryota; kingdom Metazoa; phylum Chordata; class Actinopteri; order Cypriniformes; family Leuciscidae; genus Cyprinella; species Cyprinella venusta. The sequence goes on from CM075885.1 coordinate 17,744,903, forward strand.
GCTCTCCTCTTCTTCCTGTTCTTCCTGCTGCACCTGGATAAAACTGCACTGAATTTCAACTCCCAATGCAGCATAGTGAAGTCAATACAGGGTCACGACTCCTGATTATCGGTTTCTTAGTCGCCAGAGACACATTAAAACTACACAGAAACCAACAAAAATGATCTTTTAAAAATGTCCAAATTAGTGAACAGCAGAATGTCGACCCTCATTCACCACCGAGCTTTATGAAGCTCAGGAGCTCATGAGGCTGAATATGAGGAGAGAGGGAAGCGTTTGGGTCTGTGTGTGTGTGTTTGTGTGGTCATGGTAAAGTGGAGAGACTCGTTCTCGGTCCACAGCACCCCTGACGCCCTGCGGTCTGCTCTCACATCTGAGCTCTTAACACAGGCAGCGGGGCAGAAGAGAGCGGCCCTTCATGGAGCTGCAGTGGTGCCTGAGGAGAAAAGCCTCCAGAGAGGGTCAAACAGATGCTCTCAGCTCGTCTCATTATCACACAGTTCACTCCACCTCTTATCTCACACATTCACCTCCGTTACCTCAAACTTTCAGAACTGCATCTGAACATTTCCCACAATTTTATGGCTCAAAGTTTCTCATTTATAGCTCAGTTTTCCTTATTAAGTTCCATTTGGACTAGTCTCCATTGGGAGATCTAAAAATAAACACAAATGTAACAATGAGACAAAGAGTATAGAACTATTAAAATAACGTGGACAGCAGCTCTGATCCTTATCTTAGTTAATGAGAAACGGTTCACTTCATATTGAGATCTTTGACTTTTGATTGCAGACTGGCACTATATATGTGTATGGGAAAATCTAAGCACAGATTCAGACAATGTTGATCAGTGTTGTAGTCGAGACCACCTCACTCGAGTCCGAGTCCAGACCGAGACCAAAGAGAGTCGAGTCCGATTCGAGTCCGAGACCAGAGACGGTCGAGTCCGAGTCGAGACCGAGACCAGTGAGGGTTGATTACCTAATTTACTTTTATTTACTTAGAGAAATCCTTTTTTTATTGAATTTACTTAGAGTTTAAAAAATATGATCAGTTTAGGGTAAAAAGGCCACATAGTAGGTGGTGTTAAAAGTAATTTTATTACAATTTGTCATGTGCAGTTGCGCTCTAGAAAATCACCAATCACTGGGCGTGTCAATCAATTTAAAGAAATATTTTATTAACATACATTAATAATCATGAAAAATATTTTGAATTGAACTCGTGTGGACTCGGGAAAAAGTCTGAGTCCTAAAAAAAAAAAAATGCTCGAGTACGAGTCAATTCCGAGTCCAAATGACAAGACCGAGACCATAAAAATATGGACTCGAGACCGAGTCCGAGACGAGTCCGAGTCTCGAGTACTACAACACTGATGTTGATTTATATTCAGAAACTTGAAAAGATCAGGAAACTGAAGAAAACCCACGTGTTGTCTTTCAGTGACTGAGGTGTGTTATCATGTGTCCTGTCGGTTTCATAACCCTTTTTTTATTTAGTGCCCAAGTCATTCCCAGACTCAGACCTGTAAGCGTTCCTCACACTAACAAATTCCCGGTCTCTATTCCCACATTGCATCAAACCCACTAGTATCAGCTCTCTCTAATGATTTCTCCGGCCCATTCTGCTCTTCCACAAATCACAGCTGCTGAAATGGAGAGAAGTCTTTAGAGGCGAGAAGCAATAACTGTGAGAAGTGGTCAAATTCAGGTGCTCACTACAAATCAGAGCGGCACCCGAGCACAACGGAGGGACACAAACATGTTTTTCTTCTCGACTCCCGAGAGAGAGTGTTCAGGACCGGAGCGACGGGTCGGGTGGAATTATTATAACACAGATCAGTGAGTTTCAGACATCGTCCTGAAACACTCCAGCAGTTTTCTGCTCTCCGTTTGCTGTTCATCTTTATCAGTAATTGGAAGTGGAGGAAAGGCGAAGCTGCTTGTTATTGGACTTTTTGTCTCTCTGCTGACGTAGGGATGGAAAGTGTACGAGCGACAGAAATAGAAAAATATTCATAACCGTGAACTTGCACTTTAATATGTGTGACTGTGAAATTATTAGCAGAGACTGCTGGGAAGACACAGCATATGTAGTAAAGCGCCAAGAGACTGTTGAACGGAAAGTAAAAGAGTTGAGTGACTCTGAGAAAATTCCCTCAGTTCTAGTAACTAATAAACTGCATCGTCAGGCGCTTCCAGTTCAGAAAACACACAATGTGCTTCAGGAAATGTATTGTAGGGATAATTAATAGTTGCTTTTCTTTTGGAACTTCCTGAGTACGTTAAAAACAATGTGCTGCTTTTGAAGCAACATATTGTTTTTTTTTTGGCTGCTTCATTTTTATCTTCCTCCTGGCACAGCATGTTCCTCTCTTCTTTTATTCCTGACAAACTTGGCCTTGAGTCACAAGACACAATATATTTAGATTTTTACATTTTCAAGAAAAATTAGTGTTTGCCTGAGTTAAATTTGTAACTAATGATGTTATGATAGTTGCTAAAGTGTCCTAGAATGCTGCAATGTTCTGAGTGTTTGTATTTTGCTCTGCATTTGCTTAATAATTTGTTAGCATATTTCTATGTAGTAGCTTAGCAAACAGCACGATTAAACCCAGTAACACTCGGATGTTTGTTTTGAAGGTGAGAGGATGTTTCCAGGGATTTCAACACCCTAAATTTTGGGAATTTCGGCCACAACAACACATACTGTGTACACCTCATTAGCACTCAGTGGGTTGTAATTAGTGACTCCCTTCAAAGTTTCCATCCTAACCTCACTGTTGACCTTTGGCTAAATGTCAGTGTTGATATTAGAGGAAAAAACATACAACAACAGCTACAGTAGCATATAATATGGCTTGTTTATTCCGGAGAAACCAGGTCAGATTTGTTTCTGGAAATTATAGCTGATTCAACTTCACATTTAATCCTGCTGAAAGTCAAGAGATTTGTTGGATGTAACCAGCAGAGTGTGAGCGTGTCAGTGGCTATTAAGTCTAATGTCTGCCGGTGCTTCTCCACTTAAGAGCAGGTCTGAGATCAGATCCGTCATTATGGAGACTCTCAAACCCACAACACTTCAGTAAAGATGAGCACTCAACTATAAGAGCTGAACTAAAGAGGGGAAAGTGTCTGTCGCAAGAGTGAACAATATGTTAAATATAATAAACTAAAAATAATTTATATATTAAACATTATTAATGTGGGAAAACCAAAGATCAATGGGTCTCATTCATGAAACACGAGCAGAACGAATTTTTGTGTAAATCGTGTGTAAAGTGGTTGTAGCGTAAATTTTCAGATTCATTAAAATGTTCGTATTTTCCAAATGTTAGTTGGTACGAAAGAAATCTACACCTGCTCCCAGCCACGCGTAAATGGTGCGTTTAACATCTGAACGTTTTGCTCATTAATAAGGCTGCATTAATTCACCTTCATCGGGTACATATTTAAACAGCATTTTGAAAGAAATATTTTATATAGTAATTACATACGTTTTTTCTTTTTACTTTTATGCGAGCCAGTAATAGCAGATCTGGTGATCGATGGCGGTCCTTCTCCAGTTTGAATACGATTTTTCTGAAGTGAAAATTCGTTTTTTGCTGTCAAGCTTAATGTCAAAACATTTTCTTCTCACTTCTGGGACTGTTCGATTAACAAACTCCATTAACTGCATGTGTAATATGCTGCCAAGCTTCCTTTTTTAGGACCTGATACGCCACATGTACGCTTGAAAATAAAATGTGGCGTTTTGAATGAACTTCTGATAATAGAACTTCAATTTCTGCATCCAAGAAATTTTTCTTTTTAATTCGCATTCATGTTATTATATGCTATATATTTGTCAGTGGGATATAATGGGCGGGATTTATGGTAATTGAGAATGAACGTGCACGCGCATCCCATTTACGACTGGTTGGAATTCATTAACACACACACACACACACACACACACACACATTTCACTATCACATCTGACGTTTACGAAGTATTTGTGAATCAGGAGAAGAGTTTTCTCTTTACGCGCAAATCCCTCTCATATTTACTCGACCATTTACGAATGTTCTACGCTATCTCACGACCAATTCATACTAATTTGACGAATTATTAGAAAGTGGCTAATTCGTGCGACCTCACTCGTACGAATTCGTACGATTTGTCTAAACCCACGTGATGGGTAGGTTTAGGGTTGGGGTAAGGGGTAGGTCATTCGTACGAATTCATACAAATTGGCCAATTCGTAAAATATGTACGATTTAGCAAAATCGTACTAATTCGTACGAGTGAGGTCGTACGAATTAGTACGAATTAGCCACTTTTTAATCATTCGTCGAATTCGTACGATTTGGTCATGAAATCGGGTTGGAATGTTTCCCATTGAAATGCCAGCTGGCATAAATCCTAAAGGGGGTCGCACACCGGACGCGCAGCGCCGCGTCGCGCAGCGCCACGTCTTTAAAATTCGAACACATTATTCTCTATGCAGCAATTGTCATTCAAGCAGCTGATTTCTGTAAATGAATGCAAAGCCAAATGTATATTGCAGCATAGTGCGAAGTCAGGATCCATCAGCAACGTTTTGAGTCAAAAATAATTAAAATTTTATATAAACTATGTAAATGGCGCTCTGTGGCGCTGCAGGGTTTTGAACACGGTCCTGAGCCGTTGCTGGGCGCCGCGGACAGACGCCGAATGGCGCCGCCGGTGTGTGTACACTCATAGAGAATAATGTGTTCGAATTTTAAAGACGTGGCGCTGCGCGACGCGGCGCGGCGCTGCGCGTCCGGTGTGCGACCCCCTTAAAGGTTGAGTCATTCTTCTAGTTTCCCACATGAACAATTTTTGGATAGATTTCAACAATTAGATAAGTACAAAATAATCCAAAACTACAGTCTGTCCAAATACAAAAGCATAACAGTTCTTAGATAACAATTCTTAGCTCAAATAATGGGAATATAATTTTATTAACTGGTCATGAATATGTCCATTAATCACATACATAGATTAAAATTAGTTACCAATGGTCTATAATCAATCACAACAAATTGTAATTTAATAAATTAATTATTAATATGTAAATTGTCTAGGATAAATCGATTGTCAGGATAATCTTTCATGGGATTAATTTATTATCAAATGATCTGCTTTGTCCAGCAAAACTACGTATACAGGTGAACTAAAGTTACAAGAAATACATGTATATTCAACATATTGAAGCAACAGAATGAAAAAGAGATAAAAGAGGTAAAAAGTCATAGATTTTCCGGTCATCGTCTAGAGATTTTCATGGCTTAAAAACAAGATCTCATTCACCCACTTTTTAATTTTATATTGTAAAGGGTCTATGATCATGTAATTTTTGATTTGATTAATTAACCGTCTAATGAAACAAATTATTCACAAAACAAATTAGTTATTGTGTTCGTCCTGTCCGAGCTGCAGTGGTTTTGTCTCTCAGATGGACAGGAATGTGGTCGCAGGACCCAGAAATCTCAGTCCGCGGTCGAATATGAGAGCCCTTGTGTGTATGAGGTGCATTTAACACTCCAGTTTCAATTATTTATTACAAAGCGACAGATGCCATCTTATATACCCCATAACGGATGCTCAGTGCTGAAATTCCATTTACACCACAATAGATAAATATATAATACTGTAGTTTATGATATAAGAAAAACAATATACTAACAAAAACCTTTCAAAGTAAAAGCCACAATGACTCAAAAAGAGGAAGAATAAGCCACCTTTTTACAAAACTGGTGCACAGAAATGGCCATTACAGGCAAATTTAAAGCGTGATACAAAGGAAAGGGTCTTGAGCTGTTTTTGTGAAGCTTTTTCATGAATGTTTCTTGGCAAATTTCTAATGGCGAGTTTCAGGCTTTGGTGTCTTTGTTCTGTTTTGTTGGGCGAAATTCAAAGCACATGAAAAGAAACGGCCAGCATTAGATAAAGTCATTATCAGGGCTGTATAAAAGGCTTTGGCCAATCAGGGACTTTTCAGTTTCGTTCAGTTTGAAGGCAAGTAAACAAAAAAGTTTAGAATTTAGATGTGAATGCAAGTGTAGTAATGTGACAGACATTTTCTCTTTAAGCTGCTCTTGATGTTTTTAGGACTCTCAAACACAAAGACTTCTCAAAAATATCTAATCTGGACACATACACACATTGAGTAACATCTGATCTTCACTCTCCGACTTCAGCAGAACAAATACTTGATAAACCATTCAATCAATATCCTCCATTTATGACGCATCTTTTTTCCCCCTCGTATCCTCGAGCTCAGTAAAGCAATCTGTCTTTTGTTTACAGCCTTCATACGGCAGAGGCTTCAGACGGTCGATGGTATTGGCAGACGCTCTAATTTGTTGACGCGGGTCAGGCGAGAGGCGTTTCAGACATGAATAAACGCCTTATTGTTGAATTCTTAAACTTGATGAGTGTCATTTGGATAAAGACACATTCAAAAGGCGCTCAGTGAGTTTATATAATGTTTCTGTTAAACACTGTCAGTGTTGGATCACTCAGTGTGGCGTTTCTTTGAGGATCTGTCTCTAAATCTGATCCCAGAAGAGGGTAATTCGCAGCAGGTCCGTCACGGCTCAGAGCCGAATGAGCTTCTCCGTGGCCTAAAACACAAGAACGTTCATTCGGACGGAGACGGCACAGTCAGCAGAGGATCTGCAGCACAATGAGAGTGAAGTGAATACTGATCAGCCGAAATCTTCATCAGTCACACACAAGCTGCTCTCAGATCAGCTGCCGTGAGATTGAAGCTTTAGCTGGACAGGCTAAGGCTGGAGATGGGAAACTGGGGTTTGTTTCATAGAGGTGTTTTTCTCAGTGTTCACATCTTGAATGATGTGTCTGTTAATAGAGAATGATGGGTGAATTGAATTTGATTCATATTGCTCTCTCTCTCATTGGCTGTTTCGCTCTGAGTGCCACAGAAACCCTTATGACTCTGATCTGGATGGATCTCTGCTTATTAGACACATGGAAACAAGTAGGAAGTCACAAAGTTTTCTCATGAACTTTTCTTCAAATTGTGACTGCATTACACAAAATTTGACCATTTCTTACAGAATTTACATTGTACAGTCTTGATTTTGATCCTTGTGTGTAGCCTATTGAGCACAGAAGTTTCATAAAGTTGAAGCCTTGAACCCTCAGGCACTGTTCTAAGCTGGCTTTGTCACTTTCTCAACGGCGGTGGTGGCTTCTCTCAGAATCCAGCGATGCGAAGAGCTTCGCTGAAGAAATGAAGATCAAGGAGACAGCCTCCGAGACCTTATTTACGCTTATATACGCTAAGCCAAGCCCATTCTGTTGGGCTAAGATGCGATGAGCGCCCTTCATTGGGTGTGACGTCACGCCAGGCTGAGTGGTAGGCTACTGCAGTTACCGCTAGACAGCCTGCTGTAGGTCTGCTAGCTGCTGCACTACATTGACAATGAATACAAAATTAAGGATAATTTTTGACTTCAATATCTCGAAAATATTAATCATTCCCGTTGTGTAAGCTAAATTACGCAATATGAGAGAGCCTCTCATAAGAGAACGGCCTTATATTGATGCTACATGTATACATACTGAGACTGAGACTGTAACTGTGACAGAATGAACAAACTCCATCTCTGCCTGTCCCAAACACTTTTCTTTGTCTTGTTTGGATGTGTCATTCTGTCATCGGCAGAAATATGTTTGCTTTTAGCGGCTCATTGCAACAGCTCCTCTCTGACTTCACATTGACAAGAGGAGGATCAATCTGCTGCTCTGCGCTGCGACAAACCCACCAACACTTTGACAAAGACAGACTATCACCATGAAACTTTAGCTGTGTTTGTGCAGAATCTGAGAAAAAGAGTCATCGACTCCGAGCTAAAAACACATCAACCCTGTCACATAAAGAGAAGTGCATGTTTCAAACTAAAATATTTTAAAAAGAGAATTTGCCCTTTGAGAAACATTGACAAGTTCAAACGCTTCAGCAACGTAAACAGATCGACGGCATCTTCAAACATATTTACACACTAAAAGTGGAATTTGAGGCCCACTCCGTGAAGCCATTCTCTCATGTACCTAAACTTCAGACCAAGTCTGCAAAACATTTTTACTAGGGCTTTGCAAAAGTTAATTGCGATTAATCACATCCAAAATAAAAGTCTGTGTTTACATAATATATTTGTGTGTGCTGCATATAATTATTTTGTATATATAAATACACACACATGCATGTATATATTTAAGAATTATTTGCGCTTAAATTCTGTATATATATATATATAAATACATATTCTATATTGTATAAATATAAATATTGTATATATGAATAACACATTTTCTTAAATATATACATGCATGTGTGTATTTATATATACAAAATAATTATATACAGCACACACAAATATATTATGTAAACACATTGTTTATTTTGGATGCGATTAATCGCAATTAATTTTTGCACAGCCCTAATTTTTACATAAAGTGATCACTTAGAAATCAAAACTCAGTTTGAAAAAAGAAAGAAATAATTTTAATTTTAATAATTTAAAAAAATAATTAATAATTATTTTTTTTGATTATTTAAAAATTAAATATATATTACATACAGTATGTATGTAATATATATATATATATATATATATATATATATATACATATATATATATATATATATATATATATATACACACACACACTGAATATACATAAAAGCATTGTTTCAGCACAGCAGCTTCACAATAGTAACAAATTAAAAATTGCCTGAGAAGAAGACTCGTTGTGTGCATGATCTGAAACCATTGTTTGATTTTGAGCACAGATAAAATAATTTTAAGGTTTAAAATATTTTGCCATAAGAGTCAGAGGTTCTCTCAATGTGGTTTGAAAATTTGGTTTCGTGCTTACGATAAAGGGTAAGTTCACCCCGAAATGAAAATTATGTCAGTAATTACTCACCCTCATGTTGTTCGAACCCCACAAGACTTTCGTTCTTCTTCGGAATACAAATTAAGATATTTTTGATTAAATATGGGAGCTGGATCACTCTAGGCATCTAAAAGGGATCGAAACTGGCCGGCCCAGAAAAGTTAAAGACATCGTTAAAATAGTCCAAGTGACAGTGGCTCAATCTTACGTTTAAGCGACAAGAATACTTTTTGTGCGCAAAAAAACTAACAAAAATAATGACATTATTCACTTATTAATCTCTGTGGGCCGTGAGATTTTATGTAGTGAAAGTCATGTAGTGAATGTAGGTCAAAGCTTTCACACGCGTCACACACATGACCAGCATAGGCCAATAGTGAGTCTGCGTGTGACATGCAACACAGAAGCTTTGCGCTGTTACACTATATGAAATCTCATGGCCCAAAGAGAAGGGAATGAATTGTTGAATAAAAGTCATTATTTTTGTTTGTCTGTTGCACACAAAAAGTATTGTAGTCGCTTGATAAACTTAAGATTTACATATCTTATTTACATACTGTATGTGTGCACATGTACGTGTCACAAACTCCTGTACACTCCACTGAACAAGCCAAAGACACAAGATAGAGGTGTTTTACGTTTCTCACACCTGTGTGTCGTTTGGTTTGTATGTGGCTACATTTGATGTTTGTGTTTAAAGTTACTATGCAAAAACACCATTTTTGGATTTGCTTTTGCTTTTGCAAAAGATATCTGGTGTTTTTCATGTTGTGTGTGTGGTTTTGTGTGTAAACTTTCAAGAAATTGAGCCATAGTTTCAGAAATTGTGTAAGCAATTTGAAAAAAAAAACTGTAATGGATGGATGGATGGATGGATGGATAAATCACCGAGCACCTGTGCACCCATCATGCTTGAGCACTTTCAGGCCGTGAGGGATTGTGGGTCCAGAAGGCTGCTGACAGAGTGAACGAGGAAACTAGCGTGAAATGGAGCAAGAGTCTGGAAGAACAGGCCAACAAAGCAAAAAGAAAGAAAGGGAAAAAAAGAAAGAAATGAGTGAGGAAAGGAGAAAAGACAAAACCGGCGGGTTCAGTGTATGTCAAGCTGGTGAAATTCAGGCTCTTTGTTAAATATGTATGAGAGTTTTGAGGGAAAGAAGCTGTTTTAGCTGTTTCACTTCTTGAGAGACTCCAATGTCACGATTCACTCGGAATGACTTTGACATGGACCTGCTGTTAGTCTGAATTTGAAACACTAAATCCAGCACATCAAATTAAACTTACAATTTCATCTTTATATAAGTGGTGTTTGTGTGTGTGTGTGTGTGTTGTACTGTATGTCCATGTGTTTTTGCGTGATGAACTGAGCTTTGAAACTGCTGACAATCTGCAAACTACATGATTTACATGTAACTACAGTCATGCTGTTCAGATATTTGTGTTCTCTTACCTACAAAAAGAAGCAACTTGAAGCTATTTATTGGAATCGATATCTGTTTAATACAATTGTCAGAGTTTAAAATGTATGTAATGCATAAAAGCATTAGCCTGTTTACCCAGCAAACGCATGAAAAATGTGAAATATATAAATGACTTTCTGCGAACACAAAATATTACATTTTGAAGAATGCTGCCAACCAAACAGTTTAGGTTACTATTGACTTCCACTGAATTACGGAAGCTTGTTTCCGCCACTGAATAAAAAACAAATAAAAAAATAATTGTGACTTTTTATCTCACAATTGCGAGATATGACTACGCTATCTCACGACCAATTCGTACGAATTCGTACAAGTGATTAAAAAGTGGCTAATTCGTACTAATTTGTACAACCTCACTCATACAAATATGTACGATTTGTCTAAACCCATGTGATGGGTAGGTTTAGGGGCGGGGTCAGGGGTAGGTCATTCATTCGAATTCATACGAATTGGCCAATTCGTAAAATATGTACGATTTAGCAAAAATCTTACTAATTGGTAAGAGTGAGGTCGTACGAATTGTTACGAATTAACCACCTCGTAAAATTCCTACGAATTCCCGTGAGATCTGGTTGGATATGAAGCCAGATTTGTGAGAAATAAAGTCGCAATTCTGAGAAATAAAGTCACAATTGCGAGATATAAAAAGATGCATTTGCGAGAAAAAAATACAGAATTGAGACTTTTTATCTCACAATTCTGACTTTTTCTGAGGAAAAAACAACTTGCTAGCTCAACCTGTGCGTGCGCATGACATCTTCTCTGCACGCAATACACATCCCTCGCGCGCACATGATCATTCCCCACCCCCATGCTCTCGCGCTCGATTTGTTCTCGCCTGCTGTTTTTGCTCGCTCAAACAAAATAGGCGTGTTCGACTTGAATTGGCACTGGACAGACCGGTCGGTGAATGACTGTGCACCGCCGTTTCAAGTCGAACATGCCTTTATCATTTTTGCCAGTCAAGGGGTGGGACATACTGTTTTAATAACCTCAAATGTCATTGGTTATTTCCCCTTTTCCGGAATTCAGTTGTGATTGGACGCCTGTCCAAAGACCCGTAATTCACTTGACTTGAGACATGAGACATCACTACTTATCTGGTTTTAAACGGACCTTCCAGTTGAAAAAAAAAAAGAAAAAAAGAAAAGAAATGGTGGCATTAGGTCTAGTTAGTAATGACTTAGTTAGTTAGTAATGAAGGTCTAGTTACATTTGACAAATCCATAACGAAAATATGACACGCATATAGACCTAGTTTAATTGGACAAACCTGTGATGTCATGTCTTGTTAATTTAATTATGGCAGAACATCTCAGATGCCTCAACGTGAGCCCACAAATACAAAGAAGAAACCTCCTTGGAGTCGGAGGATAAATATTTGGAGAGGCTCTTGAGACAAGCGCTGAGTGAGGAGGGCGACGAGACTCATCGCCAGGATGAGACAGAACCCTGTTTTCAGAGCACGTATTTGACAATCCCCGGAGTGAAGAGCGATCTGGAGAGGTCTATTATTGTTGTAGAGGAGTGGGAAAAAACGAACAACACTTGTTCACAGCCATGGAAAAAGATTAGACGACACACACATGAAGGAACAAGTTTCTTTTGAATCAGTGTCTTTGTCTTCAAGGGAGGATGAGACACAAGCCTAAACATGCTGAACTAAAGCGTTTATGTGAATAGAGCTGTCAAAAGCCACGGGAGCGAGACGGAGGTTTGACCCTGTCGACCTCCAGAGACCCTCAGCGACCCTGAGCCTGGAAACGGACAGGCGGAGAAATCCACAGTGAAGTCCACAAAACTTTCTGCTCTGCAACTCAGCAGCCGCTCTCTCCTCAGAGAACAGAGGCCAGGTCACATCGCTTACAAAGACAAGAGGACTAGACAAGTGAGATGGAGATACAAAAAACTGATTCAGGAAAAGAGGAGAGGGAAGAGATGAGGAGAACCCGATAGTGAGAAGGACAAGAGCTCTTGAGAGGAACATGCTAATGAGAGACGGGGACACGGAGAGGGAAGAGGGGCAAAAGTGAGACAGAGAAACGTATGGACGAGAGTCTCGCAGATGGTGGAGACATGAGACACAGAGAAGCAAGATTGATCTGCTCACGTGTGTGTGTGTTTCATTAATAATCAGGCCACACACTGTACTAATGAAACACCTCTTGAACATTGTGTTACTTCAACTTCTGTTTCAAATATATATATATATATATATATATATATATATATGAAGAGTTCAGATGCAAAAGCCTCTAAATGCCATTTGAAATTTTCTTCTTTAATGATCATTTTTATCAAGCTTGTATATTTAAGTTCAGTAATTTCACTTAAATGACAATTAATAGGTAATCTTCATTGCCATTTAAGTGAAATTTCTGAACTTAAATATACAAGCTTGATAAAAATGATCATTTTAGAAGAAAATTTCAAATGGCACTTAGAGGCTTTTGCATCTGAACTCTTCATATATATATATATATATGTAAGTTAGCGTACCTCTTTAGCAAGGAGACAATAGTGTCAGTAAAGAACTTGAGAATATAAGATGCGTGAAGTAAATATCTTGTGAGCAAAATATATTTCTTATGTGTCTTTTCCAAACAAACTGTGTGGGGGGAAAAGTGTGAAAATATTATTTATGTATATTTAGGACGTATAAAATGCTAGCTCTGAAATTAGCCTTAGCAAGACAAAGGAGTTTGCCATTTTATTTTTGCTGGAAAGCAGTTGCAGTGGGTCATTCGTCCTGCAGTCTGATCAGCAGTTCGACGTGCAAATCTGATTTCTTCTAAATGACACATTGAGATTTGATTTTAAGAGAAAAGGTCAGTGAGGACACAGACGGAGATCAGAGAAACTGTGACAGAATTAACACAAAACTAGCAATTAACTCAGAATAATGTCACCACGTTCTGAGTGTCAGTTTATGAGACAGAGAGACGGACACAGAGAAAAGAGGATGAGACTGATATAGCCCTGTAAGAGAGAATTATGAAGAACTTCAGACACTTAATACGATCTCAGAGAAGAATGACAATAGGAATATTTGTAGCCCAAGGCAACAGTCAAGCTAAGCAAGTATGAAATAGTTCATTACAAAAGACCCTCGAGGAGAACGACCACAACGCCAATGCCAACGTGTGAATTCATCCCTTGAGACAAGAACTGCAGAGGTCAAGAGTTATTTGGGCTAATCTAAGAGAGAAGACTGTCTCTGTTCATATCTTAATGATGATCTTTATATGAAATAATGCAGTCCGTGAGTGTTTAATATTGGAGCTGGTCCCCTTTTAGGGAACTCCCGCTGTGTCGAGAATTGACACATTGGGGAACGCCTTCAGCATGACACATCTGAAGCCATGTATGGAACTAGTCCAATCTTGATTGGTTTTGCGTCATTACGTCACTAGTGACATCGCATGTGACGGTGAAGCAGAAGCCATAAAAGGACACCGAAACATAACAGCGTCAGCTTTCTGTGGCTTCTTCGGCCCATGAGGAGGACCGCATGCTCGATTTATCTGGTTCTGAGGAGCTGGAAATTTTGAGCATTGAGGCAGGAGAAAGTGAAACAACCCAGTCTCCGGCCTTTGAGGAGCTGCTGGAGGTTGTGACTAGGGCTGTGGGTAAGTTAAAGATTGATTGGCCCCCAGAAAGGCAGGAAGCGACTAAAAAAGTAAACTTTTGCTTCCTGCAAGCCCAGTCACAGCCTTCACGGCGGGGTCTTCCATTCTTTTCTGATATCCACACTGAGGTGTCGAATTCATGGAAAAAGCCCTTCTCTTCTCGTTTATGTCAATATATATACATCCATTAAGGGTGCAAAAGAGAAGGGCTATGGGGCGATGCCTCGGGTTGAAGAGACGTTTGCATCTCATCTCTCGTCCGATGCTGCATCGTCCCTGGGGGCTCCGGCGCTTCCCAACCAAAGCCGATATTGTACGGCAGGGTTTGGAGGGAAGGCATACATGGCGGCAGTTCGAGCTGGTGCCTTCCTGCACACGATGGGGCTTTTGCAGGCATACCAGGCCGACCTCCTCAAAGATGTGGATGACAGCAGGAAGGTCGCCCTCAACGATATCCAAGTAATGTGTCGAGTGGTTGACTTGCCTCTCTGTGCAACTAAGGAGACGGTCCGCGCAATTGTCCGCTCCTTGGCAGCGAGGGTAGCTACGGAGAGACACTTGTGGCTGAACCTGTTGTGCATCTGGGATAAGGACCGGGCCTTCCTCCTCGATGCCCTGATTTCGTCTTCTGGCCTTTTCAGCGACGCAGTCAATACTGCCGTTGAGAGGTTTCAGTAGACAAAACGACAGTAAGCTGCATTCAAACACCTCATCCCACACCGTCGTTCTAAGTCTCATGGGTCTGCTACCAGGGGGGCAAGTCCCATGAGGCAGCCGCTATTCCTCATATCTGCAGCAGCAGAAGGAGAGCGTTGTCTCAGCGAAGTCTTCCAAACCAAAGGCAGATCTGAGGACTGTCATTTAGGCTAGGAAGGCGTCGGCAAAGAGGTCCTGATGTGTTGCGCAGGCCTCTGAGGATGGTCCTCCCCGTGATTGAGCAACAACAGCTCAAGTTAGTTCTTGCCAGTCAAGTTCTTCAGGCCACTGGAATATCTAATTTAATACCAGAGGCCAGTCTCGAGAGACTGGTCCCCCTAGTAGATTATTTAGACACCTGGAAGGGTCTTCATGCAGATCTCCCGGCATGCAGTGGAAAAGGGTACATAATTCAGAATATCACCCAGTAAAATTCAGCGGGGTGGTACACACGGTCAGCTCCCTGCAAGGTCAGGTTATGGAACAGGAAGTTCAGACGCTCTTAGCGAAGGAGGACATTCCTATGAGGGAATTCCTATGAGTATGTTCCTCCTCAAGAGCGAGAGGCCGGGTTCTACAGCCGGTACTTCATAGTTCCCAGGAAGGATGGAGGATTACGTCCCATAATAGATCTCAGGGTATTAAATCGGTCTTTGAGGAGATACAGGTTCAAATGGTTAACGATACCCATCATCGTCAATTGCTTACTTCCATATTTCCATCCTTCCTCAACACAGGAAGTTCTTAAGGTTCGCATTTGAAGACGTGCGCATTTCCCCCAATCACTCTGCTCCCAGGGTTTCTAGAGAGGGTCCAGCAGTACAGGATCAGCTTACTCCTAGTATGGTTCTTGGACATCATGATCCTTCTAACAGGTCCTCCATGGCAAATTCCGATCAGGAGAGACCATCTTTTTTAGGCCGAGGGCACAATATTTTCATCCAGTCCCAAGTTCCCACTTGGGACCTGGCAGTGGTCCTTGAAGGGTTATCCCTGGCACCCTTCAAACCCTTGGATGAGGTGTCTGAGAAATGTATGTCCTTTAAGGTAGCCTTCCTGCTCGCCATTATGTCCCTCAAAATAGTTGAGGACTTGCAGGCTTTATCGGTCGCTCCTTCTTGCCTCGAGTTTGCTCCCAGCAAAGTCAAGGCCGTTCTCCACCCTAGAGCTGGCTATATGCCTATGCTTTTCATCCTCCACCACATGTGTCAGATGAGCAAGCTAAACAGCATTTATCGTGCCCAGTCCGAGCCCTGGAGGTCTATGCTCAAAGAACCTCGGGCTGGAGGAAGTCAGACCAGCTACTTGTATATTTTGGGTCACCTAAAAATGGTTCCCCTGTTTCCAAGCAAACTATCAGCAGATGGATAATAGAGGTTATATCTTCAGCTTATGAGGGGTGCAGCTTGCCTTGGCCTCTTCTGATTAAAGCCCACTCAACTAGAGGAGTGGCTTCTTCTAAAGCTTTGCTGTCAGGAGTTTCCCTTCAAGAGGTCTGTGATGCTGCTGGCTGGGCTTCCCATCCAGAGATGTATAGTAACGAAGTAGAACTACTTAAGTACTGTACTTAAGGACTAAAATGCTGTATCTGTACTCTACTAGAGTACTCATACTTGTACTTTTACTCATACTTGTAATTTTACGAATCATTCATTGCAAGTTGGCTTTCATGCTGCCTAAATCACACGCAAGTTTTATAGGATAATGGTATTGATTGACACACACATTGACAACTAATGCAGGGGTTGTCCTGCAATGACATTTTATGGCGGACACCAAAGCAAATTTGTTTCTGGCCAAAGTGCCTTTTTTTGATTGCTAGTTCAAACTTTTGACTGCTTTCTATAATAATTACATGACACAATACTTTTACTTTTAGTACTTAAGTGGTGAATTTTAATATAAACTACTTGCAATACTTAAGTACAAAAATGTTGAATACTTTAGTAATTCTACTTAAGTGTGTAGCTTAAAGAGCACTTCAACTTCTACTCAAGTCACTTTTTTGATAGAGCACTTGTACTTTTACTCAAGTAAAAAGTAGGTTTCTAGTACTTTATACATCTCTGTTCCCATCACACATTTATAAGACATTACAGTCTGGATCTGCCCTCTACTCCGGGTTCACAAGTTCTCTCAGGGCGTATTCTCTCAGTGTGGCACAGGGAGCATTTCGTTCCCCAATGTGTTCATTCTGGACGCAGCGCGAGTTCCCTCGAAAGGGAGAGAGAACGACTTGCTTCGATCAATCAGTATCTGACGCTGTTATGTTCCGGTGTCCTTTTATAGCTTCCGCTTTACCGTCACATGCGACGTCATGACACAACATCAATCAAGATTGCACTAGTTCAATATAGGCTTCAGACGCGTCACGCTGAGGGCGTTCCCTCGACACAGCGTCTCGGTTACAGTCATAACCCGAGACGTTTGAAATCTGAGATTTAAACCCCACACAGAACTGAATTGCCAATGATAAAAGACACTTATTTAGTCAAAAACTATTTGTGAAACCAGTTCAGAGTCAATTATTGTTCACTTCAGACTACTTCTATGTTTGTAAAATTGTTTGTGCCAGATATTGCCAAATATTGATTCATACTCAATTTCTAATTCATTAGACTGGGTAATTGTTCTTGTACAAAGACACATTTGGAAGAAAAAGGGAAAGAACAATAACAAACCAATAATAAGACACATTTCACGACACTTTATTGTGTGTTCAGCCGTGTTCAGCATCTCAAACCTTTCTCAGAGAATATTAGGGAAAAAAATCCCTTCTGTGTTTTAGTAACACATCTTTAAATGCTATTTTCAGCACAGTCTCATCCCAAGACATCATATAACTGACGTATTGGGATGTCTTTTGACCATACGTCAACATCCGCCGTTTTAGGGTACCCTTTAACGTCAGTTACATGACGATCCTGGGACGTCATACAACTGACGCTTTACCTTTAACGTCAGTTAGGTGACGGGGTAGGTTTAGTGGTAGGGTTAGGATCCGATAATGTCATCTAACCGACGTTAAAGGGTACCCTAAAACGGCGGATGTTGACGTATGGTCAAAAGACGTCCCTAGACGTCAGTTATATGATGCCTTGGGATGAGACTGCGTTGCTATTTTCCTTGTACTCAGGTCAGTTTGTGATTTGATTTGTAGAAGTGTTCAATTATGCCTGTATTTATCAGTTTCTGAGGTATTTTTGAGCTGTTATACAATAAAATCATGACTTTCGTACAGAAGCACACCAGTTTATTTTGACTTCCAGGACGCTTGTTCTAATAACACACGACATATGAAATGATTAATATAATTACTCTCGAATCTAACCAGCCTTATTAATTGCATCAACTTCCTGAGCGATTCAGCAAATAACTGTTGATGTTTTGGCCCTCAAGGTCTTTCTTTTTGCTTTTCAGCAGAATTAATCAATGAGCAGTTTGGCGAATAAATCACAAAACACAAGCTAAAGGGCTTATTATTCATAGCCTGCGAAGAGTTTAATGTGCTGGAGTCGTTGTGCTGATTTTCAAAAATCACATGCTATTGATCTGTCTTTTTAGAGATCTTCACTGTTATCAGCTCTGAATTTGATTTGCATGTCAAGGATACCTAGATATCACATAAGCTCTTATTCTCACCAAGGCTGCATTTATTTGATCAATTTTCTAAAATATTATTACAATTTAAACTAAATGATTTATGTTTTAATATATTCTTATCATGGCAAAGCAGAATTTTCAGCAGTTGAACTGAATAGTTGCTGATGAATAGATAACTTTTGCAAACTGCAGCATTCAATTTGAAAGCCAAAAGCCAACCACACAGCTAATTGGACGCTCGTTCACACATTAACAAAGCATTCATTTTAGCTGAAACAGTTTTTGGGATGATGAAGGTGCAGCCAGCATTGCTCTCTCATTTTTTCATCAGAGATTAGTGTGTGTGATGTGCTTTTTATAGCAGTGTGTTATAGATTTAGCTGCTGTAGCTTCAGGCTGACGGAGCGCTGTGATTGGTCAGAGCCGGCCGTTTGCCCTCTCAGGGTCGAGACAATTAAAACTATCCTTGCTCACCGGACCAGAGCTCATTCACCCCACCCACTTCAGCTTTCACCTTCAGTCCATCCAAACATTCCCGCTCTTTTCCCCCCTATCTTTAATCATCCTGCACGATTGTCTCTTTCTCCAGATGGCGCTGTGATATCACCGCTCAGCAATAAATGAGGACTGACACTGCTGTGGGAATATCCCTCAGTGACTCTGTTTACATGCCCAACTTTAGTTTCAATCGTACTGAATTCATTCCGATTGATGAATCCAAGCATAGTGTCAATTTGGAGACAATGAGCCTCAATGAACCGTTTTTCCATGCTACATTTATTACGTAGTAAAAATAGCCCTCCCACGCCCAAAACCAGTCATCTGTGGATGGAAATTCGAAACAAGGACTGGTGGGATGTTGTCTTGACGTCATTGCACATGCAAAGTCCTTTCAGTTTTGGTTTTCAATCTTACAAGTGTTTACATGTCCTCTTGTTCGGATTAGAATAGGAATAAAGTATCCCTTTCAATCCGATCGGAATTGAATTTGGATCAAGCTCAGTTGGATCGATTAAGGTATTAGCATGAAGTCTTTTCAGTTCGATTGAGCCGTCTATACGATTACTAATGGATTAGTCGGTTGTATATAAACATAGCCAATGATCACACACACACACTGCACAAACACATGCATACACACACACAAAGTAAACGCTTGTTATTACACAGGCATACAGTGTTCTGTGTCCACAGGGGTGATGGGACACGACTTCAGGCCAGATCTATTTTTGTTTGTGTTTTATATTTCTGTCTTTAATTAAATGTAGCCACAATATTTACAGTGAATTCTAGCAGCGGCACTGTGGATGAATTTGTTTGATATTTAATCGCCATAATGTATAATTCTTAACTAATGCACAGATAATACTGAATTGATGTGTAACTAATGATTATCTAAGCTATTCATTAATGATTACCACATTAGGAACTAATTAAGAGTCTGTAAGGTTAATCTATTAGTTCATACATTAATTGTTATTAATTAAATATGTAATTTTTTAACTAATAGCGTTAGTTAATATGTTAATTAACAGAATGAGCCAAAACCTTGTATTTCAACTTCCAGATAATATGACAAATACACTAATATGCATTAATACATGATTAATTACTTAATTGTTAGTGCAAATTCATGTGCAAATAAGTACAATTACCAAATGACTAGTTAATAATGATGTGCCCCAACAAGTAAAGTCATAACATAATGATACCTTTGCAAATCATTAGCTAATGATTAATTAAAGCAGACAACTGGAAGTTGAAGTGTATAGCTTTGACTAATTGTGGTAATTAACACATTAATTTACACTATTACTTCATAAAATATGTCATTAAGGAATAAAAACACAGTGACGCATTGAATTAATAGCAATTCATGTATTACTTAATCTATTAATCATATAGACTCTTTATTAGTTGCTGATGCAGTAATCATTAATTAATGGTTTAGTTCTTCATGAGTTATACATTAACTCATGATTATCTGTGCATTAGTTAAGCATGAATTAATGCATATTAGTGCACCCGTATTGTAAAGTGTTACCAAATAATTTTATATTGCCAGGGTCACAATGTTTCCTTGTTTTGTTCATGTTCTTGTCTTTCCTTTCAGTTTAGTTCTTGTCTCCTTAGTTACTAATGCATCCCTGTTTGTTACCTAGGTTACTGATTAATCCCACTGTTGGTTATTGTCTGTGTTATATGTGTGTATTGTTAGTTATTCACCTGCGATCCCGAGTGTTCTCTGAGAGGATTTTACACAATACATGACACACACAAACACACACACATCTTCTCTACTCGTGTAAACCAGCACAAAAGCATCAATCATGACTCCTTTTATACAGACTGAATAAAACAACATGTTCAGCATAAACTAGCATCTAATCAAGCAATCCCTCCAAAAAACAAAAACAAAATATCAAACGTTCAGATGAGAGTTCAGTCTAAAAATACTGGATATTCAGCTAATGCTCATGAAAACACCCATAAACCCTACTAGGGCAGAAAGTGTTCGATCAATAACACTGGAGGTGACTTACACATACAGTGAGTGACTGTAGTAAAAGACCCTGATGTTTTGTAATCATTTTATCAAAGAATCGACCAACACACTCCGGGGAAAAAACCGAAGGAACAAACTTTGCGGGAGGAACGTAAACGTTTAAACATAAAAGTGCTTTGTACAGAAAAAAACATCACTAAACACTCTCTCAGTTGAAAATGTTCACCTAAAACTGCTTGTTTGAAGAATGTGAGATTTCATGAAGTTTTAATCAGCGGGCAAATAAAACCAGCCCAGACGAGACAGAAGAGCTGATTATGTTGATGCTCAAACTCTCATTTCATGGCATATTTGCAGTAATGAGATGTGATTGAAATCAGGAACTTCACTTCAGATCCAGTGCGACTCCAACCCACCTCAGATCTGAGGGGAACACTGAAGAATATGAACAGAGAGAGAGGAAAGTGTGAAAATTACCTTCAAACCCAGACTAATTAAAAGCAGATGCTGATGTAGTTCATCTCTAAAGCACTGAACATTAAACTTGCATCGACATGTCTGAAACTCTAGAGCATTTCAGTACATGTTCCACCTGTCAATCAGTTTCTGCTGATATTAAGCTGATGCATGTTGTGTGAAGAGGAGAAAAATCTTAGACGATAGAGTGAATCAGTGCTCAAAAATGGGCTTTACTTGAAACTTTTGCTGGGTAAATGACATTTAAAAAGAACATTGTAATTCATACACAAGCATAATTTCTGAAATAAAATTAATTTTGTTATTTAAAAAATCTGTGAAAAGGGAATGGAAACTATATTACATGATGGTTACACCACATGGCATTATTCTTTTCAATAGATTTAGCACTCTTATTTGCCATTGGCCCATCAGCATGAACATTGATTAATTTGCATTTGTTTGGTGAAAGTTGGTGGTCAGATTCAACAAATTGAAGCATTAGGTTCATCTAAAATAGTCTTTTAGTTTAGTGAGATTGTGAGAACAGCAATATGCGTGTGTGTATGTTGTGTTTGCGTGCTTCTACAGTGTGACGGCCGGCGTGTCTCTGTCATAATCAATCCAATTACAGGATTACATCACGCTTTATTGAACAGTCCTCTGAGAGCCAGTTTGTCCCGATCTAATGTGCATTATAAAATGCCTTCTGCTATTTGTGAGCGGATGGATTCATGAGTTTTTCACTTTGCTTTGCTCACTGAGCCCCAAAATCCCTCTTCAGCAGCATCCCGTCCGTCTGAGGGGCTTTATCCGGAAAACCATTTAAAGAGACCATAAATACTTAAATACCATCATCTTCCATCATTTCCATAGAGCTTCATATGTCAGCACAACCAGACAGATGGCCATTAAACTTTCTAGGATGTGTAGAAGTGTGGATAAATGAAGGATTTATAAAGGCACAGATCTGTATTTTATATTTTTTTTCTCTCTTTCTCTTAATAGTTGATCCTAAATGTCCAATCAGCACGAGGCGCCCGCTGTCCTACTGGTGATGGATGAGTCTCCAGTGCAACTGTGACTGAACCAGTGACGGCGTTTATTTCTCAGACAAATGACTCAAACTGAGGCTGAATTAAACCTGTAATAGGAATGAAGACGAGATTCTGCAATCAAACACAAAAGTGAGTGAAACTCCAAACACACTGACCACCACATACACAATATAAAACTGATTACAGTGGCAGAAGTCTGGAGTGACGGCAGAACCGTGAGCCTTGACAGCGTGAAACTCGTTTGTGTTTAACGGTGAGGTCAAAATCATTTACACTCGCTCAGTAGAGCGTTTGATATTTGCTGTGAAGTCCATACAGCTCATTTTCTTCACTCCTTCTTTCCCTGAAATGTATGTGTCGGTACCATGTACAGTGATGCCTGAAACAGGTGATGATATTATCACCATTGCACTTCTATAAGTCATAGTGCTGAATGATTACCGTATACCAGGGGTTTTCAAACTAAATTTAAATATATATATATTATTTGATATTAAATTATTTGTGTTTTGTTTTTATAATATTCCGCTTACACAATATTAATGAGGTTTTATTAAAAAAATATTTAAAAAAAATAACCATGTACATTATTTTGTACATAAACTGTTAATTTTTTAGTTAGTGTGAAAAGACCAGCAATAGATCACCAGCATTTGTTCTCAAAGGACACATTACGAGTACAGGACCGAACTTGGCCTTCACATGTCACTTATTTCGGATGCTGGTGTCACCCAGCAAGAATTTATAGATTATGGACAGACCAGACCAGCACTAACCAGCATAAACCAGTCTGAACTAGCTGGCCTGTTCATGAGGATAAGAACTTGATCTTGATCTCGACTTGAAGGCGAGACAGTAAATTTGAGTCAAACAGCAAGTGATGAGCATCTACAGCACACCTGCAGCACAGACAGAATATATCTGTCATAATCACAGATGAGGATTATGGGAAAGATGGAGACAAGAGTACACAATCTCAACTGACATCACAAGCTGCCAGAAACATCACAGTCGTGTTCCCCTGCTTTATGTTTTCGGGATGATCTGATGTCTGGATCTCTCAACCATCAGCAAACTTCCTTTTTAATCTTCTTGAAGGAAACAGCCGAGTTACTCCTCGCTGTTCTGAATCTCCATCTGGGCTTCAGCTTTAGCTTTCAGTGTCAGCAGGGGGCGAACAAAAATGATGTGCAGAATCGATAGAGACCAGAAGGCTGTAGATTTCAGAAAGCGGCTGATAGATGAAGAGACACGAGGCCAGTGACATCGCCCTCGGCCTCCAAACAAAGCAAGAGCCAAACTCAGCAGAAAGAGCCAAACACGGCTCCAGCTTTCATCACGCCGAACACACACACACACACACACACACACACACACACACACACACACACACACAGCTGTGATTAAACACTAAAGGTCAGTGTGTTTCTTTGAATACAGTCACACTCCTGCCAGAGTCTGAAAGCAGAAAATGAAAACCTCAATGCAAGAAATGACAAGCAAGAAAAATTGCAACGGATTGCAAGGTTGTGAAAACGTTGGATCACTCTTCATACTGCGCTATATTCACGACAAGCAAACTAGAGAAACGAGTCAATCAATTAAATAATAAAAAATATATAAAAATATTATAACTTGCCAAACTGACAGATTTCCACACTTGTGTTTTTGGATACCAACTGCTCTCGCTGTTATGTGGATGATGAAGGCTTCTAGCTCCTATATTGAAATGCAATATTAGCTCGTGTAAAATTAATAGAGACGCTGCAGACACCTGTATGTTTATTAGCACCATCCAAAAATATGAATGTGACAGCTCATCATGTGACCTTGTGCGATATAATAACTTTCTATGATAAACAGACCTCGTCACACACACTTATCGTATTAGTGCACTGTGATTGAGCTCTGGCTTTGAGAGGCTGGTAATGGAGAAACATAAAGCTTTCAGTCAGTGCTGGGAAAATATTCATTAATATGTGAGGGGAAAAAAGTTAATAATAGTTGGATTTTTTATTTCATACCAGACGAATCGAGAAATGGAGATTTCTGTTTCTTGTGATGAGAATTATGATTTTGTGCTCTAATAAGGAGTGATCTACACTCACCGGCCACTTTATTAGGTACCCCATGCTAGTAACGGGTTGGACCCCCTTTTGCCTTCAGAACTGCCTCAATTCTTCATGGCATAGATTCAACAAGGTGCTGGAAGCATTCCTCAGGGAGTTTGGTCCATATTGACATGATGGCATCACACAGTTGCCGCAGATTTGTCGGCTGCACATCCATGATGCGAATCTCCCGTTCCACCACATCCCAAAGATGCTCTATTGGATTGAGATCTGGTGACTGTGGAGGCCATTTGAGTACAGCGAACTCATTGTCATGTTCAAGAAACCAGTCTGAGATGATTCCAGCTTTATGACATGGCGCATTATCCTGCTGAAAGTAGCTGTCAGAAGTTGGGTACATTGTGGTCATAAAGGGATGGACATGGTCAGCAACAATACTCAGGTAGGCTGTGGCGTTGCAACGATGCTCAATTGGTACCAAGAGGCCCAAAGATTGCCAAGAAAATATTCCCCACACCATGACACCACCACCACCAGCCTGACCCGTTGATACAAGGCAGGATGGATCCATGCTTTCATGTTGTAGACGCCAAATTCTGACCCTACCATCCGAATGTCGCAGCAGAAATCGAGACTCATCAGACCAGGCAACGTTTTTCCAATCTTCTATTGTCCAATTTCGATGAGCTTGTGCAAATTGTAGCCTCAGTTTCCTGTTCTTAGCTGAAAGGAGTGGCACCCGGTGTGGTCTTCTGCTGCTGTAGCCCATCTGCCTCAAAGCTCGACGTACTGTGCTTTCAGAGATGCTCTTCTGCCCACCTTGGTTGTAACGGGTGGTTATTTGAGTCACTGTTGCCCTTCTATCAGCTCGAACCAGTCTGGCCATTCTCCTCTGACCTCTGGCATCAACAAGGCATTTCCGCCCACAGAACTGCCGCTCACTGGATGTTTTTTCTTTTTCGGACCATTCTCTGTAAACCCTAGAGATGGTTGTGCGTGAAAATCCCAGTAGATTAGCAGTTTCTGAAATACTCAGACCAGCCCTTCTGGCACCAACAATCATGCCACGTTCAAAGTCACTCAAATCACCTTTCTTCACCTTTCTTCTTAATGGCACATTAAAATAACAGAAATGCGGTTAAAATGAATGAATTTGAGCCTCTTTCTCTTGAAAAGCATATTAGTAAGCATATAGAAGACCTTGAAGGGTCAAAGGTCAGGTTTGAGAAACACTTGGCAAACACAAGTTGTTCGTCAGTGAAAGAAGAGGGATGGAGAGCGTGACTCTGTTAACATTCATCAGACATACAGTGGCTTTGTGATTCTTTTATAATGTGCCTCATTTTTCATCTCTTGTGAAACACCCTTCAGTTTTATGACCGTCACTTTCACATTGATGGTGCGGCGCTTTTAAAACGCCCGTCATCCGACCTTGATGATTAGCTTTAATGAATTCTAGCAGAGATTACCATTATCCTTGGGATTTTTTGTATTAAGAACAATCACACAGAGATAGCGATCGAGACAAAAAAATAGGTATAAAAGTGCAGTTTTTGAAGAAGTAGAGAGGGAGGATGAGTAGATTTTGTGTTCCAGGATTGAGGGAGGAAAGAGACTGAAAGAGCGAGCAAGAAAGAAAGAAAAGAGGGAAATGAAGCAAACTAAAAGAGAAATGGCAATGTCACAGTATTGATGATAAATAAGGATGGTTAGAATAGAGCAGTGAAAGATGTCCTTACAGAGGACATGAACTGCAAAAATGAAGAAATGAACTCATTCAAAACAAGGAAATAAAAACATCCTCCTCAAAATCAATCACTCACCTCAGAATATAAAGATATATGCGGTATCTGAAACTAAAGATGTCCTCAGACGTCCTGCTGTCAGTCTTTAATGTCTCATTCTCTCAGATTCATTCCTATAGTTTGATCTCTCCAGCTCTGGCACTGTTACCGATCTCCCATGACTGAGGAAATTGCCCAGAATGCTCTCTTCTCACTGTAATCTCATAAAGTAGGGAGAGTCCAAAGGTGATTGTGATAAATGTCATCATTCCCATCATGCAGTGGGTTTAAATAACTCTGAAGGTCACATGTGTGATTCTGAGCTGGATCTGATCTCTACGCTGTACATGATTCAGCCGAGAGGAACATTAACAGCCAATGGATTTGATTGGTCTGGTTCAACCCGATCACACTAAATGCGTCTTTATAGCACGCATGTGTATTGTCGTGTAATACAGTATATACGCTAAAGTGAGTTTTTACGTGCATACAGTATAATACGCATTGGTTGGTTAGGTTAAGTTTAGGTGTGGGGTAGGGTGCGTGTGTATTGTACGATTAGTGGTGTGGGGTGCGTGTGTATTATACGCAAATGAACTGCGTATCAATTGCACGCGAAAAACTGCGTCTCATATGCACGTAAAAACTCATTTTCGCGTATAAATTACACGATAATACACGATGCGTGTTATAGAGACGCATTTACGTGAGAACAGGCTGTCTGGTTAGTTAGTTGCGATAGACTGGATATCTTTCCAGTGTCCATCTCATCACACACACACACACACACTGCTTATCTTTCTGTGTTGGATCAGCAAAGGAAAATGAGCCCATCCACATTTGTCACGCATTGGATTTCCTTTGGCATTCATCTGTATCCGTCAGTCAGATTCTGCTGTCAGAATTAAGAAGAGTCTGGAGCGACTCGGCCTCTTCTTGATAGATCATTGATCTCTCTCTGAGAAGCACTTACTGTTGATCAATGTCTAAGAAAGATCACGTCCCTCTCAAAGGACGTGCTAAATGCTACTTCAAACGCTCACACTGTCTCTTTATTCTGACAAACAGATGATGTGCTCCATTACAGTCTTCATATCGACTGTAGACTCTAACAGACCAGCTGTCACGTCAGATTGTAAATGATAAAAAAAAATTGACAATGAAGCATGTTTTTAGCCAAGTAAAATTGAACATATTCCAAATACCATACTGAATACTAAATCTATAAAATACATTGTTGGCAGCATTGTTTCCCACTATGCAATGCACTTGACCTACTATTTCCAGGATCCTGAATGAACTTTAGTCCTATATTTGATCTGTATTGGTTGAATTGAAGTTTCTTGATTGATTATTTTTTACTATAATACATTTTAATAATTATTAATTAAAGGTGCTCTAAGCGATGTCAAACGTTTTTTAGGCCCAAACATTTTTTGTCACATACAGCAAACATCTCCTCACTATCCGCTAGCTGCCTGTCCCCTAAACACACTGTAAAAAAAACGCGGTCTATGCGGACAACCCAGGCTCCACAAATGGCAACAAAGACAAACTGCAGCACGAAACATAACAAACTGTTCCAGCCAATAACTTACAAGAAGGCCCTGGGGGTGGGGTTTGGGGGTTAGTGCGTGGATGAGTAGGAGGGAGGGTCTATCTAGTCTCCGTTTAAACGTCACCAATGAGTCATGTCAACCGGCATCGCTTAGAGCTTCTTTAATTAAATAATTTAATTCATATTTTTAAAATAGTAACTGAATGGCACATATTTATGTGTACTGTGCATGCAATAATAGACAGTGTTCTGTTAAAAATGTTATTTTGCTCACCCAAAGGGCTTATTTCACCACCATTTGAGAGCATTTTATCATTTCTGAGCAGCATTTCATTTGATATACAAACTGACTCAATGTTTTGAGCACCAGACAGTTCAAGTTCAAGTTCAAAACACTTTATGTGTCCCCAAGGGGCAATTAGTGAAGCCACATAGATAAATAAAAAAACAAACTACCAATAAATAACGATATACACAAAATACATATTAATTATAATCTACTGTAATGGATACCTAATATATTTATTTTTAAAATATTTAAAATCATTGGTAAACAGAAGGGCTGGAGATGGTTGAAAATTTAAAAGCTGCACCGATTTTGGAACAAAGCTTGCCTTCCAACTTGTGTCCTACAGCATGGACAACAGAGCCGACGCCCTGAAGAAGCTACTCAAAAACAGAGAACATGCCATGTGAAGTGTCTCGTAAAATCCTTCCAGCCAATCTCAAAGTGACTCTGATGCAAACCCTCACTTATGATTTGATTATTTCTCTCTTCATTGGGACCCAAAGAGCGTCCTCACAACAACTCCCAGAAGCATCCGGCAGTTTGATTCTTGCAGCCGAAGACACTTGTTGATGTAATGAAAGCTAAATGGATGCAGACACACTCCGCTCTGATTCTTCATCTTATTATCAGTCTGCATGTGACTTCTCTGATGATGAAGCTTTTGCGTCAAAGGCATGAAACCGATTTCTGATCATCATATGAAGGTATTAACTGCTACCCGACAACAAAGTCCATTTTCTCCCCTGGTTTGCATCATTCTTTGAATCCTTTTACTGTCATTCAGTTGTTTGCCCTCTTTAAAAGAGAGAGTGGATGAAAGAGAGAAAGTGGCTCTTTGTCTCTTATTTGCCAGTCACAGTAAATGGCAGCTCTGATTAAGTTGCTCTAATTGGACTCTGCTTCAGATTCGGCGGGCGAACAATGGGCCACTTTGATGAATGGGTCGTGTTGCGTTTGTGTCGTTGTTTCTTCTGAAAGAAATCGTTACGCCATTAGCGGCGAATCACATGCCAAGAGCTCTTTACTCTTTAAGTCAAAGAAGGAACAAAACAAATGGCCCAAAATCTCTCCGACTACATAAACCTTAAAAACTGAAGTGGGAGGAAGCTTTAAACAGCTGTAACAAGCTTTTAAAACAAGTTAAAAGTGATTCAAGGACTTGTGATCTTCTCCTAGCGTGCCGTCTTTAACCCGAACACTCTTGTTTCATTTCTCTGTGTTTTTCACGTTTGCATGAGGAGAAAGTCAGAATGTCCCTGTTTGGAGACCAGAGGGGCTGCAACTGCTCCAACACTCAGCACACAGATGGTGTCTTTACATAACGGACGCATTCATTACGTCCACATCATTTCTCGCCATCTCACCCCTCAGTTTAGCAGTGACGAGCAACATTAATGCGTACGTGTCAAAAGTATCTTAAGGTCACCAACTGAGTTGAAAACAAACTAAAAGCAGCGTCTTTGATGTGACATTTTAACAGCAGACGTGACCATCTTTTTAGCAGGTGAATAAAATCTCCAGCCTCATTAAAGGGTTTCACATGTGAAATGATCCTGCAGGACGTCAATCAATAGAGCAACAGTCATGAAAAAGACTCATTAGTGGGATAAGGAGATGTTAAAGGGAGACTTGGCAACTCTAGTCATTTATTCGCTGATTTTCACTTTTGTGGTCGCATCATTTCTCATCGATCTCCTCCTACAGCTGTGCAGCGAATATTTTCACAAAACTGTCATAAAAAACGCAACTTCCTCTCGCTCTCTACCACCGCTTATGTGCATTTGTTATTATCGTAACCGGCCACCTTTATCATGTGGAGCATGTCTACCGAATGGCTAATACATCATTCACAGTATCATAGAATTATCATAGCAGTTTGTGTTTCTCTGTCGTTCTTGCTTCTCACTCGACTTCTAGTGGACGCTGGGGGGAGCGGAGGAAGTCACCATTCTCTCCAGAACAGGTTATTGAACCATTCAAATGATTTCTAAATGGTTTTATTAAGTTGAAATAGTTGCCAATCGACCTTTTAAAAGATGCCAAGCCTGTTCTGATACTATATCAAGTTATTGATTATATCGTTTCTTGCACAGAACTTAAAGCACAAGGCCAGAGACTATTGAGCCATTGCTAACTATTGTGAAAGACCACTTTGCTTTTAAATAATATACTTTAAAAGAATTTACAGTACTTAAGTGCAAAACTAAATGTAATGTTTTTAACACTTAATCGCATGATTGCACTTAATTGCAAAACTGAATGAAATGTTTTTAACATTTAATTGCATGTTATTTGCAATTAAATCATAGCGTACATTTATATTAAAGGGATAGTTAACCCAACAATTAAATCTGTCATCATGTGCTCTGCCTCAATTTGATTGAAACTTGTATGATTTAATTATCTATTTATTTATGAACACATAAGTAGATATTTTAAAGAAAATGGGTAAGCGATAGCAGAAGCAATAGCAAACCATAACGATCCAAAGATTTAGTCAATTCCTGAAGGAAAAAATCAAGCCCCCTTCTACATTTTTTTCTTGTTTGAGAAGCCGTTTTGAAAAAAAGAAAGAAAAGACTATCACACCGTCATTTTCGTGAAGATTTTAAGCACACTTCTTTTTAACAAGGTAATACATGCTAACATTAGCAAGGATGCTACATTGCTAACATTAGCAAGAATGCTATATTGCTAACATTAGCAAGGATGCTACATTGTCCTCACATTAAACATTTAGGATTTAATTTTAGATTTAGTTACAGATTTAAAGTCCTAGAAACCCCTGCAGGAAAAGCTTAAGCCAGTGCTGTGTTTTAGAAACATATTAGCTTGTTTAGGATAGTCATTAGCTTCTGCAAACTAGCAGACTGACTGCCATGTTCCCTGAATACAGCTAATAGCTTACGCTGGATTTACTAGAAGGTGAAAATGAGAATGAAAGAGATTCAGAGAGAAAACGTTTTAGATGTAGTCTGCGTGTGAATACTGAGAGGGTCTTAACCCTATTACCAAACAGAGCAAATGCTTCCCAGAGAGCATTTAAGAGAGGTACTGTACATGATTAATGATATATGTGCACTGAAATACATACAAACACACACATTTAGAGAGGAAGAGAGCAGGCGGGGGGAGAGAGTGACAGACAGACGCCTCGAGAGAGTGTCGGCTATATTCAAATAAAGTCAGAGAAATGACAGGAACCCAATGGAGCGAGACACAGTCTGATGTGAGCCAGTCCACCACAACCACACTCGCACTTAAAACTACACACACGCATGGTGTGTGTGCTCTAATTCCCAACTCCTAACACAACCACAAACAGCCTATGCTTTTGGGATCAATAAATGCAAGAACTGAGTTGCTATTGACGCTTCTTCACCTCTTCACACGAGCACAAACGGGAAGTCACACAGAAGCGACTGGCAGGACAAATGAAAGATCACTCGCTTTCCCATGAGAAGAACATTTATTGCCGTTTCACTAAAGCCTGACAAAGCTGAAGACATTTCATCGCAGTCTTACCTAATTTCGGGAGGGAATATTTGACTTTGAAGTAATCCTGGTAAAACTCCAGGAGTCTCTTGGTGATGTGCAGAGCGTAGTCTCCCGATCCGCTCTGGATGGCGTCAGGCCTGGCGTACAGCCGAATCTACATCAACACAACATTGAAGAGAGGGAGAACAAAAGTCAAATTGGTGCTGAATGTACTCTTGGACGGCTCTGGGTTTATTCCTAACCTGTATTCCCTCAAGGATAACGTGAAAAAGTAATCCTTGGTGAAAATATCTGCCTACACATGTAAAGAAAAAAAAAACATAATGAGATGTATATGTCATTATGTATAAAACATAATCTCACCCTGATGAGAGATCCAACAATTAGAGAACATTTGCATATTGAAGAATAGTCCACTCATGTAATGCATTGAGAATGACATAATAAGCTGACGGAATTAACTTTAATTATATAGTTTCTATATTTATAATGAATATTTTGTACTGTTTTTTTTTCTGATTCGATTTAGTTATTTGCAGTGCTTCATGGGGTGAGTATATTTACCCATCAAAGAAGTAGTCCAGTTTTCATAAACTTCTTTTGATTAAATGAAAGTTTGTAATTGTGTGATTCACTTTAGAGTCAATCTAATTACCTTGATACATGGCTTAATCTTTTATCTTTTAAGTTGTCTAAAATCCTTATGAATGAGGTCTGTTCTATTCGAGTTATGGTGAACAAGTTATGGTAAACAAATTAAGCCATAATGTTATTAGACTAGCTGATGAAAAACTCCTCCATGTATTTAAAAATATGAACATCTTTGCTTATTTACATCATTTTAAAGCTGTAGTTTTTTTAAAACTAGAATTTTAGACATTTATCTTTTGAAACAAATTAGATTTCCAGGAAAAAAACAAAGACAAAACGTCTACATTATTAAGATCCTTTATTCTGTATTTACGATCATGTGAAAGAGGGAGAGAGGGAAGAGAACAAGTGTGAAAGAGAAAGTGTGTGAGGTGTGGCTCTATGGGAAATGTATTCTCCCAGTAAAAATGATCCCGGTCTCGTTTAGCCGAAGGCTGATGCACAGCACAGCTTTCTGAACGGGCATCCATCCAGTCAGAATGAATGTCCTCCTACACTAACAGAGTTACCGTGCAAAACAAGCCTTTGTTTCAGAGCCTGGCAGCAATGCACATTGAATTATGTGTTGTTTACATCATATGTTGCTACCGTATCGATCAGCTCTATGTCTGATAAAAAGATGAATGGACGTCACTAGGGGCTGTGGAAATTATTCGAAGCTCAATCAAATCAATGTGATTTTAAATCGACCTGTAATTAGACAAAGTGCTCAAGACAATCAAGAGAAGCTTCATTAATCAGCCATTGTGAAGATTGTTCAATCTGACTCGCTGACTGCTTCATTTGTTTGGTTTTGTTGAAGGCAGTTTGACAGACTTAAATGGGGTTAATTGAACTTTAAAGGCCTACTGAAGTGCATTGAAATGCGCAGCATACAAGAAGACAGGGTCGGGACATACCAAACAGCTCCTCCCATTTTTTTAAAACAGCCAATAGCTTTTAGTTTATACCACAGCTCAGCCAGAGCCGTTGACCTCGGTAAAGCCGTTTCTCCTCCTCATCTCCTCCATATTGCTTTAAAATACATCATTCTATGCAGAATTCAAATAGGTCTGATACGTTTTAAGTTGGCTCGCGCACGTGATCCGCTCTGTGTGTCTCTGGACTGGAGCAGACTGTGTGCATGCTGCAGTAGTTCACGTGACACTAATGTGAAATCAAACTTCAATGGAAAGCATATTTACACTCTTTAAATCGTTCTCAATCCCCTATACAACCCAAACCAGCATAAATCAAGATGGACATTCATGTTGATATTAGCTTGTATTTTAACTTAAACCCACATAGATGTTTTAAAGCATTGGTATTCTACTGCTAAAACCATAATGTTGTCCATTAAATCAACATGCTTTTCTGATCAGGCTGAGTAATTTCATGAATATGTAATGAGAATTTATAGTGTAGTGGTGTTGAATGTTGATTAGATATTAGAAGAACATTTGTAATTTTAATGATAAAATAAATAAAAACTGACTGACACTAAACCAGTGGGTTTAATAACAGCTGCTACCGTGTTATGCATAAAATGTGCTGCTTTAAGACAATCAGTTTCTCTTTTTTTAGCACTTTAACTAATATAATACTGTGTGTTAATATTTGTTTGTTTGAGAAATCACGAAGTCTGAAGATCCTGAGGGTCAGATTGCAATATGTGATGCACTACGTAACTGGACAATAACTTTTTCTATTTATCTCTTTTCCATTCATTTCCTATTATCAATGTAAATCTGCTTTTAAACAATCTGTATTGTTAAACGCGCTATGTAAAGGAAAGTGACTTGACTTGACAGAGCCCAGTGGTAAATACAGGCTAAACAAAGGTCACGTTCACTAAAACAGAGGTGTGTGAAGATGAAGACTCAGCATTATTCACTCATAGCAGCAGGTTGACTAAACAATGTAGGTTGGAAGATAGATGAAACAAACATCCAAGCTCAGACTTTAAATCATTTTGTAGAGCAGGCCACAGACAGCATGATCATTTATTTTCTGGTTTGAAAAATACATGTTTAATTTATCCAGATATTGTCAGACATTACTACTAGAGGTTGCAGAAATTAAAGGGTTGTATCTGAAATGGCTTGGTCATAACAGAACATAATGTGAGATATGGAACCTTAAAGTTAAATTGTATTCATTGAAAATTGCTAGTTATACTATAGAGAGCATTCAAGTTACAATCTGATTTTAGGGCAGAACAACCAGTACAAATCAACAATAAGCAGTTAGGTTCATGTTAATAGAGCAGATTTCTATTGTTAATGGAGAAGATTATATATCCCCGCCCGTTAGATGATCCCACACTTTCTGTTTGCTCAACATGTCTCTCAATATAATATAGATACACCCACCTAAAAGGATATTTAGAAAGACCTGTTCAATTTCTCATTAATGCAATTATCTAATCAACCAATCACATGGTAGTTTCTTCAATGCATTAATGGGTGTGGTCCTGGTTAAGACAATCTCCTGAACTCCAAACTGAATGTCAGAATGGGAAAGAAAGGTGATTTAAGCAATTTTGAGTGTGGCATGGTTGTTGGTGCCAGAGGGCCGGTCTGAGTATTTCACAATCTGCTCAGTTACTGGGATTTTCTTGCACAACCATTTCTAGGGTTTACAAAGAATGGTGTGAAAAGGGAAAAACATCCAGTATGCGGCAGTCCTGTGGGCGAAAATGCCTTGTTGATGCTAGAGGTCAGAGGAGAATGGGCCGACTGATTCAAGCTGATAGACGAGCAACTTTGACTGAAATAACCACTCGTTACAACCGAGGTTCAGCAAAGCATTTGTGAAGCCACAACACACACAACCTTGAGGCGGATGGGCTACAACAGCAGAAGACCCCACCGGGTAACACTCATCTCCACTACAAATAGGAAAAACAGGCTACAATTTGCAAGAGCTCACCAAAATTGGACAGTTCAAGACTGGAAAAATGTTGCCTGGTCTGATGAGTCTCGATTTCTGTTGGAATTTGTCGTAAACAGAATGAGATCATGGATCCATCATGCCTTGTTACCACTGTGCAGGCTGGTCGCGGTGGTGTAATGGTGTGGGGGATGTTTTCTTGGCACACTTTAGGCCCCTTAGTGCCAATTGGGCATCGTTTAAATGCCACGCCTACCTGAGCATTATTTCTGACCATGTCCATCCCTTTATATCCACCATGTACCCATCCTCTGATGGCTACTTCCAGCAAGAAAATGCACTATGTCACAAAGCTCGAATTATTTCAAATTAGTTTCTTGAACATGTCAATGAGTTCACTGTACTAAAATGGCCCCCACAGTCACCAGATCTCAACCCAATAGAGCATCTTTGGGATGTGGTGGAATGGGAGCTTCGTGCCCTGGATGTGCATCCCACGAATCTCCATCGACTGCAAGATGCTATCCTATCAATATGGGCCAACATTTCTAAAGAATGCTTTCAGCACCTTGTTGAATCAATGCCACGTAGAATTAAGGCAGTTCTGAAGGCGAAAGGGGTCAAACATTAGTATGGTGTTCCTAATAATCCTTAGGACATAATTAATTTTGTCATTAATATAAAGTTCCAAACGCCACTTCTAATGTTATTAGTTCATCCTTCAACCCATAGTTCAAACCCATCTCACTAATAATTTAGCACTTTTTGCATTTTTGTTTGGTCTTCGCTATTTCTAATAAACTTTTACACTGTAAAGGATTGTTAAACAGTAGCCTAATACATAATTTTTTCATCACGGCTCATTAAATCTTTAAGTAGAAATATAAGCGCACAGCGGCAGGTTAGATGACAACAACAACAAACAAGCCTGCAATTCGCAAGAAATACAATCTCATGCACCATTACTGTACTAAACTGAGTATGAGCGAAATATAATTCAAATGCGACAATAACCGTATAACTATAAATGCATATAATTAAAATTCATTGTGTAAAGACTCAAACTGGCCAAAGGGGAACATCACCTGTCTCAGGTCAGGAGTTTTAGGCCCTTCCACTAGGCCTAAAAACCTAATACATAATAACATAATACATAAAGCCCAACCAATTGCTGCATGGTGTGCCGTGATCTTTAGACGTGTGTGTGGTAGATCAGTGTTTCCCCATAAACCCAGAGTAATAACTCCACTCTTCTCTCCAACGTTCCTCTCCCACGATCTTTCCTCTCGCTCCACACAGCCGAATCTGTGTGATAAATGGAGCGAGGGGGCGACCCTGCTGTTTTAATGTGATTGATGGGGACGCTAGCGTGCGGCTAACCGCTACATGGCACAGTGTGGGTATAAATGCCCCAGATAGAGGCACACACTGCAGTCAGAGATGATTTGATATAAAGGAGAGCACAGTCATGCTGAAGGAGATCGATTAATTACACTAATATTAGGAGGAGGCCGGCCAAGGGCAACAGCGGAAGTGTGTAATATGACTGAACGTGATATCAGTAACGCAGCTCATACAGTAACGACTCTCTCTAACGAGACAGATGAAGCAGCTTAGCATGTGAGGATTCAGTGTCAAAAAAGAACATTCACTGTAAGTGCATGTGATGAAAATGATACAACGTCACATTAAATAAAGTTCCTGTATTTGATATCAACCCTGGAAGAGTTTGTCATGAACACAATCCTGGACATGAGCATAAATGGACACCAGTTGCACACATGACTGTTACCCTTTTAAACACGCATATGGCTTTATGGACACTGGACTAATGTCAGTGGAGATAAACATTTCCATTATCCACTGTGTAACCATTGTATATTGATTATAGAAACGTACTGTAAAATACACAACTCGACTGTGAACAAGATAATAGGTCTGATTTAAAACTTGCTCTCTTGAAAGCTTCTTTCTGTGAGAATCCTGACTGAGATGAAACCTCACAGGTCACTAAATACATAATAACGCACAAATATGACTTGAATAAATATTAATATTAATCGACTTTGATGCTAGTCTTTTGCTAAGCTAATGATTTAATACGCTAATGAACTTAAAACTATAAAGCAGTAGCACACAAATATTGGGTAAAGTAGACCATTTTTAATTAGATTAAACTATGTTAGCAATAAATTTTGATACTTAATATTTTTGTGGAAACTGATAAAAAAAAGAAGAAAGTTTAAAATAACAGCATTGATTTGAAATAGAAATCTTTTGTAATTTCTTTACTGTCACTCTTGATCTACTTTTGATCAATCAAGTTTATAAATATAAGTATACATTGATTTTTCTCGACTCATTTGCCATTTTGGATGGACGTTATTACCGGGTTGGTGCAATGAATTCTGGGATTGCCATCAATTTAAAGCATACTTGAGGTGCTGCCTTAGAATTTGACAAATGAAGCAGAAAACCTTGTGAACAGCCTTCATGTCAGAAGCACATCTGTGATGCTTTAAATGCTGCTCTCAAGGTTTTAGAAAATAAAATCTAAAATCTCTATAATAACTTTGAGTTTTAGGGTCGGAAAACGCGACTCACCACAACTCCTTTTTCTGTAACTGCTTCTCTGTAGGTGAAGTTACACACGGCCCAGGCCAGGTAGTACGTGGACATGCGGGGCGTCCTGGAGAAATGGTTGGTCACCCATCCGTCCTCCTCAGACACTGAAGACTCCACTGGCATGTTGGACAGAGATTGATATGAGCTCTCGTGTTTCAGACTCACTCTGAACGTGGCTTTATAGATGGGCTCGTCGAAACACGGGAAGGCCTTTCTAGCGTGGGTCGGGGAGAACTGTGTCACCGCAAGAAACCTGCAGAATAAGAACGTGAGAGAGGTAAGAGAAAACTGCTATTTAACTAGTCAAGGAGTCAACAGTGGAAAGTCATTTCACCAAAACTTCCTTAAATTGGTTGTCACATGACTTTCCTGAATGTTAATTAGCTCTGTCTGCCATCCCTGTTCATATCTCGGTGCATTTATATCTCACTAATGAGCTTTCTGGAGTGAGGAAACCACAGCAACTAAATCACATCAAATGTCAACATAACATACGAGATACTACACAGGAATAATGATATATCTGATATCTGCATGTCACAGCTGTAAACATTAAACACATCTGTGACGGCACGTCGACGAATTGACAGTGTGAATTAATTTAGATGGCAAGAAAATAATAAAAAGATGTCAAATTGATCTTACATGTAGTTGGAAAAAAAAGCGTTAACTAGGGTGTTTTGGGGGTCCTTGAGATGTTTTGAAATGCCCTGACATTTGGTTTTTTTCAGTTGCTTATAAACATATTAAATGTGTAATTACATTCTATTTAGCACAAACAGGGATACCATAATATGTGAGCAACATGTATATACATATTTGTGTTTTTGAGAGAATATTGTTTATGCATGGTTATTTAAATATATATATATATACTGATAAACGAGTTCGAAAAGGAGTGTGACGAACGTGCATCACAGAACAGAGCAAGGTGAGCATTTGAGCTTATAAAACGCTTGATAAGACCGTTATTCATCGTCGGGAATCATTTAAAGCCCTTTGAACAGTTTGCAGTTTGCACTGAAACTATCTTTTGGACCTTGAACCGTTTGGTTACCAGTAAAATGATGTAAAACACTTATATGTAAGATAAAAATCAGCAGAGTATTTTGAGTCTCTTTTGCACTTATAAGAAAAAAGTGACCTGGTATCGCCGGCGATACCGCCGAGGCGCCGACCCCAGAGGCTTAATAATCTACATACAGACACATTTACGACATCAACTGAGTCTGAGTATAAAAGTAAAGAAGTTACAGAGCTGGATAAGCGGTTCTTAAGAAGAAAGAGTGAGCTGGATTTTAGAAAACTGCTCGCTCCTGCGTTTCTGTCACAACTTTTTACTCTCATTAGCAGCCATTCATGCAGGAGCAATCTATAATGAGTCTATAATGTCCCATCTGTTTACCTCCTCTTCATTTCATTCTCACTTTATAGATGCTTGTACCATATAACCATCTTTACAATATTTAAAGATAACAGACTGGGGGTGATGAGAAATCACAAAACTAACAGACACAGGGATGTTAGAGTAAAAATACCTGCAGTGAAACACATGGAGGTGTTTGAGTTTGTTGGATATGTTCTATACCTGCTCATTATGACATCACTGACTTGTAATGTGAGGTTGAAGAAAATGTGTGAAGAGGAAAAAGGAAAATCTGTCAAAACTCTGAAAAGACCAGAGGATCAGTTCAGTAGAAAATGCCAAAATTAACCGACCAAGTGCTCAATACAACAGAGCAAGTAAACTAGTAAAATCTCATGATCTCAAAATCTCTCTTCTCATGCTGTTACTAAAGTATTTTACGAGCTACTACTTAAACATCCTGGGTGTTGTGACACTTTTGCTTTTAGATCAACAAATCTTGATAATGTCATGCATAGACTTTTTTCCAATCCTGGACTTGGGCTTAACTCGGACTCGAACCTTTTTGGACTCGGTCTTGTCTTGGAGTCGAACCTCTTTGGACTCGGTCTTGAATTGGACTCGACTAGTCCTGGGCTTGGACTTGTCTTGGACTCGACAAAGGTGGTCTTGACTACAGCCCTACTGTAGGAATCACAACATATGGACATAGCCTTACACAGGTTCCACCAGTCCACACAAGTGATAGGCCTGGCTTTGGACGTTCCGCCGTGTCCGTTGGGGAAGGGTATGGAGGAACTCGGCAGGATTCGGCTAATAAGGGGGACTCTACTAGAGCAAAAATTGCGCACATATCCTGTCCATAGGAGGGGAATGGCGCAGCAAGCCGACACTTTGAACCACACTTATAGTGAAACTGGCTTCATGTGAAGGGAGCCCACGGGAAGCAGCGGTTCGACACATAGACTAGTTCTCTAGCGAACATGATAGGTGTCACCCAGCCCCCAACTCTATTTAACATCTGTTCAGTGAGACACTGTCAATGACTAGGTGGGAGCAATACTCTTACTTAGGAGAAACTCACCACCCATGTGGGCACGTGCATCTTGGGAAATCTAGTGGGCCAACCTCAGCATGGAAACAGCCTTCCCTTCTGCTGGTCTCCGTAACAGACAAGAGTTGGTCTGAGGTCCAGGGTTTGCATTCTGAGCACGTATAACCGCAATGGAGCAGATGGCTGGGATTGTTAAACCTGTCACCTCATGTGTTTCATTCATCTATGACAATACATGAGATTTTTATAAGTTTTTCTTTTTTAATTCTATTTACCTCCTACCAAGCCAATCATGGTAAGCATCGTTGTTTTTTTTTTAGTAAAGTAACAAAACAATGAATGTTATATGCTGTAAAACTTGGGTACCTTGGAATTAAAACATGATAGTGAGATTCTTATTTGAATGAGATCCCAAATTAATTTATTGCGATTTAGCCTATTAACTGCGATATTATCGTTGTATTTTGAAGTAGTTAATTTCAGCCAGAACACGGGTTGGTTTAAGTTGTGTTCAACTGCGCATAAGTATCAGGATCAGTAGTTCCCATGGCAACAACATTATATCAACACCTGATCATCATATGAGAGACTTTTTTTGAGATGGACAGTGAACCTCTTTTACCTTCTTTCTCCATCCAGCACGTAAGAGCTGCGGAAGAAGCCCAAGAGCTCGTGCTCGATGTGCGCGTGAAAGGTGATGTTGATCTTGTATGTTCTGAGGGGCTTCATCTCTCTGTGCAGCGCGATCACAAACACCTGCTTGGGCGGATAGTGGAAGCGGCGCTGGATCCTCATGACGCCCGCCTTCTTACTGTCCGAGAACACAAGCACTTTCTCCACCTCCAGCCGGTCCGTGTGCAGCACGATCAACTTCGTGGAGTTGACGCATTCAAACTCAATGTTCACCTCGCCGGAAAAGCTGAAGTTCTCCATGTTCACGGACAGTCGGAGGTCGTAGTGGCGCGGGCGCAGGGTGGCCGGTAAGCGCAGGTGTCTCCAGGGCTGCTGACCCTCCTCTGTGTCTCTGTGACTGATGTTCCCGTCCCGGGACTGTTTCCACTTGCTGTTGCTGGAGCCGTTCGCGGCCAGAGCCCCGCTGCTCTCCGCGGCGCATCTCTCGAAGCTGACGCTCAGCGTGATGGCGATGGCCGTGACGATGATGAGGGTGAGGATGGAGATGGCGAAGCCCAACACCAGCCTCTTGTGAACAGTGATGTGCTGTTCGGTCGTCCGGGGCCGGACCACCACGCTGTCGGCCCACTGATCGGACAGAGCCCGTCCGTTCCTCATGCTCGCGTCCTCGATCCCCATTATATGACGAACCTGGTGTGTTTTACATTCATCATCAGCCTCCGTTCATGCGCTGCAGCTTCAGATTTAAAGAATATCCCGCGAAACACGCAGAAGCAGAATGATCGATGATCTCGAGCTCAGATTGCTGTGAATCAGAAGTTCGTCCGGTCAGATGCTGGAGCTCATCGAGTCCTTTCGCACATCCATTTCTCCTCTTCAGTCTGATGTGGATGAAGGTCCAGCACCTGCTTCCTGATCAGTGTTGTGAAACTCTCTCGTCTCTGTTCATTTCTCCTGCCTCCATCATCATCCTCATCATCCCTGTTTCTCTCACTCTCTGATGCAGCATCCTCTCAGCCAGTGGGCTGTGCTCTCTCTCTCTCTCTCTCTCTCTCTCTCTCTCTCTCTCTCTCTCTCTCTCTCTCTCTCTCTCTCTCTCTCTCTCTCTCTCTCTCTCTCGTTCAGTTAACAGGGAAATATTCAGACAGGCTGATGTTCTCTCCTCTTTCACATAAATCAAATTTGCTGAGCTCGCGAATATTAAACAGAATAAAGACATTTACAGATTAAATGAAAATGAGACATGCATTTGAGACATGTGCGTGTCAAACTTTTACAGCAGCGCTATGACACTCTTTTCAACAGTGTTTATTACACATCGCATCAAATACATTGGAGCATGTCTGTCGTGTACTTTCACAACAAAAGGTGAAATGGAGGTGTGATTATTAATTCAATAAACTGTATTGAGGTTGTTTGTGAGGTTGTTGAGGTTTCAGTGTCTGTGTAGCTGGATAAGTTTTCAGTAATATAAACCCAAATAAAGAAGCATATTCACAATAGTGCTACAACTGTAAACTGAAAGCTGCTGTCCATGGTGCTGAATCAAGCAAGACCATCAAATCAGTTTCCTGGGGGGTTTAATTTCTGCACCACTAGTGCAGTAAAAAGAATATTTTTTTTTTCCAGCAGGGTTTCCTTAAATGAATGGCTAAACAGCATTTATTTGCTTTCTATCGGTTCATGCAGCTCCCATCCTGAAAAGATTTCATTAATGACCTTAACTCCACATTCACATCTCCCCTCCATCTTTTCCGCCACTCATTCCTCTCAGTACATCTGTCATTGTTTCATAAAGGAAGACCAGCGGAGGCTCTTTGAACGCTCCAAACACCAAATAACACCCTCAATTTGCAGCCGTTGGCATGGCTGGTTAAACAGCACAGAGAGAAGACAGCGAGTGTGTGAAGACACCCTTGAAGGAGCCAGGAGAGAGAAGGTGGATAAAGTGAAAAATAGAACTTGGCCGTCTAGTTCAAATGATTTTTATTCACAATTGAAATTCTCCAAACTAGACCGGGCAGGAAATGCTTTTGATCCTCTTCGGCCCTTTACCCCTGTGGAATTTAAACGAATTCTCGTGAACGACTGATGGAATGATTGTGAAATCTTTGGAGGAGCTTTTAATGAGAAAAATAAGCTATTTCAATGTGGCATCTGAACACAAAAGCCTCTGTCATGATGTGAAAATGTGTGTGAACCGTGAGCCTCCTGTTGAATGAAAACATACAGCACAACATTGGTCTAGAGGGACTGTGACGAGAAGTTAATTGAATAATAAAAAAAAATGTCAGAAAAACGTTCTTGAGGGCAGCTGTGACTGCCGGCACATAGAGGGTCATTTCAGAGGAGAAAGATGAAGAGAAACAGACTCATACAGAGATTTTAAAAAAAGGAGATTTGTGTGGAAATAGCTATATTAGCAGAGCAGAGACACATTGCCCCCTGCAGTCCACAAGTAGCCTAACATTAGAATTTCCCAATCAAAACCAATGGTAGAGGATAACCTGAATGACTCAAAAACTCTCCAGGAGCTGATTTTACCAATAATCTCATGATAAAGTTATGGAATATTTCTTATATCACTGTCAAATTCAGTTTAGATTAAATTCTGTAACGACTGTGTGTCTGCCTATGTTTTCCTTGCTTTAAAAACACACTCGATAAACATTCTCTGTCTCTATGTATCTTTCTGTCACACACATAAAGATGTAGAAAAAGGTTTTCCCTACAACCAAAAACAATTACATTCAAATTATATGAGCTGTAGAAGTCTGTGACCAAACGGTTCAAGACCCTTATTCATCGTCTGGTGTCGTTTAAAGCCCTTTGAAGCTGCACTGAAACTCTCATTTGAACCTTGAATCGTTTGGTTCCCAATGAAGTCCATTATATGGAGAAAATCCTGGAATGTTTTCGTCAAAAACCTTAATTTCTTTTCGAATGAAGAAAGAAAGACGTGGACATCTTGGATGAGGGTGTGTGTAAATTATCAGCAATTTTTTTTTAAAAGTGAACTACTGCTTTAAAGGCAATCGGCAATCGAGAAGTCCATAGAGAGTCTTAAAGTTGATCCTGCTGCTGCTCATGGACAACTAATTCTCACTCTCTCTGGCTCTGTGAGATTCGGAAGGGAATGATTCAGATTCCTCTTGGCACGGCTACTAGAAGACGTACAACTGTGAGACCAGCCTGTTCTCACGTAAATGCGTCTCTATAACACGCATCGTGTATTATCGTGTAATTTATACGCGAAAATGAGTTTTTACGTGCATATGAGACGCAGTTTTTCACGTGCAATTGATACGCAGTTCATTTGCGTATAATACACACGCACCCCACACCACTAATTCTAGCCAAACGTATAATACACACGCACCCTACCCCACACCTAACCTTAACCTAAC
The DNA here is from genome assembly GCA_038021265.1 of Cyprinella venusta. Classification (NCBI taxonomy): domain Eukaryota; kingdom Metazoa; phylum Chordata; class Actinopteri; order Cypriniformes; family Leuciscidae; genus Cyprinella; species Cyprinella venusta. The sequence goes on from CM075885.1 coordinate 17,789,073, forward strand.
CAACCAATGCGTATCATATGCACGTAAAAACTCACTTTAGCGTATATATTACACGACAATACACATGCGTGCTATAAAGACGCATTTAGTGTGATCGGGTTGGTGAGACAGGTTGCTCACGTCACATCTACGTCCAGCTCAGTTTGAGCCTGCACAGTTCGCTCAGCCATCAGGAAGTGAGTGCTTCTAATTTACTTCACTTTTCTCCGTTGAAGTCTATGGGGTTGCTGTGTCCATTTCTTTTACTGTCTTTGGGCAAGATGGATGGATCTCTCTTCTAGCGGTGGATCAGTCACCTGTGAGATCAAAGGCGGATATCACAGGATTCATGCCCGTGCACTGCACGGTGTTGCTAATAAACTGGATGAAATTTAAGTTCTGCTGCTTTTATATGAAAATAAATATAACGAACAAGACACCCAAAGTACTTGATATTTAATTGCATTCCAAATACGTGTTTATCAATCTTTTTTTCTTTAATACGGACATGTGTTTTTATATATATTGTTTTAATAAAAATGACATCATAACCCATATCGCACTGTCAGAGAGTTTATTCACACATGATATACATAAAACATGATATCAGAGTTTTAAAATCAAACCTTTTAAAAGAGAACAATACATCACTGTTGTTTAAAGCAATGAGCATTAAGCTGTGTTGTCAGTAAATCATTTCCCATCATGCTTTTGATCAGCGCACTCGGTGGAGAGCAACTGCGTGACTGCAGAATCCAACACGTATGGAAGCTTGTTTCCGCCACAGAATGAAAACTAAAAAAAAGGTAATTGCGACTTTTATCTCACAATTCTGACTTTTTTTCTCACAATTGTGAGTTTATATCTTGCAATTCTGACTTTATTTCTGAGAATTGCGGGATATGAAGTCAGAATTGCGAGATATAAAGTCAGAATTGCGAGATATAAAGTCAGAATTGTGAGATATAAAGTCAGAATTGTGAGATATAAGTCAGAATTGTGAGATATAAACTATTCTGAGGGGGGAAAAGTTAGTCTTTTTTTCCCCTTAGAATTGGCCAGTTAACTCGCAATTGCGAGTTTATATCTCAATTCTGAGAAAAGATGTCAGAATTTTGACATGTAAAATCGCAATTGTGAGAAAAAAAGTCAGAATTGTAAGGTAAAAAGTCGCAATTATGTCTTTTTTCTCAGGATTTCGTCTTTATATCATACAATTCTGACTTTATATCTCGCAATTCTGACTTTATAAAACGCAATTCTGACTTTATAAAACGCAATTCTGACATTATATCTCACAATTCTGACTTTATATCTCGCAATTCTGACTTTATATCTCGCAATTCTGACTTTATATCTCACAATTCTGACTTTATATCTCGCAATTCTTACTTTATATCTCGCAATTCTTTTATAACACGCAATTCTGACTTTATATCACGCAATTCTGACTTTATATCACGCAATTCTGACTTTATATCTCACAATTCTGACTTTATATCCCACAATTCTGACTTTATATCTCACAATTCTGACTTTATAACACGCAATTGCGACTTCATATCACAATTCTGACTTTACATCTTGCAATTCTGACTTTATATCTCGCAATTCTGACTTTATAATACGCAATTGTGACTTTATATCACACAATTCTGACTTTATATCTCGCAATTCTTACTTTATATCTCGCAATTCTGACTTTATAATACGCAATTCTGACTTTATATCCCGCAATTCTGAATTTATATCTCACAATTCTGACTTTATAACACGCAATTGCGACTTCATATCACAATTCTGACTTTACATCTTGCAATTCTGACTTTATATCTCACAATTCTGACTTTATATCTCACAATTCTGACTTTATATCACGCAATTCTGACTTTATATCTCACAATTCTGACTTTATAACACGCAATTGCGACTTCATATCACAATTCTGACTTTACATCTTGCAATTCTGACTTTATATCCCGCAATTCTGACTTTATAATACGCAATTGTGACTTTATATCACGCAATTCTTACTTTATATCACAATTCTGACTTTTATATCTTGCAATTGCGACTTTATTTCTCACAATTCTGACTTCATATCTGCAATTGTGAGATAAAAACTTGCAATTATTTTTTGATATATATTTTTTTTTATTCAGTGGCGGAAACAAGCTTCCATAGACACGTGCGCCTTGTGGTCGCGCAAGTTTTTTGACACGTCAGCATGACATCAGAGCAAGGCGGACCACACTCGGACACATTTCTACCCGGCATGCATCTCGCGGTGATCACCGGTGATCGTTTCTGCGCAGATTTTGCTCATCTCAAACAAGACTAATAGTGCTTTTAAAATAGGAGGAGCATAGGAGCCCCGGTATCAACCGTCCCAGCTCTAGTTCTCACTATGCTCACCTCCAGTGGACTTTTGTTACAGAGGAACAACTTGTACCACCTGACTGCATGAAGAAATACTCAAAATGTCAGTGACTTCAGCAGTAAAATATTGCAGAACAATCTATAATTTTTAATAATTTAGATTTAGAGATATATAGAAGTTATTTAATTGTACATGCTGTATTAAATTGTTTTAAAGATGTGACCTCCAGAACAGCTAATGTCAAGTGTAAAGAGAATCACTCAACTTATGTATTGACTGTTATGTATCTTGAATGCGTGAAATGTCACGAATGCCTGACTCGGTGTTACGAATTTCCCAGGTGAACTTGAAGGAAGCATAATTATGTCACCGTAATAATGACATGCTGTGAACACACACTTACTCACTGCAAACTACAATAGCTGACTCGCGTATAAAAGCTGCTGTTAAGATTTGACAGATGAACTCATGCTTTTATTGGACACGTCACGTCAACTGTGATAAAAAATTTCCAATGATAGGAATATTCCCTTTGTTTACATTTACTTAAAAATCCTGCCTCTGCAAGCAGCATATTGAGGTAGGAAGGCAACAGGTCACTCCCGAATACAAATGATCGTGTCATGTCTCGTCGGCTGAGATATTTTCAACTGATCCTTTTTTGAAGGAAGCATAGATTTATCATTCGCCACTGTGCTGTTGTGTGTGCAGGTTCATGACAGTTGAGCTGAAGGACAGAAATAGGGCCTGATAGTTGCGTTTGTGTATCAGTTTAATAATGGATGTTCTTAATGGATGCATCAACGCTAATAAAAAAGCTTTTTTCAGAGTGAAGTGTAAGTGAATCCCTGTTGTACTTCCTGTACTTTGTCTTGTCTGTAGATTTATTTATAGTGTGAACACTCCTGCCTTTATATACCTCCATCTTTTCCGCCACTCATTCCTCTCAGTACATCTGTCATTGTTTCATAAAGGAAGACCAGCGGAGGCTCTTTGAACGCTCCAAACACCAAATAACACCCTCAATTTGCAGCCGTTGGCATGGCTGGTTAAACAGCACAGAGAGAAGACAGCGAGTGTGTGAAGACACCCTTGAAGGAGCCGGGAGAGAGAAGACCAGGTGGATAAAGTGAAAAATAAAACCAGGGGCTTCTAGTTCAAATGATTTTTATTCACAATTGAAATTCTCCAAACTAGACCAGACAGGAAACGCATTTAGATTCCATCCGATCAAGACTCTCTTCGGCCCTTTACCCCTGTGGAATTTAAAAACCTATTCTCATGAAATAATGACGGGATGTCCTAGAATGATTGTGAAATCGTTGGATCAAATGAAAATGGAGGTGCATTAAAGAGGAAAAATAAGCTATTTCAGTGTGGCATCTGAACACAAAAGCCTCTGTCAGGATGTGAAAATATGTGTGAACCGTGAGCCTCCTGTCGAATGAAAACATGCAGCACAATATCAGTCTGGGGGGACGAGGAGTTAATTGAATAAAAAATGTCAGTAAAACGTCCTTGAGGGAAAGTGACTGCCGGCACATAGAGGGTCATTTCAGAGGAGAAAGATGAAGAGAAACAGACTCATACGGAGGAAAAAAAGAGATTTGTGTGGAAATAACTATATAAGCAGAGCAGAGACACATCACCCCTGACAAATATCCCTGACAACTTACTTGGTTGTAAAAAAAAAAAACATTATTTTTACAATTATGTTGTGTGATTCTAATGCCGCAGAAATGACTCAAGGGGGGGAAAAATATAAATGTGAAAAAATATATATTACACCATGAAGCATTTGGCAATGAAAGCCAATGAAAGTGGATAACCTGACTGATTTCATCAGTTGTGTCAGTTTGAAGGATCTGATATTACTAAATAATGTGTTGGGAAATCCTTTATTGTTCTCTCACAATATCAGTGTGTCAAATTCAGTTTAGTTATAATAAATTTAGACATAAAGAATCTTAAAAACTTTTGAAATAAGTCCTCAGATCTGGTCTGTTGAAGCGCAGTGTCCCTTATCCAAGCAATCTGGTGAAGTGAAACCTGTGGGAATGTGCAGTTAATCATCATTGGTCCAGTGTAAGTCCAACAAATTTAAACAGCTGTTCTGTTTCAGGCGATGGATGAGCCCACCTTGATAATCCGACCTCACACACACCCGCTTGACTAGCACTGGAGACAAACTGTAGCTGTTTAAAGGTGCGAGAGTAAAACTTTCGGTTATTGCATCATCCTTGCCACAAGAGGTGCTGTAGCAGTTTCTTTCTTTTCTTTTTCAGGGACTTGCTGTCATGGTGGAGCAACAGTTTGATTGGAATCTTGCTGAAGTTAGTGAAAGGTAAGTCATTGTTGTCATGTTTATAGCCATGTGGTCACATTTGCAAAATCTCAGAAACAATTCACTGGCAAAAAAGGTTAATTGTTTATGTTGTGTATCGCTGCTGTGTGAAGCACAGTACACTCAGAAGTCACTTTCAAGCAATCCAATGTGAACTTGAACACGTTGTTAAACTTTTACTCTCACGTGAAATTCATTTGTGTGGATTCCTATAGAAATTTAACCAACAACTGTGAGTGTTAAGATGTCTGAAGGAAACTCTACCGCTCTCTTGAGTATAGAGTGTTTTTTTATTTTTATTTATTTAGTTATTTATTTATTTTTACCACAACAATAACCTGTGCCTACTTGTTTAGTGCTTATTTCTGGCCTTAAAGGAATAGTTCATTTAAAAAAAAAACAGTTAATGGACCCCATTGACTTCCTTAGATTTTTTACATTTTTTTTTTTCCTACTACATTTTTTATTCCTACTATGCAAATGGGTCCCCCATTACTGTCTGGTTACGACATTCTTCAAAATGTCTTTGTTTGTCTTCAGCAGAAGAAAGAAATTCATACGGGTTTGAAAGAATTGAAGACTTTTCATTTGACAAGTGAACTACCATGAAATGGAAGTTGCGATAGTCATATCTTTCCTATTGTGGTGAATGTTGACGTTGAAGCGGCTTCCCAAAAGAAAAAAGAATAGGGTGGGGTTTGATTTTTCTCCATCTTATTGGATAATTGGATCATTGTGGTTTGCTATTGCAGCGATCTCGTGTGATTGACAGGTTGTCCGGTCAGTAAACGTCATCAGAGAAAAGATTTCGCTGCAAGAAGGAAGGGAAATTATTTTGATTAAATATCATGAAGGCACATCAATTAAAAAACAAATGATGATGTGTGTGAATAAATTATATATTTATCTATAGCCCTCAAACCGTATGCTGTAATTGTGGACAAATGTGGGCACAGAGGACTCAGGTGTGATCCTAACTTTTATTTATTATAAATGTTATATCACTGTCTTCGATAAAGTTTTGTCTATCCATCTATGGTGTTTTTTATTATTATTTTGGGGGTATTTTTGAATTTATTTACTTCAAAAAGTACCATATTTTCTATGTAAATTCTGCTTATTTTTATGTTTAATTTTTTAACTACATTAAAATATCATTCCAATAAGTTCTTAGAGCTAAAACCTAAAGATGAAGTGACTTTGCTGTCACCTGGTGTCTTATTTTGGCTTATTTTAGAATGCTCTAAATTATGAATGAATTTTCCCATTCATTTCTATGGGTGCCCATTTTTGACCCAAATACAAGATTAAGGAGTTTTTTTCACCCACTTAACATTGTAGAATTGAGTAAAAAAAACAAAAAAATGTGTCTGTTCAGGAGGCAAACTTAGGAAAAGTAGCCAAGTCTTGTACCGCTCAGATCAAGGGAAGTGTTTTTTTTAAACATAAATCAAAACTATTTTGCCCACATTTGTCCAGAATACGGTTTTAGGGTTAAATTATATATTTATATATAATTTAATTGAATTATTATAATTTAATTTAATTATAATAATTTTTTTATTAACAATTTTATTTATATACAATATAATTATAATACTGCAATATTCCATTATAAAAATAAGAATTGCCAATTTTGATGGACAGAATAACACACATCCTGAAAACTGCAATGTAACTGTGAGTGTTTTGCCAGAGGGAAGTTGATTCTGTCCAGGGAGGTGGAGATTTTTCTCATCAGTCTAGAATTTATACATCAGCACTTTCAGTCACACACACACATTTGACACTCATTCATAATTCATACGTCAGTTGGATATGATATCGTATAAGCAGTAAGTATGACACAGTAAGACAGCAGGGAATTGGTATTTTTACCCTCCACTATGATACAACCTGACTGGGAGGCTGATGCAAATGCTTTTGTCCACCGGTAGATTGAGGTGCAGCTGATTTAGACACGTTTCCAGAAATATGAACGTGCTGAAATGTTTTTACATAATAACGGTGACCAAAAGAACCACATGTGAAATGTGAATACATTTGATAAAGTAGCTTTAAATGAAAAGCTTTTAGCGATGATGAACGGTGGAGAAGCTGTTCCTGTATCCGAATGTTAATGGCAGCTAGCGTTACCCAGAAGCCCTCGGGTCTCCCATTGGTTGTACGGCAGCTCTAAAAGAGCCTCGTCCAAACAAACGCATCGGCCGCGTCTGTGTCCAGGGCAATAGGTTTTTCTATTAGCTCAGAATTCATCGATCCGCAGCCTGGTATCAAGTGAACTGCTCAAACTGGGCTGAAAATGCAGTGGACTGACACACTGCTCCCTGTAGTGAACACACACACACACACAATCCAGCGATATTATGAGGAAAACAATAATGCAGCATTTTAATGCAGAGTTGTAAAGTTTAAACAACATCTAGCTGTGAATGATGGATCATTGTAAATGGAAAAGTTTTATATTTTCACGGTTATGAAGTGATTTATTCGGAGCGCTACCGTTATTCATCATAATGCCAAGACATTTAAATAATGGATCTCGCTTTAGTTTGACCTTAAAATAAAGTTTCATTACTGTATATGATAGGTTTACAAGAAAACTTTGTGAACAACAACAACAAAAAAATAAAAACTACTGATGTCCATATAAAAGCATTTTACTACAAAACATTATATTACGCTTGTAAACTACACACTCACACCACATGGACTCTTGTTTTCAATCAGTAACTTTCTTCCTTAGTTTGTTGTCACGGACACTCATAAGTTTCAGCTGTGCAGTGTGCACTTATCAATTATCTCATTATCCTCTCTCTATTTAAAGGGATAGTTCACTTGAAGACACGAAGACACGAAACGTGCAGTTTGTGTGAGAAAACGAACTGTATTTATATCGTTTTTACCTCTTGTAATCACGTCCAAGTGATCTGAAGGCATACGCCTTATTCACGGCAGCGCCATCTTTGATTTTTAATGAGAATGAAAGCGAGGCTGTGAGGGATAGACATACATCTCTTCAATGGGCCGTACTGTTATTTAAAGTGTTTTCAGATTGCTCTGTTTATGAAACACTGGAAAAATATCTTTTCAAGAAATTTCAGTTGACAAAAAACTCCCGACAATGTAAGCTGTGAAAAAATCGTCAGTAATTTGAGCTTTATTCAGCTTTTTAGAGCGGATGCCATTGGAAATACGGTAAGTCTATCCCTCACAGCCTCACTCTCAAACCTGTCATGGCGCTGCTCTGAATAAGGTCTATGGGCGCTTCAGTCTGCGCATGCGCTGGAAGTGATCGCTTGTTTACTCAGAGATTTCGGAAGTTTTACCTTTCACTGTGAAGATCTAAACATATTTAAATATACAGGAAATCACAATGGAAGATGATTTCGATATATCTAAATATGTATATCTCACACAAACCGCCATAAGTGCACTTGCACCGTGCACTTTTAGACCATGCGCTTGGGTGGTCAAAATATAGGGCCCATAGTGACACATTGAGCTGAATATTCAATTAACACTCGATACCTGATCCATGGTCTCAGCTCATTATAATAGAAGATGATAGACATTTCTGTTATCAGCAAAGCAGCAAACGTGATCATAAATATCTTAATCCTGTTTTAAAAAGAGGAAATCATGAATCATTTGTGTCGTTAGTGGTGACAGTCTGATGATTTATCGTCCATTCAGCAGCTTTTATCTCGTCGTCTTGACAAACTCTCATGATTTCCCTGGATCAAACCACGCTTAGAAATAAAGCAGCCAGACAGGTTGAAAATGAACAATCGTTTGGTCTCCAAGGGCTTTGAGTCCTGCTGTTTTTCAGACTGACATCCAGATGTGATTCGCACAGGCTTTGATGGGATGATGATTTACATGGTCCCGCTGAGCGTCACACGAGGGAAATGATGTTTCCAGCTCCTTGTCTCCAGCCCCTCTCAAAGTCATTTCAGCTCATTCTCATTAAATGAGCCATAAAACTTTATAGGTTCAACGAGCAAAGATTGATAATCCAACAAGGTCCGAAATGTTTCCATCCATTTCTGTGTAAGAACCCATGTGATGTGTGCAAAACAAAAGTTTTGTTTTACCAAACTCCCATAGAGTCGGGTGATCCGTAAATTGTTTGGACTGAGTATTTTCCCGTCATTCTCTCCGCTGATTAATCACCTTAATTTTCTCCACTGGTCGTCAAGGCAACAGCAGCGTTCTGCACTCTCAGCGCTGTTTGGGCCGATGACAGTATGTAATTAAATATAAGCAGTTGCTATTAGGACTGGAGGATACACTGTAATTAGAAGCCTTTGCTTGTTCCCTGTGGTTTACCAGGCTGCTGGGGAGGCGCTGTCACTCAGATGGCCGCCCAGACGCCCCCAAACACTGATACGAGGCCTGTCTGTTCCTGAGAGTTTGGATGGCATTTTGATGAAATTATAATGTTAACAGAAGCAGAGATTATCACAGACAGATACAGAGATAGAATGCTCTCAACATGTGCTTGTGAATCACGAAATGAGACTGTGGCGTTGGATTCTATTTTCCAAACCTTAACTTTTATTATCTTTAAAACTTAGACTGCTTTACGTGGACCAGAAGGCGAAAGGAATAAAAAAGAACCAATTTCTCTTTGCATTCACATTGACATTGGGTCTGAATTTGGATTCAGGTCTCTTTTTGGTGATAATGTCACCAGTTCATAATATATAACTTCTGTCATCTCTATAAAATAGAATAGGTGGCTTATCTCTTACTATGTCATTGTGTGTTTAGTAGCATTGTATGGTAACCTGTAATAGACTAAAGGGCAACACTTTATTTCGATAGTCCACTTTAGACATTCTACTAACTAACTTTTCAACTACATGTCAACTAACTGTCATTAGAGTATTAGTAGACTGTCAGCTTAATATCTGCTAACAATTTATTTTGTTGGTCCCACAACAGACATTCAACTGACTGTAAGTAACTTGGCGACTACAAGTAAACTTCTTCTCCTAACCTGAACACCTAACCATAACCTAACAGTCTACACTCTAAAAAATGCTGGGTTGTTTTAACCCAACGTTGGGTCAAATATGGACTAACCCAGCAGTTGGGTTAAATTTTTACATTACATTTTTAACCCAACATTTCGGGTTTGTCCATATTTGACCCAACGTTGGGTTAAAACAACCCAGCATTTTTTAGAGTGTACTATAATATACTTATACTCTAATGAGAGTTAGTTGACATGAAGTTGAAAAGTTACTTATAATTAGTAGAACGTCTAAAGTGACTATCGAAATAAAGTGTAACCGACTAAAGTTATCATAATTATGCCACAGATAACACTGATAAGTTAACTTTTACTACAAAACATACATATATGGCACATGTGATATTTTCACGTGTGTGTTTTTAAACACACTACCTGGATTATTAAAATATTAGCCATTTTACAAAATAATATAAAAACAGAATAGCATATTGGTACTCAAATATTAGCCATAGGTTTTTGCTATTTTTTTTAATAATGAAAATGTGTGAAATGATTTGAATTAAAAAATTCACAATTTAAATATACAACCACATTGAATTTCAGCCCATTAAAATGCAAGCCCTAAAAATGCAATGCATTGAAATACAAGCACAGTTAATGCAATAAAAAGTTGTTGTTGTTTTGTTTTTTTACATTTTCCATTATTTTACTTCCATACTGTTAGATTTTGGTGTTGCCGAGCAGTCGTTTTGGGTGGCTCGCCAATGTATTGGATTTCTCCAATACATAAAATACGTAAGCTTGACCAGTTCTTGTGGGGAGAAGAATTTTTGAAGGTTTGTAGTCCTTCAGCAACGATGTTAGTATGTCACCCCCCCAAAACAAAACAGTCTGTGAGGCAGAACTTTATACATGAAGACAATGAGCTACAAACAATAGAAACCTGTTTGGACCTCCCACAGGAGATCCATCCAATTTGCTAATCCACTAATCCAGCAATGTTGATTCTTTTTATTCATTCACATCATCAGTTTCTATGGGCCATATACATCTAAATGGGCCATTTGTAACAGAGACAGAGTGGATTAGGTCCCACTTTATATTAAGTGGCTTTAAGTACTATATATTTACATTGAAATTAATAATTTGATACAATGGACTTATTGTGTACATACTGTACATGTTTTTACATTGTACTTCTATTTTAAAAATACCAGCATGTAATTACAGCTATAATTACTTTATGTAATTACATTTGTCACGCAAGACAGCACCAAATAACGCTGAAACTTTACTTCATAGAGATTTATGTATTGGCCAGCACTGATGACATGTGAAGTCCATTGAAAGGATGCTATAGCAGCATATCGCTTTCCTCGTTAGACATGGTAAACGTTCTCACAAACTTTTTTGCTTGACCTGAAGATGGAAAGAAGTAACAGGCGCACATTGACACAGATAATCACAAACACTCAGGCCTGTCTCTTAAATATTCAGTCAACCAAAAGCAAAAGCATCTCATCTTAAGCTTGTAAGACATCAGTTTAATATAAATCCATTTAATTTCCGATTTAAATAAATGTCCCGCCCAACATTTTTTATTGCTTGGAAAGAAAAGACTATCGCAACCTCCGTTTCATGCTGACTTTAATATGAGCTGACAACAAAAGACTCAACCTCATCTTTTCTCAAGCACGAGAGATGTTTCAGCCTTCGAAAATAATTCCTTCCACAAATCTTGAGTTTCTTCAGTTTCACATATCATTTAACAGGCAGATCAGCTCAGAAAACTGCAAGATATATTAATGTAACGCAACCATTGATAAAAATGAGCAAAAAAAACTCTCGAAATGCAGAGACAGAAATGAGGACTGGTAAATTATGCATGGATTTTTCCATGAATTTCAAAAGCAGTTCAACATGACAAGCAAATTCTGCATCCGCCTCTGACAATGAGATGCCCATAGAGCTTCATACACTGGTTGCCATCTTAATGTGCCACATCAAGTCAAAGCACAAAGCCTCCGCCATCGGTCCTACGCAAATGTGTTTCTTTCAAATCCCCCCCGCTCGCTAGTGAGCTTCATTATTCTCCAAACATCATGAAAATACAGCGAGACACTGTCAACAGTGTCAAATGGCTTCCTTCCCACCATGTCTATGAAGCCTCATGCCATTATATCCGTCCAAGATTGACTTACAAACGCCAGTACGATGCCCAAGACACCCACAAACCCATTTCCACAGTGTTTGGAAGAGGTTTATAACGTGGTGGAATGTGTTACATGTGCGCTTATGCTTTAAAGCTGTATGAAAAGAAACCTTTGAATCCAGATGGTATGATCATTTTAGATAAGTGCACTGAGCTAAAAGAAGTGTCCTGTTTATGTTTTACCTGCAGAAAAATGACATTGACATCTTTAAGTAGAGAAGCAGTTTACAACTGCACAGATTCATATTTTTTATATACTGACAAACTGATGCAGATTTCATGGAGCAGTCTTTGATGGCATATATAATTCTAATACAACTTCTAATGTATTTTAATATTTTCTATAAAAATTAATTGCAATTAATTTTGATATATTTAATCAAATATTCACTAAAACAAATGCAGATACTCAATCGTTTTTAACTGTAAATGTTTAAATATGTACACAGAATATATTCTAAAGCATTTACTTAGTTCATTTTAACTTAACTGCAATGCATAAACAGGATGATTAATGGACTTGACTAATGTAATATCATTTTTATACAGTATTGAATGTTTATTTTTTATCATCAGAGTTCAATGTTTCATTATAGCGTACGTCATATCACATAATTATTACATGCAACTACACAAATTGTGCATTTTGAAGAAAAATATCCCGTTTGATCCACACAACAGCATCTAGATGCTTTTATTGCAGTAATCATGGCTGTTTTTTGATTCTCATATGGGCTTATGGAAAATTGTGCTGAGCAATTTAAAATTCTGACAGTCTGGTCAGGAAGAGACGAGGCAAGAAACATTTTAAGCAGCTGAAACATGTGAAACTGAAGCGCCTGGGGCTTCTATCACTGGCCAGGATTGTGATGAGTTATTGAGTTTGGGGACGAGATTTGAGTTTGTGCTGACCGATACAAATAAAAAATACTGAAGCAATCCAAAGCTCGATACTCCACCTCCACCAAAGACCCCTTCAGTGGCTTAGTTTGTTAACAAGACACCAAGATCTAACAACTAAATGTGTAAATCAAAGGAACAAGTTCAATATACAGACAATAAAGCCCAACAACTGAGGGTGAACTTGGTTATGATTGATTGACAGATCAAATTCTCTTAATCGTCAGATCTTCAATGAGTGACTCTTATTGATTTAAAATGCAAATGAAAAGGAAACTTTTTCATTTTGTTCAGGTTGTAAAATACCTCAAAGCTCATTTGAAGCTTTGTTTATCCTCAGTCGACAACATGACGTTGTGAATTTAAACCTGTTGGTGGTAATCGTCTCCCTTTGGGTTTGATGCAGGAAACTCAAGGTCAACAGTCAAACCGAAGGAGCAGAACAATGTGTCTGCAGTGCCTGAGCAAACCTGTTATCGTTTCTGTGACACAAACTAAACACTTTGGTGATATTCATCCTCCTTGACCTCGGACACCAAAACACAGAATCCCCTGCAGTTCATCTCGGAGAAAATAGGCTTGCACCTTTGTCACGTTTACATTCTCCAAGCTTATTTTATGCGCCCGTGGCCTTCATCTATTCCTCTTCTTTCTCCTTGCTGTTTTTCTTTCTTTCTTCGGGTTTGTTTTATTGGGAGCTGGTTCTCATTAAATCTCTTGAACTGATTTTATATGTGTGTTTTGAAAGTGAATCTGCATATCTCCAGGCGCTGTGTGGGACTCGCTCGCTCTTTAGACGCTTTAAATTCTCCCCGGCCGACTGGAGGATTTCCCAGACAGATTATCATGTTAATAGTCAAATCGATCCGCTGTCACGCCGTCGGTTGCTTTACATTTCCAAGTATATGAAACTATTTGCAGCTTTCCGTGTCATCTGGGTCAAGGCTTGATTCAGAGACTCCCCACACAAACCCGTGGAACCTCGAAGGCAAAAACTCTCGAGCGGTTCTACACCGAAGCTTTTCTCCGTGTGTGTGTTCGAGCCACAGATTTTTCCCAGTGAGCAGCGAAGTGCAGGGGTCCAAACGAAACAGATAATAGATAAACCCTCCAGCTGTCAGTGAACACAGCTGCTAATCTCCACATTTGTATGTATGTGCTTCTCTATCACTGCAGCTCCTCGAGGATGAAGATCTGGAGTATCTCAGAGTGTCTCGCCCTTGAGCCGGAGCGAGTAGACCAGCAAGTGACACAACATTTAGCTTTAACCTGATAAGAGAGATAAGCCTCTGTGTGTGAAGTCACATCTGGGATTACAAATAACCGTTCTGGTTACTTCGTACTTCACACCCAAGATGACATCTGAGGGAAATGTTGTATGTAAGTGCGTTCAAATTCAGTATTGTTTGAAAATAGTTGCATGTAGCTAAAATGCTAACCATTATTAGTGTTTTCTACCTGTTTTTGTGCATAAAAGTATTGAATCATTATAATAGTGTATTATCTCACTAATTTTTAAAGGGATACTCCACTTTTTTGGAAATTTTGCTCCTTTAAAACTCCCCCCAGAGTTTAAGAGTTGAGTTTCATCGTTTTTGAATCCATTCAGCCGATTTTCTGATATTTAGAAGAATATCAGTAACCAGACGGTTTCTGGTCTCATTGACTTCCATAGTAGGAAAAAATATATACTATGGAAGTCAATAGGACCAGAATCTGTCTGGTTACTGATATTCTTCTAAATATCAGAAAATAGACTGAATGGATTCGAAGATAGTAAAAGCCCAAATGTTTAACTCTGGGGGAGTAGTAAAATGAGCCAATTTCCAAAAAAAAAAGTGTAGTGTCCCTTTAAGAGACAGAGCTTATGTAGAATTAACAATGAACAGACCACAAAGTATTTCAGTATACATATTCAGTACAAAGATTGTTTAAAGTTATTAATAAGAAAAGCATAAAAATTGTTATTTAATTCAAATTACACACAAATCTTTTGGCTACTATGGCCATTATTGGACCCTACTGACTTCTATTGTATGGAGAAAATAACAATACTGAGACAATTTTCTAAAATGTCATCTTTTCTGTTTTGCAGAAGAAATAAATAGTAATACAAGATTGGACATTTGGAATGAGGGTGAGTAAATAATGAGACGATTGTCACTTTTGAGCTATTTGTACTTTCAACTACACTGACTTAAGGCAACCCCAAAAATAAGAGCTTTTAAACACTCTTTTATTAAGCACAAAAAGCACAAAATCAATCAACATCAATCAATGTAGCATCAATAAGCTCAAAGAGTCAGACAAATTGAATTATTTACATCAACAAAAACAAACGTAATATGGCAGAGTTTAACAAATGCAGGGACAGTATTACATTACCAATCTTAAATCTTTTACCTGCCTCACCACATCAACAACTCTGTCTGCAAAGAGGAACTTAAAACGTTTTAAAGCTGCCTTAAGGATAAATATTTGAAGTTCAAATTCATGAACTCCAGTGATTTCTGTAGGCTAGTTATTATGTTCAGAACTGGCACCCCAGGTGATGTCATCGTGCAAGTTTGCAACATTGCTTCATCTGCTTTTGCGCACCAGCATTTCACAAACAGTGTGTATTTATTGAAAGCTTTGCTGAGCTCCTCTCAGAATGGATCACACCACAGTGTTTACACTGACCTGATGCCCTTCACTTTCTCATTCAGACAAGCTCTAGTCTGATTTGCTGTCTTTATGTCATTTGGAGACTGAATGTATAGGTATATATAAATATTTTATATATAAATAATATTTTTTTTTCTTAAATATACATGCATGTGTGTGTGTATTTACATATATACAAAATAATTATACAAAATAATTATACACAATGCATCCACATATATTATCTAAACTCAAACTTTTATTTTGGATGCGATTCGCAATTAATCGTTTGACAGCCCTTGTAAAAATCTAACCCATATTTGACCCAAAGTTGGGTTGAAACAACCCAGCAGTTTTTAGAGTGTATAGAAGCCTTGAAATGCAAGATTATTTTCTTTTAAAATGGAAAAATGTAACACCTCACATACATTTTGTGTTGTATGTGATTTGTGTTGTGTTGTACAGTATGTGATGTTGTTTGTGTTGTTTGTCTTACAACAGTTTGATGCCTTGTAATCTGATATTAGTGTTTTCAAATTTATAAAACAGACCCAAATTGATTAATTTATTGCACAGTTTGAAGAAAATGTCTGAAGGTGTTCACAAACTCCGCTCTGCAGCCAATTTTATTGATCAAATCAATCACGCAGTCACAGAGTATAGGTCAATTATGAAGGCAATTTGCATTGACCATCTTTAGAATAGGCTGCAGGGCTAGGTTTCCAATTAACTTATTTGGCGAAAAAAACACACAGAGATTTCATTATTTCAGTTTTGAGCAATCGCTCAAAAAAAAGTATTTCAGACGTGAGGTTGTACCGTGTCTTTCACCCTCCTCTCCAGTGTTGACACACTTTGATGAAACTCGTCCCATCTCTCGTCTCCCCCGCAGCGATAGATTAAATGTCACAGGGCTTCTTGTAGGACAAAATTCTGGTGTTTTTCTCCTGATTGGAGTATATCAGCACCTCTTCACCTTCACATGAGCGTTTCTGATATATCTCTAATCCTGCTACGAGTGATAGAATAACAATGAAGTTTGTCAAATGGTCAGACTCCGGTGAAGACGTCTTTGTGTCCTTGACTCTTGTCTGATCTGCTCACAGACGGTCACACAGAAATTACAAAACTTCTGACGTTTGATCAGATATAAAGTTAAATGCCATTGAATTGCAGATGAAAATTAAATCATGGTGAGTGAAATAGAAGCTTATTTTTTTCCCTATTGTGACGTATTCAATTGAAACAGCTTTTAAATGAGAAATGGGGGAGGAGGGGGGGTTTGATGTTGTCCATCGGGAATTGATTGGATTGTTGGATCGTTGTGGTTTGCTGTTTCTGTGATCTCAATTGATTGACAGTTTGGCCCGCCCTCACGCCAGTAAACAAGTCGTCAGGGAAGAGAAGAGATGTCACTGCAAGTTATTTTGATTAAAGATTACAAGGGCACATGACTGAAAAAATGATATGCATAGATCAATAATTTATTATAAACACTGCAATATTCAATTACAAATAAGAATTGTGTATTTGAATGCAGTAGCTCTGACGTGATTAGCATAAAGGTTGCATCAGGTGACGTATTTGACATTTATGCATTTAGCAATGGTAAATAATGGATGACCATTGCATAACATTAAAACTGTTGAATAAATCATTAGAAATCAGTGGTCCTGTGAGAAACAGGCTCATTTGATCTCAATCAGATGCATGTACTGTATATGACACTCATTAACTGAACACAGCAGCTCTGACATGCAATTAGCACTATTTGACTTTTACTAATAACACATGAGACTTAGTGAGTGTCAATGATGACGGTCCTCACCAATGGTTTCATTTAAGCACAGACATTGTTATGAAACAAAAATTACTATTAGAGGAAATAATCAGAGAATAAATGGAAGCATGTCTGTCAAGAACATAAAAATAAATGAAGCATAGATAGATATGATAATACAAATATGAAGTACTTTGAGTAGAAGAAAAATCTAAATTTCTTCTCTCCTGGCAGACGTTCATCACCAGGACAGCAGCCAAACACACGAGCATCATTTAGATGTGACAATATCAATCGAGCACATGTGACAACCAAACCGCTAAATGTTAACAGATTATGCAAATATTAAATAAGCTGCCAGAATGTTGATAAAGGTTTAAATTTAAGGTAAAACTATAGTTTTCGACTGTCCCTATTCCCTGACTACATCTGTGAGTTACTGTTGGATAAGAAGCTTCGCAACATCATGTCTTATGACACGGGTCATGTGCAGCATCAGAGAAAGAGCGTCAGGAAACACGGGGGTCTTACCTGACATAAACCTCACAGAGACCTGAAATCCTCTGATGGGCGTCACATTTATGTGGAATCCCCAAAGGCCTGATGTCTACAGCATCTGTAAACATCCATGTGCCTGTGGTCTGTGACTAAAAGGGGTTTCATTGCTTGACACTCTTCAAGAATCATGAATTATTTAGGGAAGTCGGCTGTAAAGTATGCAGCTGTCTACTTGAGACGTCCCTGGGAAAATACACCTCTGGTGCTTCTCATTAGGTGGATGTGCAGACTGAGAAGGAGGAGATCTAATGGTCAGATACTTTCTAACATTTCCCACATGGCATATTTCCTGCCTGCCATCCTCACACCGAAAGAAACCTTCATTTTTTAGATAAACACATTTGTAGCTAACCTTTGAAAAGGATTGTTTATTCAAAATTTTTAATTATCATTATTTATTCATGTTCATGTAGTTTCAAACCTACAAGACTTTGTTTGCTATGTCCAACATAAAAGAAGCATGTAGTGACGAGGGATTAAATATTAATAATAATTAAAAAAAAATAAAAAAATAGCCACATGACTCGGTTGTGTGCTTAGTATGTGGAACAGACGAAATTTAAGTCATTATAAGTTGAAAATCATCCCCTCTGCTACAGCTCTTAAATCACTCTTACAGTAATAGGAACATTGCTGTCCACCCTGTACATGCTACCCCTAGGAGATATCATTAGGAAGCATGAAATTAGTTCCCGCTCATGTTCGACGTTGTAGATGAGTCGACTGATCGGGATCACACTTAGAGAGCCTGTCATCTTCGAATACTGTTAAAACAAGCCAATATTTTGTTACATTTATATTTATATAGCGCTTTTCTGGGTACTCAAAGCACTTTACTTACGGAAGGGGGAACCTCCTCAACCAGGAGGATGATGCAATGGCAGCCATATTGCACCAGAACGCCCACCACCAGCTTACAGGTGGAGAGGAGACAGTGATGAAGCCAATCAGTGTATGGGGATGATTAGGAGGCCATGGTAGACAGGGGCAAATTTGGATGCCGGGGTTAAACCCCTACTGTTTTTCGAAGGACATCCTGGGATTTTTAATGACCACAGAGAGTCGTTCTACATCTCATCCGAAGGGCGGTGCTCTTTGACAATATAGCCTCCTTTCACTTACTAACATAGAGATGGATTTTCAAATGTCAGTCCCCAAGGTTGACCTAGAGCGTTCGACCTGAAGGATAGTACTTCAGATCTCTATCCTTCCGCTCCACAGACCATTTTGTGTTCTTGCCTCCGACAAGAAGAAGGTGTGAAGTATCAGTACAAATCCTATCCTTCGAGTGCTCCATAGCCAGTTGGGTTTTCAGGTCAACTGGGAGAGAGTAATCTCGCCCACGGGGTGAGTATCTCTTTTTCAGTTCAGGGGAAGGTGTCAGTCCAACATGTCTCATGAAGAATTGCGTGTTTGGCTGGTACTAGAAGTGAGAAAGTGATCCCACTTGCGACATATGGCAGACACAGCCACTTGGCTTCCTCTATATGAAGACCGCTTCAGCACTAGCTTTATTATCGAGTCCCGAGATGACCGTGGCAGAGCGGCACGCCCTGTGTGACAAAAAATAACCCCTGCCTGCTGCCAAACCCTCAGCCCGTAATCAGACCTTCGCCAAACCGCTCTTAGAACTAGGTCTATGAGGCCTGGATTGACCTCCGACTGCAGTTCACCTTGCTTTGAGCCAACGCTGCTCAGCGAGCTGGTACTTGTCTGAAAAGACAACATGGCGACCATTGCCCTAAGCTGCCCTCGGATGTCACAACTCACCCGTCACCTCCTCCTTGCAGTCAGAAGCTTCTGAGGTCACTTCATTCCACTATATCTTCCGGCCTGCTCAGTCGTGCTGCTGAGGGGCCTCACGACAGCTATGGCAGTGGAGACTCCATCCCCAGCGTTCCAGCTGGGTAGGGACTACTTCAGGCCACACAGCTACATCTGTTTGCCTCCCTGGACTCGAGCCTCTGCCAGTTGTGTTTCTGTCTGAGCGGACAACCCTTGGACGGACAATTGCTCTCTTCACAGAAATGCGTTCCCCAGTGAGCCTTCTAAGAAAGCGGCTATGCGATTCATTGTCGCTTGGCGACCGGTTCAACTTTAGTGATTTTCATCAAACTCAGAAAAGCAAAAATGCTCCTGAAGCTCAGTGAATTGGATCACTCTTAGATGTGAGCAGAGATGCTCCTGAAGCTCAGTGATCTTCACATCTAATGTCGAGCGTTGCTCCTGTCTTGTGAGTGCATGTCACTTGCACCGCAGCGCAGTCTTATCCCAAGATGTCATATAACTGACGTTTTGGGACGTCTTTTGACCATACGTCAATAATATTTGCCTTTTTAAGGCCCCCTTAAACGTCGGTAGATGAGGTTATCGGATCCTAACTCTAGCCCAGACCTAAACCTAAACCTAACCCGTCACCTAACTGACGTTAAAGGTAAAACGTCAGTTGTATGACGGGCTGGGATTGCCATCTACCGACGTATGGTCAAAAGACGTCCCAAGCCGTCAGTTATATGACTTTTTGGGATGAGACTGTGTTATGCTAGGTCAGGAATGGAGCAGGTCTTGATAGTTGCCCCTTATTGCCCCTACCAGACCTAGTTTTCCTCTACAGCCTTCTGGACTTCCCCTCAATACATTTCAGGGCTGGGGCATGATGGCACCCATGTTCAAAAACTGGGCGTGGTTACGGAGTCACCATCACATCTGCAAGAATCCCCTAAAAAGAGGAATTTGATCGCTAAATAGAAGTGGAACTTGTTTGTTGTCTTATCTCCGTGAGGATATCCTGAGAGCCTTCAGCCATTTCAGTGCTCTCTTTCCTACAAGACGGGTTGGAGATTGCTTTTCCTTCACCATTAAAATGATGTGCCTCTGTTTTCTTGATGCATATCATGATGCATAAGCATTGGTAGCACGTCCTGATCGCCAGGGAGCAAGGTAAACCCTGCAGCCCTCTTTATCCTCTTGGCCCTATCTTTGGTGCTACTGCACTGAAGAGACTGCCCCTGAGACACTGCAGGCAGTAAGTTAAAAATTCTGTGTTGAAACAGTTCTCCTGCTCGCATGGTCTCTACTAGAGGGTAGGGACTTGCTCGCTGTCAGTCAGCGAGTTGTGCCTGGAATTTAGGCCAGCTACTCTCACGAGCTGAGACCCCAGCCTGGATTTGTGTCCAAGGATCCTGGTAGGTGGTGAATGTGCAAGTGCTGCCCGGAGGAGGCAGACCCAGCCCTGGCTTTTATCTGTACGTCTGCTTCATTGTGGTTTTACACAGAATGCAAAGCCTGGATATCAGACCGGCTCTTGTCTGTTACGGAATCAGCAGAAGGGAAAGCTTTTTCTAAGCATAGGTTGAGCCACTACATGTGGTTGCCTTCATCTTAGTGAGAAAGATTTCCCAAGGTGCATGTGCCCACCTGTTGAGGGTTGGTTTTTTAGGGAAGGACTGCATGCCTGCGCACATATATTCAAATGTGCATACCTGTGAAGTGCGATCTTAATATACGTGTGTGTGCGTGCCATCGACATTCTCATTGGTTTGCGTTTTTTAAGTTTGCGTAGAGAGAACTTAAGAGTTAAAATGGTGTTGTGTTAAGTTAGTGTTAACCCTTAAGGTAATTACTAATGATTGCTGCAACGAAAGTGAATCAGTCAAAACTTTAGCTTCTAGAGCTGTTATAAAACCAAAACAATCTATTTACTTTAATTTCCTATTATCACTGCAAAGCCACTTTGGAATAATCCTTTGTTAAAAGTTCTAAGTAAATGAAGATGACTTGACTTGACTACTAAAATCATAAAAAATAAAGTACTGGAAGTATTATGTATAGCTTTTGTGGGACAATTATTTGGCTTGTTATGGTTACATGACTTCATTTTTTATGTACCTTAATCAAAAGATTAGCAGAATTCAAACATCTTTTTCCTCACAAGAATCGCTATTTATATCCAGTCAGGTGAAAGTTACGAGTGACAGAGCCATTACCCCCGCACATAATCGCTGATGAACACATCTGTATCAGCTGGATAAACAAAGCGTTCAATGTAAACTTCTGACATGAGATATCTGAAGTTAATTGCTTGTGAAAAATGTTTCATCAAACCACACGTAGCCATCAGTTGTTGTCAGGTTTATAGCGAACGTGACTGTGCATATAATGAACTTTCTTCAGAGGCCTTAAACTTGCATAGTGAGGCAAAAAAAGTTATATTGATTAAAGTTTCTACTGGCGGCGTCCCTTAAGTCCTTTATGCAGAGGCAGGACACACCGTTCTGGTCTAAAAAGACCTTTTTTCCTCAATCACAGAGCAGTCGCTCATGCAAACAGGACTTTTCTCTTTGCTAAGTCAAGCAGCAAATGTTCAGCTTTGATACATTTTCAATTTTACACTTGCTATCTTCTATTTATGGCATGCATAAATCATAAGAGAGCCGTGCTTCTCTCCAAAAACGTCAGATATGAAATAGCACAAGCACAGAGGGAATTCAAACACAGTAAAATACAGTAATGATATCTGCTTCTGCACACTGCAGCAGCAGGGCGGCCGCTAGTTACCAACTTAACTGCGTTTAAACTGTTCAACATTTAATTGCTCATAAATGTAGTAAGTTTCCCTTTGGTGTCAAACTTATGCTCCAGATTCAAATGGGATTTTTGTAAATAATATGAATTTATCATGACTGTGATGTCATACTTAAGTAAACAAAGAGGGAATAAATGGTTAACACAAATAAAAACGAAAAGTTTCTTACATAATGGGTCAGATTTACTAAACAGGACAAATTAAGGCCCGTTCACACCAAGAACGATAACTACGTATAAAGATAACTTTATTAGCTTTCGCACCAGAGGACGAAATCATTGTTTAATCTAAGCGTGTACTTGTCTTTAAGTCCTCGATCTCATTACAGCAGGATGGATTCTGATTGGCTCTCAATGTTTTTATCGTTCATCAACTGGAAAAAAAATCTTGATTCCAAAAAAAGTGATTCCAACATATTTTTGTCCTATTTTTGGTATGGCTGTGAACTCTGCTATTCTTTAATATTGAGAATGATTTTAGAACTATTTCTTTATCGTTACCTTAATAGTCATCCATGGTGTGAACGGGCCTTTAACGCGAGAGCTCAAAACCAAAACAACCCCATTGGGGGTGGAAAGTTCTGTGTGTGTGATCTACTGACTACGCACAAATGAAAGAACACCGACCCAGCCGGATCATTTCCATAATGACCAATTAGCAGCGAATCAACCGAGAGCAGCGCAAATTAGCTTCTAGATTTAGACATTAAATAATGGCACAGATGCCAGTAAATTAGTAATTCACCTTTCTTGATTAATGTAAATATTGTCCACCCATTAAATTTGCATCTGAAAAGGAAACTCCTACAAATACATATTCAATAAGGTCGGCCGCAAAAATAAATCCCGATATTTTTTTTTTTTCAATACCAAAAGAGGGTTTGTGGTGGGGTTTGCCCTTCAGGTTTGTAAATCTGGCCCTATGTCTTGAGTTTCATGGATCTTTTTGTAGGTTGACAGCCCCAGTGACCATCGACTTTTATTGTACAGAAATACAGTATGTACCTTGGACATTCAGCTAGAATTCATTATTTCTAGGCAAACTGTCCCTTTAACTGACCTTTAGTAACCTCAAGACATCGAGTTAACCTGCATTGCTATAGACGGCCCTGACTAACACAAACACAAGCTCGGTGGCCTGTAGGAGCTCAGGACATACAGTATGAGAGCAGTGAGATATGGCTAGACTGCAGTAATGAGAACACAGACGTTCCCTCAGAGGACACTGAGGTCTGAGACATCTACCACCAGATGCTGAAATGAGCGGCACAAATGAGACCTTACATATGCATACCGAGTTTTTATATGCCTGTCAGGATATTTGAATCAGATCCGAAAGCATGCTTTTCGTTTCTCTTTGGGGATGGATGAAACAGGCTGAAAGCTTGAGAGATTTCCTAGGGAAAAAGAATGGATCTGTAAGTTTCATGTGTGACTGAATTTTAACAGTATTTCTTTTTTGAAAGTGGAGTTCGCAGTGAAATACAGTACATTTTAGGAAAATATTCAAGGGAATAATCTTGGGCTACATAGCATCAACCTGAAGCCAGCCATTATCCTCAATCAGAAGGCCGCTAGGTCACTATTTATTATTTAATTTAAATTACATGTAATTTAACAGCAAAGGTCATAATCCTTTAAACCTGCAGAGCTGATTAGTGTTTGATTTCCCTACTGACAATCAAACATCTTCAGGTTAAAGGAGAGTCAATGCTGTGTTTAAAAGTAAAAATTAGCTTTTATAAGATAAAGTGAACACACATTCACAGGATCATTAGATTGAAATTCTGTCACACCAGTAGAGATGGACTTAGGAAATAAATCTTACAGTACAGTATGTCATTTTCTGCTAATATTGCACCAGTCTGAGCAAGAATTGCTGTCCGTACTGGTCATGCTGTTCTGTTCACATGAGATAATGGAAATTATCCACTCAAAACAATGTATTCAATTAGAAACACAAAGAGCACATTGTCCGTGTGGTGTGGATGAGTCGGTTATTTAATCCTAATTAGGGTTTTATTCTTCAGATGTGGCCAACAGCTAATATATAAAAATGAGTTCATGCAATTCTGCCTCCCAGCCAAAGTCTGACTCTACAAAAACTGCTTTCAAGTTGGTTTTCGGGTTTAGGTTCCTGATATTTCTCTTATGTTATCCAGCCCTTTCTCTTTTTCGACCATTGCCATGCACACTTCTCTATCTTTCCAACTGAAATGATTTATCCTCAGGAGAATTTTACACATTACTCTGATTGTGTGAAAGCCTTGAGGTTATATAGATTGAAAATACTTCATATATGAAAATATGTAAAAAATAAATAAATAAGCCCAGGAAAAAATCGATTGTTTCAGTGCTTCTGCTTTGGACTTTTGGGTCGTCCGTTTTGGCTTTAACAAGGTTTCCTGCTTGATCAACTGTGACGACATGCCAGTATTATTTTGAGCTCTGCCTGTTTGTCTGTACACCAGTGGCATATGATGGAGTCGACCTGAAGTCGAGCAGGGCAAATAATTGAAATAGCGAGTGGGTGGAACAAGATAATGAGGACTTCCACCAGGAGGGCGGATGATCCACCGCATAACATAACAGAGAGGAGCCAATATAGCTGCAAAACTATCACAATGATTTACACTTCAAACTGACACCAGATCTGCTGCTTTGACTGATTGGTGAATAAGTTACCAGGCGCTTATTATCACATTTCACATCTGAAGTACTTCTATCGTATCTGATTTAGATTGCAGAATGGATGCTATATTAAGTCGATATTCAAATAAGAATATGTAAGAATGGTTGTCCACGGCACCATGTGACCGTTGCTTTAAGGACAGCAAGCATCAGTACAACAGAGCAGCCAAAGTCACCAAAAGTCATTTGTCTTCTTGTGTCTCAGTCACTCGCGGTAATGAATGCATTCGCTTGTCGTCATTTATTCATTATAAAACTAATTTGTTTTTCTTTCCACCATTCATTGTGTCGGCCAGATGTCTGATTTGTCCCACATGCGATGAGATTTCAGGGACTGTTAGCCATGCCGGGATTGTTAACATAAAACTGACGGCGTTTCGCTTCCAATTAGACTAATAATGTGTCCGATAGCAGCAGTCAATGAGAATCTCACCTCGTCTCCTCCATATTTGTTCAGCCATCATTAACAAACCATTATGTTCACTGACCACAAATAGAGGCACATATCGACCGCTTCGTCGGCGCATCAGTAATGTTTCATTACCTTTTGACTGAATCGTGAGACTGTAGGACTGAGGTCTGTACTGCAATGAAAGTGCGACTTATGATAATGAATGAGGAATATTCTCCTGATTGGCGATGATGGTGCAATTGATGGTGCAGCTGGTTTAAAACAACACGAGTTTATTTAACTAGGATGAGTAAGGCCGATTTGAATGAACAATTAATAAACCCTTAGCTAGCAAAGGTTGAACATCTGTATGCCGAGTCTCAGCGAGGGATTCAGACTGAGTTCACCTGACTTGAATGCTGAGCTCTTTCACTCTGATTGGAAGCCCATCTTATCACCCACCACACAAGTCCGGCACCTGAGAGGCATGCCAATAGTGAAAAGCAACCATCTAGTTCCTGTTCAATTCAACAAACACACAAACGTACAGTCGGCCTCGCTTTCAAAGCCCGGGGTTGATGGGTACTTTCAGCAATCGGCTTTGCAGAAACAAACGACACTGCAATTACCAGTGTGTTTTTAACGGCTGGTTCATAATTCACATTATTGTTACACAGAACAGGTAATTAAAATGTGTAAAGCCAGATTATGTTCAGTCAGTGTTTTATAGCTAAAGGCGTGTGGTGAGAAACAGAGGTCTGGTGTTTTCTCAGCTAGCTGCCGGTTATGTACTTTTGTGCTCTTGTAAGTCGCTATGATTAGAAAAGCATCTGCTACGAACATGACCGTAAATGTAAACACACACTTTGAAAGACATTTTGTCAGCTCATGTAGGAGGAAGTTAGTAGGTTTATAATTAAAAGCAACATGATTTAGCATAATCTTTCATGAAAATTATAAATAATTTCAATCATTTGAAGCTCTTCAGTCTACTGTCTCTCTGACCATGAACAAATCAGCCCATGCACATTGATGTCTCTCTGGGGTTTCTGAATATTGCAGGTGTGTGTTCGAGCGTCTAGCTCTTCTTTCTGATTGCTGCGCAGTCGATTGCCAGACGAAGTCCCCTGCCAAAACAAATTGACTAGATATCCTGCAATCCAAATACATTATGCATTGACCTGTACCACACGGTAGTGGGATCTGACTGTATTTCACCATCACTGCTTTTCATTTGGAACCAAATAATGCATTTAAAAATATATTCCATTAAAATAACAATCTATTCAATGTTTATATCAATTATGCACAGAAATACATTAAAACACAGTGGCCATCTGTTTAGTTTTGAGTAACTGGCATTTGAATTGATTTGTATTCATATGAAAGTATGATGCAATGATGTTATGTTATACAGTCACACTGAAAACAAAAAAAAAATACTTGTAATGATTCTTATGTGGCTCAATAGCTTGTCATGCTATTATTAAATATAAAATATACACATATTTGCATACTAATAATTTTATTCTTGTAAAAATAGTTATGAATTATACATTTGCAAATGGTGAAATCTAAATTTCAAGAGAAAGATATACTTTATTTCTACTGGCAGATCTAAAAATAAGATGTTATTAGTTTATTCAGTTTTTTTTCTTTTTGCATAACAATAAATTAGGTACATTTTTGGCTTAAGAATTCATAAAGTTGTGAAATGTTAAGTGCGGTAGATTTGTTAATGTGGCAGACCTCTCCTACCTTTCTCTCACAAATATAGCGTGTTCATAAGTCAAATAATACTACAATCTGTTCACCATTTACATTTAGTGTCCCCTAAATTGGTTGTCTGTGGGATTCTCAGTTTTTTATATATATAATTTGATATATAACTTGTACTTTTAGTGCGTAGGTATATTTGTTTCTCATCAGTTACTTAATATGTGAATTAGGACACACACACACACATATTTTTGCTTTTTCTTCATGTTCGATAACTTGGAGACCTCTCATCTTTGTTCCCTGCAGACATTAATTGGAATAAATCAAACTCTTTCAATGTATGTCTAGAAACAAGAATATTTCACAGCGACTGATATCAACTGAAATCACAACAAGCCTCAGGCTTTACTTCCTTGACTCTGAATAAAGAAGCGCAAATTAATAGTTCCAACTAAAAAGGAACTGCACCTATCACACTTCAGTGTCCCAAAATACTTTCTGACCTACATTTTAGATTTTTTTTAGATGTAAGAAGACAGCAGACATAATAACAGACTTGTTTATGGAGATATGCCACTATACTTTTACTTCGATAGTGTGTAAATCAAGGCCTTTTCTCTATACCATTAAGCAGTGCTTTTTTTAAATGTCAGAGCGAGCACAACTGTGAAATCTTTCTGTCACAAAAAGCTTATTAATGATGTTAGGGACTCACTGTTTGTCCTTGAACAAAATCGAATCCACCTTTCTTATTGCTAATTTAATCTCTACTGCAGTCTATGAAGCTGATCTGCTCAATGTGAAAAAAATTTATTGTGATTTAATTGTATTAAATCTAGATACACTTTGACTTGTGGAGTTGAAATCCGCAGCATATACTAAATGCATTTAAATGAGCACTGGGGTCCAAATTGTAGCTTCTTTAACACCCACAGCTGCTCAGAGCCACAGAGGAGCAAATGGTTTCTCTGGTTTTATGTTCTGCGCTACATTAAGAATGTTTGCACAACAGCTCTGAGAACAGTGATATTTCCTTTGAATTGTGAAAGAAAAGAGTCAAGCACAGGGCATCTGTCTTTTTGCACAGAAGCAATGCCATTAAAACAATTCCGTCATGACAACTCTTGGAAAGTTTAGCATGCTTTCACGGTTCTGTGAGTGAGGGCCCAGATGCAAAATGAGTTGGTGGTGGGTGGGGGATATTTATTAACAACACAAAATGGAGGTTGAGGCATGAACACAGTCCAAACAGTAGGGCAGGGCACTCAACAGGAGGACAGGCGGGTTGAGGATGAGCCAGCACCAGATGCAATGACAACGATAGAGACAAGCAATGGCTCAAGGAGTCTTGACATTTTGGATGACTGAAGTAGCACCAGACCAGCTGCCACCCCAGGAACGATGTCATTCTCTATTGCCTGCAGTGTGCCTACAATAAACTGATGACATCTGGTACAGCCACTGCAGGCCCAAGCCCATCACGCAGCCATGCCCAGAGACCAACTAACCACCCTCCATGCCAAATGCTGAATACAAGCCAGAGCCCATTGCAGACAGAAGCTTAAAGGGATACTCCACTTTTTTTTGGAAATAGGCTCATTTTACCACTCCCCCAGAGTTAAAAAGTTGGGTTTTACCGTTTTCTAATGTATTTTGCCGATTTTTGGATATTTAGAAGAATATCAGTAACCAGTTCTGATCTCACCGACTTCCATAGTAGGAAAAAAATATTTTCTTCTAAATATCAGAAAATCGGCTGAATGGATTTGAAAACAGTAAAACCCAACTGTTTAACTCGCGTTTTTGGGGCTTTAAACGCAAAATAGTGAAACCACCCCCCAGAGTGGAAATCTTAAAAACGCTCCACCGCCGCGTTCCCGTGTAAAGAGTAAAACGCAAAAGTCTGCTTGACAGTGAAGGTTGTACAAAGGCGCATGGACTTGTTGTTGTTGTGTGGCAGTGCTTTACATCGCCACCAAGCTGCCTGGAGTGCATACTACATTGAATATCACACACTTTTGCATCACCTTATGCAAATGGATTTCCCACCCAAAACGCTTGTCTAAACGCAGAATACAAAGTGATAACGCAACGCCACTTTTGCGTTTTGTCTTCAGAATCGTTTCAGTGTAAACATAGCCTGAGAGGCTAGCTAGCTTTGAAAGCAACGATCCCACCCTCCTTTCAGAGCATTTCCAAAGCCACACCTCTTCCAAAACACATGAACGTATCACACCGGACATGCACTTTCTGAGTTTATGGCCAGCAATATTGTTATGTTTAAGGATATTATGGAGTTAAGATAATGTCTGTTTGATGTTATGATTGTACTGTACAATTAAATACAATCGTTGCTAAGTCTGCAGTCTGAACACTTTACCTCAGAGTGTCCGTTAACTGAAGGAATGAATGAGAACATCATAATACCTTGGCGCTACACTTCTCGTCTGGTGTGCGACCCCCTTTAGAATTTTTTTTATTTATTTATTTATTTTTTTTTTTACTAAAATAGACAGAAAGGACTACTTCTACTGTATCTGTAAGTCCAGAATGGTGTTTTTGGAAACATATTCTATGACGAAAATATATAGAATTAAAATTAAGTAATTCTCAAAATGTTTAATTCCTCTAATCTGAACTAATTTACATCTTTAAAAATGCATTAATAAATGTCTCTGTATATGCCAGTACATACTTAATAAGGCATAAAATGTTGTGATCTAAATTGTCTGTCTTGCAGCAGGGAATTTACAGACTGCCTTCTCTCATTTGTAGCAAAAACACTTCAACTATTTATTTGTATATACTTTTTATTAACTATCTTCTTTTCCCTCACAGAACCACCAGCTAAAAGACCATCGGTCAGACTCAAAAGTGGATATTCAACAAAGACTACCTTGCTGTCCATCACCAAAGCCCTATGGATTGTGAGAACAGCATCCATCATCTATCTTCATTCTGCTGGATCTGTCTGCAGCACAGTAAGTCACCAGATCCTCCACTATATGATAGGTCCTAGTGATCGCAGTATGAGAAAAGGAGGGGGCACAGTACCGAAATCTGTGGTACCCCTGTGGATAGATGATGTGATTTAGACACCACTCCCTTTCAAGATTAAAAAACAAAACAAAAAACATTAGAAAACAACATTGTAGGATAAAATGGATGTTATAATTGTTCAATTCAACCACAATGCGTAGCACATTCATTTTTGAAAAAAAAAAAACAAGCTTGATTGCTGCCAGTTATGTCGTAATGAACAGTGATTGAATGATTTTGCATTACTTTTGCCAATAGCAACAGTGTGAGAGAGAGAAAAAAGCAGTCAAAGAATGAAGTGCTAGGAGATTTTATAGGCTAGCTAATACTGAACCGTAAATGAGCATGTCCTTGCTTCCTTTCAGCCAGCTTTATAAGCTCACCACAGTCAGGTGGAATGCTCTCCAGAAAGGCTCAGAAAGACTAATGAAGCTCTGCATTCGTGGTTTCCTTGGAGTGAATCGTTTGATGTTTTCAAACTGGAATGTCTATAGGGCCCTGCAAATATAGAATTTGTCAGAGGCAAATTTAAGAGTAAAAAGGTTTTTCTTTGCTAAACCCTTGGCCCAATCCCACACTGCTGCATGATTGCCACCCTTTATTATTCCCTGTACAAACACAGTTTGTTGACTATCATGGCCAAGAGCCAATTAAATCAAAATGGGCGTTTCTTTGCTTTTAGTCAAGTCTGATATAAGGCGATCTAGTGTACTTCTAAAAGTTGATTAAGCAACTTTCTGAAAAAAAAAATAACAAGATTGCTGAACAGCCCATTCTCATCCTAAGATGTCATCTAACTGACGCTTTTGACCATACGTCAACATCTGACGCTTTAACCAAACGGTTCAAGGTCCAAGGCGGCCATTTGAGCTTATAAAACTTAAACTTTGTTAAACTTCTCCTTTTTTTAAAAAAATGAGCGAATGATTACGTTTTTACCTCACTACTGGGAAATAATGTGATTTGTTAAGTCTTTTAAATGTGGCTTATTTGCATTACTGGGTAATTGGTGTGCATGTAAACCGGGACAATGGGTTATTTCAATTAGCTGATTTTTGTGAGTTATCAGCATGTAAACGTTCTCATTGAGAAACTCTGAAGGAGAATCTGAGATTATTTGAGTCTTTTTTCTCATGAGGGAAAACAAAAACAAAAAAATCAGGAGACATGAGCGGTGCTTTTCATTTTTTTAGTCTTTTTTTCTATTTTTGGGGACCAGAGAGGACTTGTTTTATCTGATACACTGCTGCAGATAAAAGTTGGAAAATGTAAGGCATTAGCATCATTATTTATAGCGGTGTGTCAGCTGATGAAAATTTAGGGATGGGGGTGACATTTTCTCTTAGTTGGCTAACATGGAAAACAACAAAATGCTTGTTAACATTGACTAACACAGAGAGTTTGCATTTCCAGAATATCTCTTTTAAATGCATTCATCGACTATGCGGTTGATTTAGATTAAATGTCTTCAGGACTCATGTGCAATTCCTCAGAGAGGGCTATGGGGGAAGCAATCAATTCAATCTGTGCAATATTCAGAGAAAAATAAAGTTAATAAAGTTATTGATGAGGAGCTGCATGCCGAATTAAGGATTCCCTGCACAGAGGCCTTGGGGCTGGTGAGGTGATTTGTGGAAAATGAAATGTTTAAAGGAAATTGCTTGTGTTTCCTGAAGTTTAGGGCATGTTTTTCACAAATGTGACAAGACGAAGCTGAGGAGCTGGGGCAATTATTGTAGCTGTCTGCATAGATGGATGAGCAGTCGCGGTATCTCTCCCAGTAGCGCACGCTCTCTCTCTCGTTGCTTTCAATTGCCTTCACATTTTTTCATTAATCCTCTGGATTGACTGAAAGACTCGGCATACACAAGCTGATTCCAAGAAGCCTTCTTAGACCAAGACCCTCAGACTAATTATAAATACAAAGATCACAGTTTTAATGCTGAAAGGATTTATTGACCTGTTTATTTATTTTTTTCTGTGCGTTAAAATAAGTGCTTTTTGGATTTGCTTGTTTAATGCACAAACAGAAGAAGAAACTACAATGGAAGAAAGAGTAAGGATTGCCAAGTTAGTGATATTTAGTATTTAATCTTTGTAGCAAATGGCATCATTTCTTTAATTGGTGTGAATTTTATCTCACATGTACAATGTATAATGCAAATATCACAATCAACAACAATTGAGACTCAACAATCAACCTTCTCTACCAGAAAGACTCAGGAGATAAAAATGATGTAACAAACATCCATTTATTTACAGGCCAGCAAGCAATTATTTATAAAGTTCTTTGGCGTAGACCCCCTCTGTAGTTCGTAATCCGAAAGTAGCTGATCTGCATCTCCTGCCTGAAGACGAAGGCAGGGGTGCAGCCGACCCCCCTGCGAGGTATAGACAGGACCATCCTGGTGGTGGTGGCGTCGGCGTCTGCAAACTCAGACGTGTAAGTACCAATCTTTTATACATAAGAATGAGGACGTGATTGGATAGATAATAATTGACGCAGTAATTAAGTCTTCCTGCCAGAACTTATGTTAAAGCTTTTTCATTTTTTAAAGCAAAAAAAAAAAAAAGAAAAATCAAGATAGGATTGCAGCACTTAAAATGGATGCAAATGGAACCAATTGCTGGTGGATTTAAAACCAGAAATGTGAACCGTAACATTTCATAAAAGCACCTACATTTATTATTTTATTATAACTTGTGTATTATTTGTTGTCAGCATAATTACAGTCTGACTTCAGTCCTGGCCTGGCTGCTGGAAATGAATATACAGTACGTGCAAGTATCCTGACCTGTTTTTATTAGTGTGTCTGCCGTTGTTCCATTATCAGGTCTTCTTTGAGGAAATTTCACAAATTGAGAGTGTACTCTCCTGTGATCTTTATCTTAAAGTTAAGAGCTCGATCTATGGACAGAATTATTCTATTTTCCTGAGTTTGAACTAATCTATGTGGAAGTCAAGTGTCAAGGACGTATTATCTTGAGTTTATCATGGATGTACCTATCTGTATTTATTCAATTCACATTTATTTGGATGGCACTTTTCACAATGCATATCGTTTCAAAGCAGCTTTACAGAAAAAAATGCATGTTTCTACTTTAAAATTTAAAGTAATCTGTTATCAGAGGGGACTGTGTCTAAGTAATGTCCATATGTCTAAAATGCACAGTTCTAAGATTATACAATTCATGCAGTTTGCTAATATCATGTTTTAATTTAGGCAGAAACAATGATCTCATTAAAGCAATTATTGCAAGTTGTGATCATAATACCTGCAGTATATAGAAAAAAGGCAGTTGCGTGTGTTGTGGCAAATTCTAAGTCTTCAAATCAGGTCATCAAAATCTGGTTCAGGTCTCAAAAATCTTTCAGAGTCGAAGTTTCAGGTCTCAGGAGAATTAACTTTATTGAGCAGTTCAACAAAGTGAGATGCCAGCTGGCCATCTGATCTTACAATGGTCTGCACTCACCTTGTGGTAGCCAATTGGCGCTTAAATCGTTATCTTTTCTCTCTTTCCTCCTCCTTATTATACTCCTCCCAGATTACAAACACCTGCATCATTATTTTATTTTTAATTGGGGCAAACTTCTTTGCGCATGCGTATCTTTTTAAAAATGGTTGTATACATGATTTTCAGGTACTTTTCCATGCCCCTTTCACTCAGTTTCTTCTACTTGACTTGCCTTTGCTTGGCATTACCTCATTCAGACACATGCACGCTTCTCTCACATGTACATAGGACAAGCAGAATTCTCCAACACATGTTGATTCAGAGTTGACGGCATCTAAAGTCTTTACAGGGATTGGCGTCTTCTCTTCAAGTGTTGGGTCATCTGAA
Source organism: Cyprinella venusta (assembly GCA_038021265.1). Lineage (NCBI taxonomy): Eukaryota > Metazoa > Chordata > Actinopteri > Cypriniformes > Leuciscidae > Cyprinella > Cyprinella venusta. The sequence continues at coordinate 17,823,123 of CM075885.1, forward strand.
GTCTTCATTATAGGCTGGATCAAAAATGGAGCTGGCGTTGTCTATAGTTACCTCAAGTTGGGCATCCCGAGGTATAGGGACCGAAAAGTTAATGGTAAATAAATGATTAGCGTAGCTGTTGTTCATAACTTTTCAAGCAAAAGAAAGTAATGTGCATCTCATATGTTATAACTGGAGTACAAGGTTGTAAGGTGTATTATCTGAATGCTTGGCTAAATCTAGACTCAAACTGGGAGATAACCCCGAACATCATCAGGAAGACTATCCAGAGTTTAGGAGCCAAATTAGAAAATGCTCTCCCTCCTTTAGTGGACTTGGATATCCTAGGTACTACCAAAAGTCAACAGTTTTGTGACCTTTAAGAGTGTGATGGATATTAGGGTGATAGAAGATTGGTTAAACACAGGAGCTAAACCATTATAGGTCAGTAGCAATACTTTGTAATTGATACGGAACTTCATAGGTAGCTAGTGTTTGGGATAGATAATTATATTTTCTTAACTGGTTAGAAGTCTATCAGCTGCGTTTTCTGTAGTTTTTTTTTCAGTTGGGTTATCCAATATTTTATATCTTTGTGCTTTATGTCTAATGCTCTGTAAACTTTGATAATTTAGAGATTTAATCTGGTCATGGTGAAATATATAACTGAGTATCATCGGCATAAAAAGTGGAAACTAATTCCATGTTTCTAATATGCATGTATATTGAACCCTTGTGTCAAGACCCTTGTGTCACTATCTAAACCTGAATACCGATGTAATTTATGTTCTGAATAGATGGTAAATTTTTAAAAGAATGGATGATCGATGTTTAAAAGTTCAATAACATTATTTCAGAGATTACTTGGATTTACTTTTGTATTCCGAGACTCTGGATTCCCATTGCGACTGTAACATCACCTGTTTATGATGTTTATGACACAGACCTTTTTGACTTACGTGTCTGACTTATGTGCTCACCTCAAGATATTTACCTGCTTAGTGAGTCTTGTGTTGAAGTCCCGCATCTGGGTTAGTCATCAACTTCTGTGTTGGTGTGTCATTACATTATTCATATTCAGATTTGTTGGCACTTACACTACAGTTCAAAACTTTGGGGTCAGTATTCAGCATTCGGTTTCATTATAGTGCTTTTTGCTTTTTTACTTTTTGTAATAAAAAAAAATGTCTCTTAAGCAAGAAATGAGCATATTAGAATGATTTCTGAATGATCGTGTGACAATGGAGTAATGATGTTAAAAAAATGTGCTGTGCCAAAAAATACATCTTAACATTTAATAAAATAGAGAAAAGTTGTTTAAAATGTTGAGCAAGGATGCATTTAAGTTGTTTAATTAAAGAGCTTTTATTTTGTTACCATCAATACTCACTACTGCAATATCTGCTGCTCTGCTTTTTAGCTTTAAGGAAGAAATCATTTATCATGCACATGTAAATGCATGAAGGTTTTGTTATTAGTGTAGAGTATCTCTCACTGTTAATTTCTTCCTTGATGTTTCAAGTATTGCTGTACTGATTTCCATATACGCTTCTTAGGGCATGTGTTACCTGCTGCTCCACCTCTACATTTGTCTCGTCTTCCCCTCGGCCTTACCGTTTCATTTTCAAGTATAATAGACTCAGATAATGACACGTGAAAAAGAGCAACCAAGCAGCTAATTGAGATCTATTCTAGAATAGCCTTGTAGCGCCGTGGGGACCCATCCACCAAATGTTCAACATGTCGTAGTTCATTTCGCTTTGAAATCCCGAGCAGTTTCTATGACAGAGCTGTCTTTAGAGCAACTGCTAGTCAGGAGGTTAATATGATGTTGCTTTATACCTTTCTTTGCCTGTGTGCTTGCTTAGGCATGTGTGTAAAAGGGTGCAGAGTCTATAATAAGTCCACATGCAAGGACATGTCCACTTTAGAGATATTGATTAGGAACATAATACATATTTTTAATTTATATTGTAAGAATGTTATTTCTTACACTCACTGTAGCGTGCATGATTGCAGTCCATGACATGCAATTTAAACTTTACAACTGCTACGTTTGTACAAATATAAATGTATTTGTTGCAAAAAACTTTTATGCTAATTTCAACAAAAGTTTCAATTTAACGATTAAAAAAATGTCATAGTGTAAAGGCCTGTTCGCACCGGGACGAATTTCGCGCACGTTATTCCCCGACGTTTAACGCCTCGTGACTAAACAAAGGGCGCCAACATGAGTGTTCACACCGACACGTAAAACGCCACGCGTAAAAGCGTCATTTTTTAAAAAACGCCTCGAGTTCGTTTTTTTAGTTTGACGCACCGCGGCAAAAACTATCCGACCAATGAGACTGGAGCTTTTGCTCACGTGTTTGAAGCTTCTGAAGTTACAGTAAAACACTTGGGGGCGCTCAAACACAAAACTGACATGGAGTGGTGTTTTGGCGCCATCTAATTGGCGCCATCTAATGTCAGGGAATTAATTTGCATGTTCACTCGGCTCATCGTCAGCTAAAATCGCTTGGGTGTGAACACAAAAAACGCGTTGAAAAACACTGACGAATAACGCGCACTGATATTCGTCCCGGCGTGTACGGGCCTTAACATTTTTCATGCATGTAAAAACATTTTTTTTTACACATTTTTCAAAGTAAAGGTATTTTTTTTATCTTTTTTTTATTATTATTATTATTTATAGATATTAGTTTTTTGGACAGCAGTACCACATGACATTTTACAACTTGTAAAATGACATTTCTATAATTATAATTTCCTGTTTTGTATTGTTTTCTCTATGTTGGTTGCAACTCACAATATAAACTTGTCCCACTACTTCTGTGATATACTTGTTAGATAGTATAAGTATATATTACTTCTATAGATTGTACTATATTTGTAACACAACAATAACGATTCTGGTTGAAAAGATTCTTCGTGAAGTTGTTTTCGAATTCCGGTGTGATTTTGTCAAAGGTTTAATAAGATATCGCCAAAAAGTATTTTTTTTTTCATGGTCATTTTGACAAAAAAAATGTGCATCATGTCATTTACCTATTTTTTATTTAACACTATACAAACACATTTCATATAATAAGATAATGTAAAATATAATTTCATGTTCGGTAAGAAATATTTATAGCTGCCGTGGTTGTGGGGATTGAAGTTGAACATCAACATGATTTACTTATGTTGTGTTCTGCTTTCTATATCTCCTTGAGCATCAATGATTAAAGTTGATGCTTTTTAGATAAGTTTGAAAACCAGGAGGTGTAACTTGGCAACCCAAATTCACCCATATCTTCAAAACAAAACTCATTGAGCTGCGATTCAGCATCTCATCCCTCATAATCTAACAAGTCTGTCCAGTGTCCAGTCTCACTCCAGAACAAACAGACCGAGAAATGTTCTCCTCCTCGTGGGTCATTAACCTCAACATAATTCATAACCAACATCTGCTGTTTACAAAAGCAAAAACATACGAGCCATCCCTACTGACAGCCACATACATTATCACTGTCAAAAACAAACAACCCTGCTGGCTGAGGGGAAATTGTTCGCTTTGTCTGAACTAAGGTTGAAACCCTATCAGTGAAGCAGTTGAGCGAATATATGATATATAGCCTGTATCAAGGAAAGAGTAGCGCAGAGACAGAAACAATATCCTGCTCTTGTGTACTTTTGACACATCCTCAAACCAGGATTTGACCCTTTATAGTTCCCTCATATATTCTGTAAAAGTCTTATCATAGTCCTCCAATAAGAAAGCACACGTGGAGCTCCACCTTTCTTTCCCTATACCTTCCCCCCCTGCTGTCAACCAAGCCCGGCCGAATGCATTCGATAATATATACTGGATTTTGAACAGCCACTGAACCAAACCATTAGACGATATGGTACTTCTGTCTTAAACTGCCATGGTAGCTGTTTTAGAACATGGTAGCTGGTTTCTACCTTGTTTCTATATAGCCACTGGATGGTCGACCAGCTACAATTGGTCCAAAATCCACCCAAATAGCTTTAAGATTGTATGAACTGCTATTAGATGGGATGTTGGTGGTTCAAGATGGTGTACTTTTTGGGTGAACTATCCTTTTAAACTAGACTTTGAGCCCGGTCTCATCCCAAGGCGTCATATACTGACGCTTTTGACAATTCGTCTACATCCAATCCAACGCACATGGCACCCTTAAGCCTCAATATGAGACGCAGATATATATGGGGTAGAAGGCGCCTCCTAGTGGTCTAACCCTAACCCTACCCCAGACCTAAATCTACCCATAACCGAACAAAGCTCAGTGCGTGTTATATTGATGCTAAAGGGTGCCATGTGCATTGGATTTAGATGAAATGTCAAAAGCGTCACTGTATGACGCCCTAGGATGAGAATTGAGACTTTCCAGCAGGAACTGATTTGGGACATTTTAGACGAATGAACCACAAAACATCTCTATTTGTGACACAATTGATTCCAAAAGAGTCTGCTGTTATCCATTTCTAAGCAAATGATTTGATTCTCTAATAAGCATAAAAATAACACACATATCGGGTAAAATTGCCCATTTTTTTATTTTTACAGTTTTTATTGATAGCTTTCCACACTCTTAGACAAAAAGGGTTCATTGGGGTTCTATGATATGAAGCATAGGGTTCTTTACTCAACTCCAAAATACCTTTTATGCTAAAAAAAGGTTCTATAATGACAAGAAAGAACCCTTTTGGCACAAAGGTTCTTTATAGGCTATTATTTATTCATTACATTATTCTGCAACATTTTGTAGTTGTAATTCAATTATTGTTTATTAAACTGTTGTAGTAACGTAATATCACATTCTGATTTTTGGATCTTTGTGTGGTATTGATTATACAATACATTTTCTAACCCCCATATCTTTGTTATCTAAGTTTGTCAATAATATGAAATATTTAATCCGGAAAGGACAAAACAAATGATAATGAATGAACTCAAAAGGTTCCAAATAGAACCTTTTTCCTGGTTACAAACAACCCTAAAGGGTTCTTATTATTGAACCCTTGAAAAGGGTTCTGTATAGAACCTTTTAAGGGTTCCAAATACGTAGCACTGATAGAACCTTTTATGGTTCTAAATAGAACCTTTTCTTCTGATATAAGTAAAGTTCTTTCAACTTTTCGGCCATCTTAGATTTCCACAGTAATAAAACCATGAAGTTAGTTTAAAGTATGAGTACTGTCAAACTTTAATAAAAATGGTAGTCAGAGCCGTAGCTTTGTGGTCAGTGTGACACAACAATATGGACGGCCCGAATTTATGTTTCTATCACGGTACTATCAATAATAATAATAATACAATGCCAAAAATCTGCATTTGATTGTGTTTGATTTGATTTGACAACTATGTTCACACAGACACATGCACATTGCATCTCAATGGGTTTGAGAACAGAGTTAGAAACTTATTTGAATTCCATCATTAACAAATATAATTAATGTTGACCTCTTTGGTTAGATGTATGACTCTAGATTCAGATTTCATGGAATCTCCTCAACATCGCAGAGCTCTAATGAGGCCAATGCATTTTCTAATTAGAAGAACAACTAATTTACTCTCGGCCTGTAATAAATGCTTAATGACTATGCATACTTCATTAATTCTGTGCTTTGTGGGAGAAAATAGTCATAATTTGGGCAGTTTGATTAACGGCACCTCTAATTAGGCGTGAGTAATTATCGTTGAAGCATTTTGAAGAAAATGTTTTTAACTATGTTGCAAATTTGTTGTTAAAAAATGAATGGCAGTGATTCTGGTCAGGTTCCTGGTTAATGATTAATATGGCTCCCTAGAGAAGAAATCAGAGAATCACTATGAAACCTGGTGCAACATCAATCAAAATCAACTCAAGTCGACATTGCTCGAGTTTCTCTTTGAAGCAACACTGCATTTGTTTGTTAATTTGCATTTATTCAAAATGGTTCCATACCTCAACTCATTAGAGGATGCAACCAGTATTACTTTACCCTGACACTGCATCATTTTGAATCCCAATTAGATTATCAGAGCAAAAAGACATCCTAATATAGACAAATCTCTGCATGTGAGAGAATCACTCCACGCTTCATAAGGTCGCCCTGGTAAAATCTGCTTTTCCGGATGAATGTGTGGCTGAACAGACAGAGCAAATGTCATGGACAGCTGATCCCCTTTCCGAGTTTCCTGAGCATCTTCTTTATGCCAGAATGGAGCTATAAGCTTGTTTGTTCCACTCTTTTAATATTCTCTCAGTTATCTGCCTTCCTACCAGATGCATCACACTAGTGTCTAGCCTGTGGCATCTTGATTCTCATTGGGATGCAGCTTCAGTGCACCTGACAGAGCTGTGAAAGACAACACGTGTTTGTTTGATGCAAAAAATTAAAACGATCTGGACGAATGACAGTGATTGACATTTAACATGATTTAAAGGCATAAGAGAAATGATTACCTCATTTGAGGAGATTATTTATTCAGTCAATGTGATATTGGCGTTGAGCCAATGCTATTTACTTGATATGAATACCTGGCATTGTGGATAATTCAAGAAATATGAAAAAACACTAGAATTTTTTTGTGGACTCTTAAAACTTTCTGTTGATTTTTTTTCTCCGGCAAAGATGACAGAATGCAGTGGCATGTGTTCCCGCTGAGCAAATGTCTTTGAGATGAATGGGAATGTTAATAGTGACTTTAATAGTGCAGTCTGTCGGTGACTGGTTTCTTTCCAGTTCAAAGAAAATGATTTAAGCTTCTTGTACCCAAAGCAGGAGAGCTTTGAAAAGGATTTTCATTTGGTTGACTTGCGTTTGGGAATCGGTGGCCTGTTTTCAGAGAACAGAAGCCCCTCCACCGCTGGTCATTAATCTTTTATGTCTTGTAGCGTCTTAATTCTATAAAGAGAAGCACAACAGGCCTGATGGATTTCTTGTTTGCCGTTTCTCTTTTGTGGTTTCTTCTACCTCACGTGAAAAAAAAAAGATTCTCTGTAACCTCAGAGGTAATTATTACCTGATTTATAACTGAAGGACATTCTGCTTGAGTGGAGCTCAATTAGTCTCTCGAAATACAATCGAGAAATTTCCCAGTATGACAAGTAATTAAAACAAAAGGCAATCACGGAATAAACTTTTTTTTTTCTTTTTTTAGTGTCATGTTAACCATTATGACACCTTTTGTGTGTGTGTGGTTACATTGTGTTTAAAGAAATAGTTTGGTCAGGAAATACTGTCACATTTTGAGTGTTTTTGATCTGTTTCTCTGTTCTGTTCATGTTTGAATGTCCTTGTTTATCTTCGAATCTGTTCATTGGTTTCTATGTCAGTTTGTTTCGATGGTTTCAGATTTGATTAGAGTCCTTAATTCAAGCTAATTTGATTAAGTCCTAAATTTCCTTAGTTGGTCAGAACCTGATCAAAAGTGGACTGTTCAGATGACATTTTCCGGTGAAAATTATTATGTTGGTCATACTTCCAAAAAGAATAATCTGTGATTCCGAATGACAGTATCCACAAGATCCACACAGTACCAACGTAAAATTGATGATTCCACGAATAACTACAATTGCAGATTTCGAACAGAGATGGCGACAAATATTTAATATACACAATTATAAACACAACACAACACTTCTTAATGAGCTGCTGAACTCAAAGATCTTAGACTTTCTATATACACAAGAGGCCTATTTCTTTCAAATATTGTCCACAAATCTGTTGAAATCAGTGTAAGTGAGCACTTCTCCTTTCCAGAGATAATCTACTTCACAATGGAATTAAGATGTTGATTAGACAGCATGATTATTGCACAGGTATACATTAGGCTGGCCACAATAAAAGGTACTCTAAAATGTGCAGTTTTATCACACAGGCAATGCCACAGATGTCACAAGTTTTGAGGACTGCAGGAATGTCAACCAGAGCTGTTACCCTTGAAATGAGTGCATACTACAAAATGTATACTATCTAGAAATATCATATTAAATGTTGAAGTACACTTTCAATAATTGTTTTATCAATTTTTGTCATGCCTTAATGAAACACTTAACAAAGCACATTTTAAGTTCTTGATTATACTTTTGACTGCAGTATGTTATTAGATTTTATATCAATACACTTCATACAAGTTTCATTAGAAATGACATTAAAGTATATTTTAGTTTACCATAAATACTTCAGCTGCTTTCATTTTATAGACATAGAAACTAATATATTTTAATTCATTTTAAACACTGTACAGTTAACTTGGATATTTAAGTCATTTCAACTTAATTCACATTAAACTTGAATCTTGTATAACTTTCAGACACTAAATGTAAGAATGAAATGTCTCTTCTCCACTTCTTCGTTTTCTGACACCATTTTTAATGAACTTTTTCCCCTCAAACGCTGAAAGTACTGTTTAAGTGTAACGCACAGTGCTTCCATGTCTGTCCAAAGCACGTAAATATGAGGCACTCATAATGCTAAGCATCTAGCCATTTACAAGTTAAACGTAAGGTTAAGCATAAAACGTTGCGTTATGCAGGGTTAAAATAAAATCAGAGTTTAGAGCGGCGATATCAGTAAAAAGCCTTATAGACTACATTTATTGAATTTTTGTGGTGCTTAGTTGTCATTTTGAAGCTCAATGGCATTCACGTTCACAGAAAAGAGCAGCGTTAACATTCTACAGAACTTCTACTTTCGTGTTCCATGGAAGACAGTCGGGTGAACATCTCCATTCAAATCTATTATTAAATCTTGGCTTCACATGTACTTTAACGGCTGCTCAGACATGATGCAATTGATTGAGCCGACAGGAGAAAAACAGTACAAAAAAAAATGTATTAGGCGCAGGTTTTTTAATCAGAGCTTGCACAGCTGAAAAGAGCTTTGAATTTATGCTTTACAAAAGGTCCACAGGGGTTACAATAACTACAATAACACACAGAAGGTTATTTTAATAACACCCGGGAGCTGTACAGGACAGATTAAATTTCATATTCGATTTGCTTGTTGAAAATACATTGTATATACATGAGTGGTCTCATTTGGGTTTGGCTTTAAAATTAGATGTTTGAATTCATATTGCTGGGTAATCAATATAATGTAACTGAAACCGTGAATAAGGATGTCGAAAGAAACGACGGATTAATGCTATTTCGTAGCGAGGCATTAATAAACAAGCATGTAGTGTGGGTTCATTATCTACGGTGTGAAGCATATGTTTGTCACTGTTGCGGTAATGCATCCACATTTTCCGTTGCATGATGGGAACAATCTTTAAGCAGGGGTAAAATGAACCGTAAACACTTCAGGCTGCATTTTGTTCGCGTGATTCATTGTGATCTTAGGCGGTTCGTTCAACCTGTTTAGTTTTTAATATCCTCTCCGCCTGGAGAAGGGGAAACAATTCCGCTCTGGCCATTTCAGGAACAACCCTAATGTGACAGATTTAGGCCTATTTAATGGTGACAGATGGGTGACATTATAGACCCCGACTAACCTTTAAAGATGGATGATGAATACGTGGCGTTGAACGGATCGTCTTTCATCTTTGACCAAATGAGGGCTTAATGTCCAATAACTTCTGTGTTATGAAGATTAAATCAATGGGCATGATGGTGGTAATGTTTTCTGGGTTCAATAATGTCACATCATTTGTATGAAGATGCATAAAAATGAAGATTGATTGTGTGTGGAATTATAGTCTCATTCTGTGTTCATTTCATTTTTCTAGCCTTACAGCAAAAACATCTGCTAGCCAAATATGAGCAACCCATATAATGTAACACGTCGTTAACTGGAAGTCAGCATGAGTTTGAGGGGAAATATTTTAGCAGTAATGACTTTTTATATTCCATAAAGGAATGTCCATTTTAATGTACAGGCCTATGTAATGAAGCCTGATTAACTTACTTTTTTGAACAGATTTTCCTTTAGCACTTCTAATCATTTCCTAATAAATTCCTCATAAACAAGGTCATATACTGTAGCTTATATGCATGTGTGCTGCAAAATGATATTAATTTGCATATTTTGCAACACAAGTGAAATGTCCAGTGTGAGTAGCGTTAAAAGTCCATTCAGTTTTACCTGAAACAGATTGAATGTGAATTCGGCAATTTGTTTTTTAGGTTGTTGTACATATCGCAGCAGTTTGGAAAATTAATTTCGAAGGAGTGGCGCTACAGTGAACTCAAGCCTAAAGCTAACTGATATTAAAAGCAAATGTGGGGTATGCTGAAGCAACCATGCCATTTTAGCTTACTTCTACAAGTATTTGAGCAGTTTTCTTGTGACTCGTGTTTCCCGAGACTCGTAGGCTCCCTGAGCGCTCTACTTTGCAGATGCAATGCACCTGGTGAGCTACCAAGCAAAAGTGGCATACATATGAAGATGCTTATGCAGCCCGTTCTCATCCCAAGGCGTCATCTAGCTGACTCTTTTGACCATGCGTCAACAACCGACGCACATGGCACCCTTTAGCGTCAATATGAGATGCACCTATAGTTGTCTAACCCTAACCTTACCCCATGCCTAAACACTCTCTGAAAAAAAGGTACAAAAGCTGTCACTGGGGCTGTACCTTTTCAAAAGGTACACTATTGTACCCAAAGGGTGCATATTGGTACCTTAGTGGTACATATTAGCACCTAAAATGGACATATTAACACCTAAAATGTACATATTAGTACCTAAAATGTACATATTAGGACCTAAAATGTACACATTAGGACCTAAAATGGACATATTAGCTCCTGAAATGTACATATTAGCACCTAAAATGCACATATTAGCACTTAAAATGCACATACAGTATTAGCACCTAAAATGTACTTATTAACACCTAAAATGTACATATTAGCACCTAAAATGGACAAAAGTTTACCTTTTGAAAAGGTACAGCCCCAGTGACAGCTTTTGTACCTTTTTTCTGAGAGTGTAACTGACGCTAAAGGTTGCCATGTGCGTCGGATTTAGACGCATGGTCAAAAGTGTCAGTTAGATGACGCCCTAGGATGAGAATGCATTGGCATTATGTGATACAAACATCAAGTATTAGTTTACAAATGATACACAATGGTAAAAGTGATTTGAGAACATAGTATTTTGCAAGGAACCACATGAAAATATGTCTTCATTATTTATAATTGATAATCTGCCCTGGTAAACATATTTTGTGTGAAAAGGAATGCAAGTTGTTAGTGTTTACCGCCACTATAGCTGGAAGCTGCAGTCAATATGTTATGGTATGGATTTGGAGAAATGCTAAATACATTGCAAATCTGTAGACTGAGGCATGTTTTTTCAATGAGCCTGGGTTGAGAAATCCAGTGATCAAACATGACGACATGACGATCCTGGGATGTCATACAACTGACGCTTTACCTTTAACGTCAGTTAGGTGACCTGGTAGGTTTAGTGGTAGGGTTAGGATCTGATAATGTCATCTAACCGACGTTAAAGGGTACCCTAAAACGGCGGATGTTGACGTATGGTCAAAAGACGTCCCAAGACGTCAGTTATATGACATCTTGGGATGAGACTGCGCTGCTTTGGTTCACTGCAGTTTGATTAATATGAAAGAAAATATGGTGTTGATTAATGAATTTGTACATGGTTTGTCTTACATAGACATATAAACAACATTAAAAGATTTACTTTTATCACAGGGCGACTTCAAGTTTCTTACATCATATCATATTTCATATTTTTTTAATAGTTTTAGTGTTTAGTACAAAAACAGCAATGTACTCATTGATTTTGCCCAGACTTTTGAGCCAATGTACTGTTTGGGCAAGTCAACCAAACAGTATGCCAAATGTTTGATTTGGGGCAGCTGGAGAAATCTTGGCAGAAAATCATGTGTATAATTGACTAGACTTTTGGTTCCATCTAGTTGGAGTTTATCGATCCTGTTAAATATTGAGCTGATTTTAGAGCAGATATTATGCTACACCTTGTTTAACTGACTCACGTACAACTTCTGTTGCTATCTGTGTAGGCCATAATGATAACGTCTACCTGTCCAAGACATCATTTAAAATTTTAATCACCATCAACTCTACGCTCTTCTTCATGTTCCTCTTCTATCACAGAGGCGCATGTTTATGTATAATACATTGTGACTTGAAAGTCTGGTGTGTCGTTCAGTGCAGTGTATGATGCCTAGTTTCAAGTCTATGGCTTTGCTTCACCCATTTCATAACCCACCAGGTTAAAATCACACTGTACGTCTAATACCCTAGCGCAAAAGTAAAATCACACCTCTTCTCAACAATCCACATGATTTAAGGACTCATTTGCATCTAATTTACAAGTAATGGTCCAAAGTGTTTGTTGATAGTCCTGCCTTAGCAGGTAACACTAATAATTACACATTAACACTTCGAGAACTTTATCTTACTATTTAAAGAAGAGCACTTGGTGAAATCATGGATGAAGCAATGTGACATCTTGATAATTGCTGCAATTAGGCAGATGCTATTCCTGAAACTGTTCGAGAGTCTTCACTAAACTTTTCCTGCATTCGCCAACTTCTGTTTGGCATACTGTATGCTTTTTGTGTCCTGAGACCTGGGAGTAATTGTGGATATCAGCTTGACAGACAACCCAATTTAGCTATCAGGTATCAGTCAGTCTGAAGTAGAGGCGGTCTGGGATTTCCCACCGGGTGCCACGAGAGCTAATTTGAGTGATCCTTGGGTCCACAGCAGTGGTAGCAATGAGACCACAACGGGCCGCACAAGTAACTTTATATGGCAAACCGTCAACTTCTAGTCAAACACAAATTGGCTCGCACCAAACACGCTGTCCGTCAAAAAAAAAATGCAGGGAAAATACGGTGGGCTGACCGAGAGGATTTGAACTGAGGTTAGAATTGCAAACAACAAAAAGCTCCATTGATATTCCGCCCGCAAGTTGTTCTTCGAAAGTGTTTCGGATGCTAACTTTGTTAGAGTGAAAGATCTGCCCTTGTATTTGATCTGTCAAGGCTTTCTGAAGAAGAATGGAGTGTAGAGACATATTCAGTGTTATTTCCCCAGAGGGGCGTTTATTGTGCGCGACGGCGACTAAGGTTGAATAGGTAAATATCTCAGCGTGGATTCTTGTGCTTTGGGATCTAGGTAAATTATTGGGGTGCTCTTTGGTGAAGTGCTCCGGTCAAGGTAAGTGACATGTTTTGCTCTTCAGGCAAGGGGGGGTGGACTCATAGATCAATCCCACTTGCTTCCTGCAATGAAATGCATTGACTTCAGGTGACGGCATGCTTGTTAAGCATTGCCTAGATGCCCTTCCAGGGCTGACAAGTACTTTCACAACTCGTCTAGTTCTTCTGAGGCTCTCTTGTTTGGAGCTTGTACCAAGAGCTGTTCTAGCTGCGAGGTAATTGGAACGAGGAAAGAGCTGCCTCTTAGCTAAGTGTCGTTCTTCTGTTGATCTGTAAACAATTGTCTCGTTGGATTCGCCATGACTAATGATTATGGAGTCCTGCTGTGACTAAGTGACTCACAAGGATGCTTTTGAGCCTGTGCTTCTGTTCCTAGATCAGCTCTCTTTAACTCACGGTGAGATTTAGATCGCTAACATAAGGTGAAACGCTTTCTCAAGAGCACTGGGAAATAGCAGAGGGAATGTACACAGATAAAAAGTAGCAAGCGAGTGCACTTTGCTCAGTCACTGAGAATCTACTTTGCTCTGAGGCACTAAGCTCTGTGTGTGTGTGTGCTAACACCATGTTTCCTATCAGTTGAAGTGGCAAAATGAATGAATGTGCATGTTTTCTAATTAGTGTGAGTTAATTAGTGGTTCTTGCTAACAGAAGCATTGAGTCAATGAAAAATAAGGTTCTAGATGTTAGATCCGATAGCCTTGTGGGCAGCACTCTGAAAAATATTCCGAGTTCCAATCCCGACTGGTGTTCCTTTCCGATTCAACACCCTTCTCTCTACCACTTTGCTATCTTTTTATTTTATTTTATTTTATTTTATTTTATTTTATTTTATTTTATTTTATTTTATTTTACATGTTGATTGGACCACCTGACTGCGATTTGGGGAATAAAAGCTTACTTTAATTTTAATTAATAAGCTGTGAATGGCTGTTGTTAAAGGTGCAAAATGCAAGTCGCTGAGTTTTTGAAGAACTACGCCCCCTCTGGCGACAAGCGAAACTGCAACCAGAGGGTGCACGCTCATGGATCACACACTGTTACTGTTCATAACCAAAGGAGCATCAGCCGAAGCACAACAAATGCACATCTTTTGTTACAGTCTTAATGATGTAATAGGGTTATAAATCTGCAAGTCATTTAAAATATATGAAAGGAAAGGCATTTGAGTAAATTACACACTCATGTGTGTGTGAGGAGGAAACGGGGGTGTTAGAAAACTTCGGTTTTTGTTTCCATCTATCTCCATGTTGAACTGTTTATGTGTTTACTGTATCCACTTATGATTGTATCATTATGGAAACATGTTCATGAACAATATAAGTTATTATATATATATATATATATATATATATATATATATATATATATATATATATATAAAATAATAAAATTCTTGACAGTCATTTTTGGTGTAATATTTTATTATTATCAGGTCAATTGTAACACATTGGCATTTTTCTAGTTTATGCCCCAACCACCCCAAAAATAAAAATAATCCTTTTTAATGTTTATTGATATTATTACTATTAATGCACCCAACAACAACCAAAAATAATTTTCATTCAGAAATGACACATGCTCATCATAGAAAGTGTGTATTGTATGCATGAATTTCATTCTATAATATATCTGATAATTAGATAATTTAATTGACTAATATAATTTAATTAATTTCAAAATAGATCATTTTATTGACACCGGTACTGTTGCTGATACTCAGGTTTGAGATTTGAACCCAAGTACTAAAGAATGCATCCCAAACCACCCTACAGTGTTGTAGGACTCAAGGCTGTGAAAAGGTCTGAATGATTCAGAAAGTGTAACTGCTTTGAATCTTTAATGGAGCTTTGGTTCCTCCACAGCACACACATACACACTGAGTGGATCAGTATGTGCACCATTAGAAGATCAAGACCAGAATAAGAACAGATTCGACCACAAGTCCAATACCATGTTTTTCTGGTTTTGAGTACTACAGCTACCCAGTAAAAATCTAGTTTGTTTTACTGTTGTGGAACACTGCCTTCAGATCACTGCCTTCAGACCCTAATCAAATACACCTGAACAAGCTTATCATTGTCTTCAGGATTACTAAGTCTACAGGCATATGAGAGTTTTATTCAGGGTTGGAGCCAAACTCTGCAGGACAGCAGCTCTCAGGACAAACTTGCCTACCCCTGCCCTAACAAGACTGCAGCAAAATGGGACATGAGGCTTGATAGCTTGAAAATCAGTGTTGTGATGAAGCCGCAAATGAGATGGGATGCAGACAGGAGCCTGACCTTCACATCACAGCCGGACTGGCATACATCACGCTAACAAAGTGCCTCGGATCCACAAACATCCATAGAGTCTGACTGCCAAGACTACAGACACATAAAACTCGACAAATGGCTTCACATGCCATCTGCTCAAACCGGGGCTTTAAACGCCTATTGGATACAGAAAGAGCTACAAAAGGAGAAAGAGCATGAGACAAATTTTAGCTGAAGCAATCCGAGCCAACGCATTGTTTTGAGCTCGCGCTTTCTTTAAAGTCATTGATGAAAGAGAATGCGTGCAAGTGAAAAACAGTTTCGGGAATCAAAGGAGTGCCTCCATCACTTCGGTCTTCCCCTCAGGATGTCATACACCACAGCTACTGCAAGGACATTTTTCAGTCTTGTACCTCCAGGGTGTTGTTTATGGACTTCAAAGTGAAGCATACAGAGCAGCCTAAGGTGAATTAATGGCTGTCCAATCTCCTAACTTTGATTTGACAGGCGTTTCCACTCTGCCCTTCCCGTGCACTCGAGGGCGATATCGCGTTGACAAACTCTTCATCTAATGAGAAGCTACAGAAAGGACAGGAAATTAGAGACAGGGAAAGTCTGTCCATTTGAAGACTGCTTATCTGCTTTTCCTCCCGGGCGTTTCTGTAAAGCTCCCAACCTTTTAAAGTCACACATTGACGGTTTGCTGGTCCATTGTAATTCCGTCCTTACCGAGAACAAATGAAAAGAGAGCGCCACTTTCCAAGTTTTTCCATAATTCACAAGAGGGACTCACGTCCAAATGACAGAGTGCTCCAGTTACTGTCAATTACCATTATCTCTCCAACCAGGCGCACACTGAGCCTACAACTAAAACATGATAAGAACGGACATAAAAAATGCATTCCACATTTCTGAATGACCCTATTACATGCGGGACTATAAAAAGGAAAAGAATTTTAATTCCACTCCGACAGAATATTAGGATAAAGGAACAAATCGAGGAACCATAAATTGGAGTGGACATCAAGTTCAAAACTGGATCGAGCATGACATTATCTTGGCTCTCTGGAATACTTGATTCTGATTGGCCATTTAAAGGATCCTGGAGTCAAATATTTTTGAATAATGACCAATAAACATTAAGGGGCCTATCATACACCTGGCGCAATGCGTCCTGCGCCACGTTGTTTGAATAGCAAATGCATTTGCACCCATTTGTGCGTCCATGGGTGTCTAAAAACAAGGTGTGTTCAGGTGCAATGTTGCACCACTGCACCACTGACCAACAAAAACTTGGTCTAAAGAAAATGGCGCAATGTTTTTGAAGTTGTTGAAAGAACGTGTTAGTAATGTGCGCCTATAGGTGGGTCCACAACACTTTGTCCCGTAGATGGTCTGCTTGCATGCTTTAACCTCGCGCACGAACATATCTGTTTCATCACTAGGGAAGCGTTCAGTTTTTCCGGCTGCAATTTCCACCATGTAAATAGGAAATCCGACATGGCGCGAGGGGAATTGGCTTTTAA
Source organism: Cyprinella venusta (assembly GCA_038021265.1). NCBI lineage: Eukaryota > Metazoa > Chordata > Actinopteri > Cypriniformes > Leuciscidae > Cyprinella > Cyprinella venusta. The sequence continues at coordinate 17,840,045 of CM075885.1, forward strand.
AGGAAATGTGAGATGACACTCTGATTGATTTATTGCATGTTACGCCCAAAACACACCCATTGCTCATTAAGAGAATTGGGACAACCCTTTTAGACCATGCGCCAGCTATTTTCCCCATCGTTAAACTAGCAAAAGTGGATTCAGACACGCCCTAAGTGCACTTTTGACCATGCGCTTAGATTGTTAAAATGGAGCCCTCAGTCTCAATCCCTTACCATGTGAAATCTATGAATGTTAATAAGGCTTGTTATCAAGGACACTTGTCATTGCTTGAGAATTTCAGACTGCAGCTTGTCTTGAGAGAGGGTTATATGTTTGCTGAGAGGCTGTAAAAATTTAGTAATGGTGGATTGGGCGTTTTTATGCAACACTGGCCATGGCCATTCATTTTATAACAAGGTTAAGAAAAAAAATCATGTGAATTAGGCTGATTTTACGATGAGAAGTTATCTTGTGCATGTAAATAAAAATAACCAATGGAATTATTAGTGAATGAGACAAAAAGTCCTCTCGACGAAGGAAGTGTGGGTGAAGATCTCTCCCTATGAAATGGGACGTCACACCACTATGTGCAAATTAGCATAGCGAACGTGCTCACCTACGTGTGCTGAATGATTCATGTAAATACTATAACACCGAACGGTGATGGCAACGATATGCGGTTTACACTGTGACCTGTACATTTTTGCCTCGAGCTGAAGCTTTTCATCGACCTTCTCAACAGTTAAAATTATTAATATAACCCTCCAATGCATAGTTAAGGCCCTTTAGGTGACTTTGAGATGATATATAATCTTTCTGTCTCCAAAAATCACCAATTGCCTTCTCTGAAATGTCTCCGCTGCCATAGCGCCTGTCCCCGAATGTTGACTGTTTGTCCAAGTAAGTGGAGGGGGCGTGGCTTAGCTATAGGTCAATTGTCGGAATGTGGAAAATTTGATTGAGAGGTTGGGAGCTTTATTTGTGATTTGATTGTAAAGTTCTTTGTTCTGCCCACTCCTGTTTGTTTCCTTATGCTTTAGCAACCTTTGATTGTCCAAGTCCAGTGGGCTGTTGTGCTGAGCGTCATAGTCAAATGTGAATTGGAGCAGGTGAGTCCAACGGGCTGCACGCAGGAAATTGATGTTCTCTTCGGAAGAACTAAAGGCTCCACTAACTCGAATGTGATCTTTCAGAAGGGTGATGCTAGGGGAGAGAGCAGCTTTTTCCTGGTTGCTTAATCTCGGACAGGCTATGTTATCCACACATCTGTTATTCCTCAGAACACTGAGCAAGCATATGTAAAGCAGCCTCAGTTTAATGATTTATCGTCCCTCTTATTCAATAAATCATGGGCTCTAAGTGCAAAACCATGAGAGAGTTGTGAATCAGAACATGATCAGCAGATGTTCTCTAATGGTCTGGACTGATCTGCTGCAGTAGGGAAACTGTGGGGGAGAAACAAGCTGAAAGAAAAATACCACTGGCCATATTTACATTGTTCAACTGTCTATCCGTTGTGCTGTCCATCCATTCATTCATGTATCCATCTATCATCTATCCATCCATTCATCCATCCATCCATCCATCCATCTATCATCTATCCATCTATCTAT